>JAXCHB010000101.1:0-417500 GCA_036926305.1 Uropetala carovei | reverse complement strand
CAAACGTCATGTTTCTTTTTGTTTCTCTATATTCCGCAAGTTCTTTCCTATGATCCGTATTTATGTACATACTTCACCCATTTTTTTTAAGCGTTACCTAGAATTTGACGGAAAGAACTCGTTATATGGTTGCATTCAATAAAAAAATCAAAGAACGGAGTGTAAGCGAGGCTAAATTAAGAGATACGTCGAATTTCTTTCCATCGTGAAGAGTGATAGAGATTTTGGAGAACTTTAACACTTTTATCGAATTTCTTGAAAGCCATACCGCTCTTTTTGGATCCAACTTTTACGGTGTTGTCTAGACGTATGTAGTATATCTTTATTCGTGCGATAAAAACTATGCCGATGAAAATACCGATAAGTCCCGTCAAAATATTATTACAAATAATAAATTCACGAAATTTTGCGAGCTGCAAATTAAAATTTTATGAAAGTAATTCAATAAACTACGACAATTAAAATGAAAGCTATGGCCACAAAACGGATGATTGCTTTTCCCTGAAAGTGTAACCGCAGATATTCACTACGTTTCGGCCATGACTCGGGCACGTTTATTCGTATTTGGAACGAATTTTATGATAAGATATACATTCATACAAATTTTATACGATCGCAGAAACGAATAATAAAAATTGGTATAATTTTTATTCTCGATTAAAAATAAAACCAGTCCAACATAGTTGGAATCATTTTTCTCTTGGGGCAGTAAGTCGATTTTCATGCGTCACCAGGTTTTTCGAAAGACTTGAAAACGCTTTTTAAACGATCACTTTGAAGGTGCACATCGACAACGCCTTAATGCCCGACAACAACAATAAGATAGTTAAAACCATTTCGTCAACATGTTCGCTCTTTTATCGTCTTCTTAAGTATTCAAATCGAAAGCGAACGAGGCACGAAACTGTTTGCTCTTATGATGGCAACTATGTAGAGAGAGAACCGTTTCGCAGTTGGGTTTAATCCTTCGAATGCGCAACCGTCGGCGGAAATCTGCACAGAGAGATCTTTTGTTTGCCTTAATAATCAGGATGCAGATTCGGCTATGAAGTACGCGCGCGTCCCGGTCGGAGGCAAAAGTCAAGGATAAAATCTCGCCTCCGTCAAGATTATGTACCGCGATGATGCGTCCGAGTCAATATTTACTCCGTCGACGCTGCAACCCGACAAACACGAGATTTCTTAGCGTCCGACTTTGTGAGGTTTTTGCGCGAGTCAAGAGGCCGAGGGTTCGATGCTCCAATTTTGTCGCTAATCCTTCCACAAGTCTGTGCTTCAAAGAGCAAGTAAACAATTCAGCGTGCGTGGTATACGTCTACCTTTTTTGGGAAAGGGAAGAAAAACCTTTCCCTTCAAAAAGTTAAATATTCACAAAGCCCTAGGAGGAAGCAAACGTAGCAACCGGGTTTTTTTTTATTATTTGGGGTTTTGTGTATTCACATCTTCATAGTTTTGAAAAGAACGAATAATCTGTCGTATGTTTAAAAAGGGCTCTTTTTTGTGCGATCCGTGAATTACGTTTAAGTCACGTTCTAAGGGCACAAATGGAATATTTTATGTTACACGGAAATAGCATTTTCGATTTTTTTATTAACTTTACTTTTGAAAAATCCTTACTATAAATTTCAGATAAGAGTGGTTAAAAATTATTTAAAACTCGCCGAATTCTAAATGATACAAAAATACGTCACTAAACATTGGAAAAAGTTATATTATTCCATAGCGATTACATCAACTATATCGTGCAAGTCAGTCGAATAGAAAAGACAAACATGCAATAATCTGTTGACACTTAAAAAGGAGCATTGCACATATTTTCCTAAAGTTTGGGAAATATAATACGTTCTACGAAGAGCATATATACATAATTTACCTTGCCAATTTAGATATATTATTTGCGACTAAATAAGATTCATTATTAATTCATTAACGTCAAAATGTAATATATCACTGATAGGCAAAAAAGAAGACTAAAATAGCGCACTATTTTGGGAGACGTTTCCTTTTTTTTTTAATAACACAGCGTTAAGTCAAAACTAAGTGCAATGCATATGGAATTCTGTCGCCTATAAAATTTTATCAGATTAGAAAACTTGTAATATTGCCCCTAAATATGAGTTATTGAGATGTACTCAAAGAATTATGAGATATTTTAGTAAACATACATTTTGAGGGACTACAGTTCACGTGAGGATTAAACTAAGAATGTAACCCTATCGTAGTTAATAATACATGGAGCCTTTTATGATTTTAAAAAAGTATAATTTATCACCATTAGAAAGAGATTAATATTTCAATAATTTACCCTAATATTTTAGATGAATAAATTTATCCGCTTATTGGGTATTGTGCACACATATTATTACTTATCGGGAAAACAAAACGTACAAATTGTTAAATTTTCAATGTCTATTTCTATTATATGGCTAGATTATGAAATTTCACGCGTCACAAGATATTCATGGGTAGGAAACTCCTGAGTAGTAATAAAAGATTTATTGTAAATTTTCAATGAAAAGATTTACTCGACCCGGGCGAGTAAATTTTGTAGGTGTAAATTACAACACGTCCCTTATTACTATTATGTAACTTTTCCATGAAGTTCAGCCTTCCCAATTGGAGTTTGTTAGAAACTCTTGCTTGTGAAGATGCTATCTTAATTATTTTAAAGAATACATGTGCATTAAAAACTTCTATCGAGTCTAATTCTTTCATTTCTGAAATATGGTTTGACTAGTACGGGCGTAGAGTGAAAATAATTGGATGGCTGTATCTTAATCCGATTTCTTCATACATTTCCCTCCTTGTATCCACGACATTTATTCCTGGTTTATATTCTATACTAGTATATAAGCTCGTCAATATTACGGGAAGGAATATATTATTTAACATAAAATCTCGTACTTATTATTCTTATAAACAATTTATTCATATATATTCAAATATCAAAAATGTATTCAAAATTCTAGCGGAAAACAACTTCGAATAATTCGATCGATATAATTATTATATCATCACATATATTCTATAATTTCACGTTTCTTCCATGCCTTAGAAATGGCGTTGCAGTCAAGCGTCACTAACATAAGTGGTGTCAGAGACCAATGAAAACGCCGGCTGAGCATTACACCATCACGCATAACCAAGCAAATTATATAGATTGATTAATATTTAGTGGATTAATCTCGAGACTTAGCTTTCTGTCTTTACTCAAGGAATCACTTAAATCTCCTTCCGCCGTTTTAATATTATCTGCAAGCAAGCAACCTGCGGAAGAGAGTATCATTTCTCCGCAACCACAGGAGTGGCGTGTCTTAAATAAATGTATCTTACCCTTTAAAAATACAACAACCCTAACATTTCATTCCCTGTGTGTGTATGTTGCAAGGGAAGCGGAGAGAGAGAAGAGAAAATTCCCTGCTCTAAATTTGACCAACTTCGTCAATTAAGGAGAGAACCTCCCAGTTAAAACGGGCGTGGAGTTACCTATTGTCCCGCTCTAAAAAATTTTTAAAAAGATCAAGACCGCCGTTTTTTACCCCATCCCCATCTCGCCGATGACGTGTTCTTTCTCGTCCATCTCTTCTTTTTCTCCGTTCCCTTTTCACTCCCCATCCTTTCTCTTCTATCTCTTCCTTTCCCTTCCTCGACAAACTCTCCCGAGGGTCGGAGGGATCGGGTTAAAGGGGAAAAAGTGGCGAGGATCTGCAGTTTCAGAGGGAAAAGGTAGCTCTTTGACGTAACTACTCACTCGTTAGGTTAAAGGGGAGAGGAGGAATGGGAGGAAGGGGAGGGTACCTTCCCGTTCCCGGAGATAGCCTCCTAGCCCAATGTTACTTTTTTCCCCTTCTTCTCCAAACGAGTTCTCATGGTTACAGTCTTGCGGTTTCCACGAGGTGAGGCAGAGCGTCTCCATCCGATGATCATTAGCCTGGGTGAATCCGACCTATTTATGGAAGCGCATAGAAAGAAAAACAATTACGCTTGCACCCCCGCGTTGTAAGGGTCGGTAGATTTTGTTCTTTAAAAAAATGTATTACTGATCATAATTCGGAGGGAATTATTTATTTTAACGACCACGCAGGAATATATATATATATATATACACACGATATATAGGCGAGTTAAATCGATCGCATTGTTTTAAAGAGTTAATTTTCGCGAATACTTTGCACGATTGAAATTTTTTTGTTACAATTGGAGCTGATGATTACTTTAGTGTACATTATGAGCTATCCGCGTTATGGTTTAACATGTTAGGTAAATATTTAACAGCAGAAGATCCTTATCTTAAATGAATGTTGAGCACCAAAATAATTACAGTCAATGAAATATGCCGGGTGAGCATTACCATGGCGGAATTGAATTGTTAAAACCTTTCATTCATTATTTTAAAAATAAATTTTATGCAAATCAAATTCCGGTACATAAAATTAATGCAGATTCATGGTACCTATCAATAAGTACATATGAGACCATATGATGACTGTATGAGTGTAAACAATGGTTATGTGTTTATTATTAAATATTGGAATTTGTACAGATTTGTTTAAACTTACTTTTTTATATCTGCATTGTTTTTTTCATTGCAATTTTATTTATATTTTCCCCTCTGCCATCAATTTATTCATTTTCTTTCTTTAAATAACCGCAAATGTTGGTTCCAGGATATATTTTCTTGTGAGAGGGTGCACCAAGAAACTCAATCTTTGGAAGCAGTCCTTTGTTTTTTGCCTTTGTGCCGCAACATAAAAGGAAAACACTACGCTTTCCTAACCCATCAATCACTTGCACGTCAAGAAAAATACAGCTTCAGGCTGCTTCCAATAAGAGCCATTTCCATTCCAGGAATGCGGAATAAAGAAACCGTCATCCGAAAAAAAAACGACGCCAATATGGTGCTCGTGTACACAGGTGGGTTCTTTCGCGATGGAGCCATCAATCATCCATCAACAAACCCGCTAAAAAAATAAACGAAAGTGGTAGGTTCCATTCTTTAGGACGGGAATACGTAACTTGCAATTTTTTTTCTTCTCCCTCCGTCGACCGTCTTCCATCTTCCACTTTTTCCGGTGGGGTACGGATTCCTGACGTCATGGAATTCTATTTCTACGGCCATCCCCTTTTCTTATTCCGGCTAGGGGAAGAGACAAGAGAGACCTCTAGGGTAAGCACGCTCTTTACCAATCTCTCAAAACCGTCTACGGCCTCCTGACCCTGCTTCCCCAACCTCCACCTTCCCCCCTTTAACTCCCCTCCTCTTTTCTCCTCGTCACCTATTACCGCGGAATTTAATCTAATGGCCGCCGCCGTTTCCTAGGCGCTCCAAAACCTTCCACCATCTCCCACCCTCCCTCTTTCTCTCTCTCTCCTCTTCTTCCGTTCTTGTTGTCCTTTCCTGCCTCTTTCCGGTTCCAATTCGCCGTTATACTCCTGTCCTAGTATTCTTCATTTTCGTTTCACTTGTGGGACTCTTAATTTCCAATTCTATTATCT
Source organism: Uropetala carovei (assembly GCA_036926305.1). Lineage (NCBI taxonomy): Eukaryota > Metazoa > Arthropoda > Insecta > Odonata > Petaluridae > Uropetala > Uropetala carovei. The sequence continues at coordinate 412,004 of JAXCHB010000101.1, read as the reverse complement.
TAATTTTCCTTCCTATTTTACTGTAAAGGTGTTGTATCAGGCGCGTAACTTGGGAGGTTCAGGCCCATGCAGTGCGTGGGGGCCCCGAGATATCTGGAGCCCCACTAAAATACTTAGAATTTTTCCAGTAAACTGCCGTAAGGTATTCGAAGTAGTAATACTTATCCTAAAGGCAATGGAAGATTTCATCGCTCGAAATGAAGACGAAAATACCCATCTCAAACGTTTGGAGTTGTTTTGTCCTATCCTTATAATGTTAGAATTATAGAGGTCTCAATGTATTTTTGGAATTAAATCATAAAAAATATGATAAAAATCAAAACGGTCCAATAATTTCATGTTTTTATATAAATGGAGGTCCCAAAAACTTCACTTGCGTGGGGGTCCCAAAAACCGTAGTTACGCCCTTGTGTTGTATATTAATAGAATTCTTTCCTTGTAACACATTGAATTCCAATTATTTTTTTTTAAATGTTAATCGATACCTTGCGTTTTTTACGTGAACAAATCGCCAGTAGTTTTGCCCATGTGGGTGTTTGTTAGCGCGTGTGTAGAGTAAATATCGAACCAATTGTGACCAAGAAGATAATCCAAAACCCAGATAAATGAACAATTTTGAAAAACACACACACATATATATATATACACACACACATTTATATACATACATACATACACACACATATATACATACATACAACATACATATATATATATATATATATATATATAAGATTGCAACTAGTAGTTGAGAGGAATAGGAGGGAGCCAATGGACACTTACTTGGTGTTGTGGACGTCCATGGCTATATATATATATACTGTAAATGAGCTACGAGTATATTTAACGTTTATTTTAAATACACGAACTGAATTTCCATCTTCGTTTTCGAAAACTTATGTGTGTATATATATATACACATGTATGCAATTTTAAAAAACTTGTTCTCCTCCTGGCAGAGAGAGGTCATCTTCCATGCGCATAAAAAAGCTCTTTTATGGTAACAACGGATGCGCCATCATTATTCAGTTATATTTCCTCCTCCCATTCATTTTTCTCCAGAGAATTTTTCCATTTCCCTCCCTTTATCCATTCTATTCTTTACCTCCTCCACTACATCCTACACCTTTCCCTTCGACAACAGACATCTTTCTCCCATCTAACCCTTATCCCCATCTCTCTCTCTCAAGCCGTAACCGCTTTCGCTTCGCATCACCTGTTTCAATCCCTTGTCCCTCGTCCAGAATTTCGAATTCCGTATTTTTAACTCTGTTCTATGCCCGTTTTCTTTAAACACTATCGCCTTTCCCATCTTTTTCTCATCTCTATCTCTTCTCTTATTTTACTCTCTCTCCACTCTTTCTCTCTCTCTCTCTCCCCATCCCTATCTTTCCATGTATTTCATTTTGTGCAGTTAACTTTTCGTGATCCGTTCAATATTTAAAATGCCGCCATCTGTAGGCTTCAAAGGTATTTCACACCCACCTACTCGAGTAGGCGTTTTCCTGCAGTGAGGGTTTTTCTAACGGTATTATTGTATGTACTTCAATTGCCGTTAATATTTTTTTTACACGCAGAAACAAATTTATTTTAATTTTCAAAAATATTAACTCACGTAGTGCTGTAGTTTATGTAATTTTTTATTTTATTTTTATTCTTTGTTCCTGTCTTCTTGTTTGTGATTCACAATGGGTTAGATGAAAGAAGGGACTGCCTAGTGAAGGGGTCGGCAACCTTTTTGACAAGAAGAGCCATTTTTTTCAAAATTTTTATAGAATCCATCATAAGATGAGCCGCAGAGCATGTACAATGAAAAAATACGTATATAATATCATCAAGTCATATTAAATGACATATATTTATTTAAAAGCTGCACACACATACCCTTACAACGATGTATTGGAGAGGGAGAGGGAGAGAGAGAGAGAGGGAGAGAGAGAGGGAGAGAGAGAGGGAGGGAGAGAGAGAGGGAGGGAGGGAGAGAGGGAGAGAGAGAGGGAGGGAGAGGGAGAGAGAGAGGGAGAGAGAGACGGACAGACAGACAAACGACTTTATTTAGAGCGAAATTGAGACTGTGACTGAGAGAGGGAGAGAGAGAGAGAAGGAGAGAGAGCGGGAGAGAGAAGGGGAGAGAGAGGGAGATTGTTAGAAAGCTAAAAGGAAAGGATGGAAGCATTGGAAGAGGAGTATAAAAGGTGGGAACGGTGCGGTTGAATAAAGGGTTGGATGACGGAAGGAGATTGCGTAGGAGCTTGGAGACCGATAGCGGCTCTTATAACTCTCCAAAACCCAAGGCACTTCCTTCCAAAACCCTCTGTTCCCTTTCTTTCCCTCGCATTGCCACGCAACGCCTTATCCGATACCATCTCCCCCGCCTTCCGAGAGGTTGCGTGAGGGGCGACTATTGGGCCCATTAGAAGTAGTACATAGAGTCCCCATTTTTATTTCTTACCAATGCGGTGGAATCCGTCAAGTTGCCTCTATCTCTCCATCTATATATCTTGACATCTGAATCTATTTATAATCGCATGAGTTTCGAAATAATAAAAATGTTCGCTCTTAATTGGGGGAAGGGGGGGGGGGAGAGGGGATTTAAGGATATCAGCTTAAACCTGCTTCAGTTATTGTTCAACGTGACTAAAAAGCTTATAACTTCGGCGTTTAGCTCAGAATGTGAGAGATGATAAAAATGGAAGTTGTTTTCGTTCTCGTTAATTTCGCCGACCGCGTCTCTTGCATTCAGATTGTTAAATAGTGTGGCGTAAAAGAAGGGTCGGCAAAAAAGACTACTACCGCTTACTACTATTAAAATAGTAAGACTTTACTTCTGAACTTATACTTTTATAAATAATACGAAGGTTACCTTTCCAAAAATATATTTTGCTATGGAAAATGTCGAAAGTGTATTCTTGGATTACACTGAAAATTATATGGATTTAAAATTATAACCACTGTTATTTTTTGTAGATATGATCAGAAGTGCTACGGGATTTGTGTGTCAATAATCCTTATGTATTTGGGAATCGTGGAATGTGATATACCGTTTAATATAATTTTCAAACTTTCAATGTGCTCCGATATCTAAAATACGAAAGGAAATCTAAATTTCAATACGAAATCTAAAAGCCCAAGTTAAAAATTATAATGGCTCTCTGTTTCATCGGAGGATGACCAAAATGGTTTCGAAACTAAATTACGCATTTAATGTTTGAGTTATTTACATTCAATATTAATTTTATATACGTTGAATATATCTTATGGTGTTCAACTGCGTTTTGAAGTCTGTTTTATATTATGATAACCAAATTACTTAAAGTACCCCATTTTCAAATTATATACCGTTCATATAGAAGACAGATACTTCATGAAAACATTCGATTATTCGAAACTCTAATATTTTTTTTGTTTTCAAATAAATGATATTCAACCTAACATGACTTCGAAGTTGTAATGCTACGAAACCAACGCGAACGCCTAGGGATGTTTTAATCGCCTTTGTTTCATTATTCCAAAAAAAAAAAACAAAAACAAGTTAAAAAACCTGTAATTTAAAAAAAAAAGTAATGACTTTTTGCGGGGAGATGATCACCATTCACGAAATAAAGCCCCTTCATCCTTCCCTCTTGTAATTAATGAACTTTAAGAAAGGATCAGATGGTAATCCTATTTACTGAAAATACTCAGGACTGCAGAGGTAGGGAATGAGAGAGAGAGAGAGAGAGATAATTCCTACCTTTTCCTCAAATACACACACACATACACACATTTCCTCTCCACCCAGCGAAAAAAAAATTACAGATGAAGTGCGGAATTCGTTCCTCTCGAGAGTATAATGGAGGAAGCCATAAATTAGCAGCCAGACCTCCAGAAATCATCTACCGTTCTTTACTCGCCGTTCCTATTCTTCCTTCCTCCGTTCTTATTCTACCTTCGCTTTTATGCGTCCTTTATCAATTTTCATTTACCATTTTTATTCCCTTCGCTCCTTCCTCTTGCCCTTTTCGTCTCCCCTTAATACGCCCTCCCACTTCATGTCTGGTAGGATCATCCGTCCTTTCATTTGCATGGATCAGGAGCTCGTAGATTTCCATTCGGCCGGCGTTGCTGCCCAACCCGTCACACTTACTCCTTACTTCCTCTCCCATTCCGCTTCGACCACAAGCCTTGCCACCATGGGCGGACTCAGGCTTCATCCAAAGGGGGAGGGAGGGGTAATGTTTTCATTTGAATATTTTATTTTCATGTTTTAATATCACTATTGTTATAGTGAAGACGTATTTGATTTAATTAGAAAATTACGTTAATTAATAAATCAGTTCTTGAAAATTTTCTAAAAGTATCTTATCAAACTGTACTCTCCACCAAATCATCCATCTCCCTCTCGCGCTCCAACTGATTATTATTCCCACCAAATAACTTCGTTTCCATGCCACCCACTCTCATGGGGGGGGGGGGGGGGGGGGGGGTAATTTAGGAGTGAAAAAATAAATTAATAAAAAAATGTTAAAATGTTTTTCAAAAATAACTTTTGTATTACGCACTAAAGAGAATAAAATAAATTTTGATTTACTACAGTTGTGAGTTATGTTGGTAAGGAAGACCGAAATTCGAGACAGTTCCAGTAGAATAAGTTTCTTCTTATACAACAATGCTGATTTACTAAAGTTTATTAAGAACATTTGTAAAAGTTACTATATGGCGCTTCACATTACACTTTCAATTATCTTGCTTAATTATACATAAGTATACGTGCAGTAGGTTCGACTTTCCACCGAATTTTAAGTACCCCTTTGCGGGTATACACTCAAAGTGAAATAAAAATTTCTTTCAGCTATATATTATAGATATAAGGTATCGAGTGAGATTAATATAAAAGCCATTTAATACAGTATTTGAAACTATCTTATTTAATATATATTTTAATCAGAAAAAGGAAGTGTGGAACTTAATAGCAAAAAGCGAATACATACAGTGAAACGGTACAGTCTATTATAGTGAAGCGAGTGAAAGAACTTAAATTATGAACTTCTCAGCACGAAGGATGAGATTTAAAGGGTAATTTTTCGAGTGTTCAGAAGTTCTGGGGGGGGGGGGAGTAATTACCCCCTTTATCCCCCCCTTGAATCCGCCCATGCTTACCACCCCCACCTTTATCCATCCCACTCCAGTTGCAGCCATAGAATATCCATTCACGACCCTGATCCCTCTGTGCCTTATTTTCCTTCCTACCTCGACGCATTTTTTTTACCGTTTTCGTCCTGTTACATTTATTTCTCATCTTACCTTCCCGTCGAACAAAGCTTTTATTTTTACTTTTTTTTCCTAGCGTTCTCTACATCTCTCTACCTCTTGTTAGGTACTGATTATTTAATTTTACATTACGTGTCTGTCTGTTACTGGCTCTAGAGCCTAAACAGTAGAGCGAAAATGAATGAAATCCCGTGCTTAGGCATGTTATTATACAGAGCATAAGCTAGGAATAAATGGCTCACATTGCTCAGTAATTAAGGGAAGTTCATTGTACGTATTTTTAACAATTTGATTTTCTCAAAAACGGCTTGTATAATTTTGATCAAATTTCGTACAGTTACTTGAGTTTACGTTTTCAATAATACTGTAGAATTCATATTTCCCAAAAATGAATATAAAGCTAGTTAATTCTAGGCAACTTTAACAATAATTTGATTTTCTCAAAAACGGCTAGAACGATTTTGAACGAATTTCGTACAGTTACTTGAGTATACATCTACAATAATACTACTTATTTCATTTTTCTCAATGAATGAATATATGGCTAGTTTATTCTTGGGTAACTTTAACAAAAATTGGATTTTATTAAAACCGGTTGATACGATTTTCATTTTCTAAAGATAACTAAACGACGCATTATTATACGAGAAGGTTTGTACAATGCATGTTGTACCGATTTTTTTGTGGTCTATCGAACGATATTTCACGCTCTATCATATCCCTTTAAAATAAAACAACAAAATAATTACGCCAATGTGGATAGTTTTGTTGTGGTCATCGAAAAAGACTTCGAACACTGAAATAGAATGACAGACAAAAAAAAGCTTTCACTGTAAATATTTTTAGGGAATAGAATCATGAATAAGAACCTCGTCCTTAAACGAGTATAATCAGTAAAATAAATTTTTCATGAAGTTTTTATCCTTAAAAGAAGCACTCATCAACTTTGTAACTCGTACATAAAATATATACTGATGAGATCCTTGAGTTAAAAACATATTATGATAATTTGCTTCAACATAGTACGTACAACTGCCGACGAAACTTCAGAAGTGCGGAACACAGCAATATAATCCAGAGAAAGCCAAATAATAGGACATTTCTTTTTAAATAAAGAGTTCTTATATATAGGTATATTTACGGAACAAAGGGGAATTTTTGTTCATGAAACGGCGGTAAATAAAAAAAGTCGGTACAACATACATTGTACAAACTTTCTCATATACTAATGCTTCGTTTAGTTATCTTTTGAAAAATATGAAATATGGAGAATCATTATAAACATCAACTTAAATAACTATACAAAATTTGATGGAATTGTTATTAAAGTTCCCCGCGACTAAACTAGCCTTATATTCATTGACTGAGAAATTTGAACTATATGTAGTATTATTGTAGACTTAAACTCAAGTAACTGTACGAAATTTGATCAAAATCGTTAAGAGCAGTTTTCGAGAAAATCAAATTGTTAAAAATGCGTAGAATGAACTTCCCTTAATTATTAAGCCATGTCAAACCATTTCTTAATAGCTTATACTCTGTATGATAAAATGCCTAAGTACGAGATTTCATTCATTTTCGCTCTACTGTTTAGGTTCTAGAGTCAGTAACAGACAGTCAGACGGCATTGCGAAAACCACCTTTTCGGACTCAGGTACACATCTAAAACGTATATTTTCATCAAAATCTCCAGGTCGAATTTTTTCGCGATTACAATACTTTCTCAATATACTTCGTATATGAGAAAGTAAAAAGGCTTCACGTCTGGCAGAGGTCACAAATGGATGGTCAGAGAAACGTCAAAGACGATGGGAGAGACAGATACCGAGGAAGAGAGAGTGATGAGGAAAGGTAGGAGAGACTTTATTATTTATTCTCATTCTCTCTATTCGAGAGAAATTAAGACTATATATATAATCTTTTAAACAGACCTTCCTTGGCCTTATAGTAACAGCTTTCAAACACCAACAATAAAAACACTGACATCCATAACAAAAGCAGAATATTGCGAGGAATACAACTGCCCACTACACTAGTAACCCAGATAATATGTAGCCCATTCTTACATTTTACGGCTCATCGTACAATACTGGTCAAATTTTGGCATTAAAATAACATTAAGTAAAAAGACTAAATCAATTTTAAGCGCTGCATTTGAGATACTATAATACATATTAATGAGAAAAATTACTAACAATAAGATATTCTTAAGTTCAAGAATAGCCGTATGGCTTTTATAGATGGCTAAGTTAAGAGCTTATTGTTGCAAGTGCTTATTTTGTAATTAATTTGCAGCAATGAGACGAAGATCGATAATTATCTAGTGAAGAATAAGAATGACCTAGGTTATGACCTAAAACTATGAAGTTTACGGATTTCAGAGAAACGATAATGGGCAGACATCAGAAGGAAAGAGGGAGGAAGAGTAACAAAATAGAGATAAATGATCACGAAAAGGTAACGGATGAATAGAGAACTGGATAGTTTAGAAATAGAGGTATTTTGGTGTGCGGAAAAGACACGTCTCGTGGAGAAGATGGAGACGGATGGAGTTGATGGGATAAAGATGAGGAAGAAAGATTCAGAATTCTGAGAGTAGGGATAAAGGGGAATAAGGTGTGGGAGATAAGAGGAAAAAGAAGAGAAGGATGAATATTAGAGGAAATGGTGAGAGCGGGAATGGAGAAGGAAAAAAAGAGAAAATGGAGAGAGGTGAAGGGAGAGAGGGGGTTGAGGATGAGGAGGAGGTGAAGGGGGTTGAGGAGGAACCAGAGTGCGAGAGCGATGTCCATTTCCACTTCTCTTGCATCTCTCCTCCGAGAAGTGGAAGAACGAAGATGTCGTATTCCAACCCTCTGCCCTTCTGGGTAATATAAGCGCATTTGAATGCTTAATTTAACGTCCCCTTTCTCTTCTCTGTTGTCCGCCCTTTTTTTCTCTCTTTATTTAAGCGTTGACCTCGCCCCCTTTTTTTTCAACACCCCCGCGAAGGGGGCGGGTTTTTTTTTTTAAATGGGTTTTTATTTTTTTTTAGCAAAAGTGAGGACGTGGACGAAATCGCATTTGCATAATCTCGCCCGCGTTTCGTTGATTCGCTGACGTCTACTTTAATGGCGGCGCTTGTCCCCCGCCTTCCATCTTCTCAATTTTCCTAGCATTCACTCCGCCGCGCTCGGCGTTCAATTGTGTCCGATTCCTTTCTCGCAAACGTTCTCAACCTAGGTGAATTGTGCTTCTATGACGGTTTTCACGCGTGAGAAACGCTTGAGATAATAGGTACTACCTGTCAGGTCGCCACGGCTATTAGAAATTTCATCGTGGTGTCATCTATTTTTTTACTCTTTGACTCCCAACTCTTAGGCTAAGGCCACGCGGGCGTTTTTCGCAGCGATGGTGAGCGTGAAGTCATGAGGTATATTTAAGTAAATAGCCTTAAAGAACTGCCAAAAACGATAATAAGTTGTGTTTTTTGGAACTACTGGCGAAATACTTTACGAGATAAGAGGCAGCGAATTTGACAGATTTGAGCAGTTGCGCCGCGGCACGCTGCGACTCGCATGGCACGCGCTCACTTTCCGGGCCGGATCTTGGCAACTACTGGGCAGATTATGTGAATCTTCGAGATACATCACCAAAAATGTCTAATAAAGTGTTGCTAATAATATCAAAACAATCCGTTCAAATCCAAAATTGGAATTGCTCCGTATTCACCAGGAATAATTACCCAAATACCACAAAAAATGATGAAATATATAAAGTTCAAGTGCGATGCGGCACGTTTTCCCTTTATCCGATTGTAAAAATATTAACACAATTTATTTTCTAACCAAATGGAACAAATTTAGAGGGCGTCCCGGAAGAAATTTTTAAAAAATTTTTGCGTATTGCTAAGGACAACCCTGGTGTGCATACACATTTTTAGAGAACTGTCTCTTAGTGCGTAAGATCCCAACCACGTATACCTACATAGGCGTAGAAATGGATGCATGGGCCCACTTTGCAGTAAATAATAATATTCAATGGCGTAGTGGAACCATTCCGTCCCCCCTCCCCCCGCCAAGGACCTCCGCCGGCCCCCCACCCCACCCCCCGCCACACTCTAAAGGTCGATTTACACCTCACCGTACCGTATCATTGCCGTCTGTGCACGTTTTAAACTTATAGTGACCCCCTTATTTTACTATTCACTTTATATCAATATTTTTCTAAGAATGCTAAGTAAATTTTTTAAGCGAAAGCATTTGTTTAGTTCTGTTAAATACACTGGAAATAGCACAATTCGAATTTCAACAAAACGCACGCAAATTCACTGAAAGCACTTTGCCGGGTGCCACACACATCGCCGGTCCGATGGGAACAGTACCTACTGTCAGTGTCAGTAACATGACCGTGAAAACTTGAAAATAGCCGACGAAAACTTCCCGACGATATCTGAAAATACGGCACGGACACCGTCATCGGACGCCACGGCGCTGGATATGTGTAAATGCATTGGAGATACACTGGACAATAATAGCTCCACGGTGCCGTAACGAACAGCACCGTGAAGTTTTATTAACTTATCTGTTTCAATGCATATAACTCGGAAAATTAACATAGTTACATTTTTGGTGGCAATTACCTCTAACAAGGCTTATTATATCAAAAAATATATAAACATGAAAATATAATTGCATCATTTTTTCATTCACATGGGATGAAAACTTGAACCACTTGGACATTATTGCAGTTAGAAAAATAAATTTAATTTTCTGAAATGCATTTCCCAACGTTTGATGATATTGTCGAAAAAAGCATAAAGTTTTTCAATGATAGTGTAAATTTTTTTCGTTTCCGGAACACCCTCAACTGCATCTCTAATCACAGAGTTCAAGTAATGAGCTGCACAGTGAATGTAACAAGCAGTTGGCTGTTTCTCTCTAATTCGTTGCTGAACACCATTATAAATTCCACTCATATTTCGGGCACCATCATATGCTTGACCTCGACATTTACTCAGACTAAAGACCACCTTTTTCAACCGTATATACAATTTCACTTTCTAATCCAGAGGCAGTGAGAGAAGAGAGGGTTCCATTGTCCATGGTTAATTTATAAACAAGTTCTTCAAAAATATTTACGATCTGCCTCTAATGAAGACTTGTGTCCGAGTTGCATGGGACCTCGACTCGCCTCGTGTCGCTCTATACCAGATGCCATCTAAAGATAAACTAAGGGAAAATGACACAACAGCTCGAAATTATGACTACGCAGGCAAGCTTCATTAGCTTTGTGAGTGGATAATAATGTACCCTTTACGTGATGTTAATGAAGTTGAAACCTTCTAGAAGACAACAGCATCCTTTATCTCGCAGATAACCTAGTCGGCAGGGCCTGTTCCAACGAGAGCGAGCATATTTGAGCATGCTTTTCAATGTTCCATATTCAGGAGAATGCTCTATCGCTTCGAACGCATGGTTCTTTAAATCTACCTCTTAATATTTCTTTTTATTTGTCTCTATTAGACGTGAAGCCTTTTAGCCGTGGTTCGCTTTGGGCCCCCTTTCTGTCCCGGGCCCCCTCGCCATGCGGGGGTGTCCGCTACGCCACTGATAATACTCCTATTAAAAAAATAATTAAAGAATCGATTAATGAAAATATTGAATCCTCATCAAAAGATAGTTTTGTTTATTATTATATCGACGCCGTTTATTCAAAAAACAATGTCACTCGCCTGTTTATATCTAAATAAAAATAAAATTGATAATTCTTTTGTGTTTCTTGGTAGTTCCTTGACAGTTAAGTAATAGAATGCTCACTGGGTATATGAAGCTACACAATTTATCACTTAGATTTCAAACACAATTACCCGTAATTATCTTTTGAATGTACCTTTTTGGTATGTATCTGAAGCAAAATTGCATTAGCTATTTTTTTTTGCTAAAGTAATTACTTTCACAAAAATAAGTCGTTTTCCTATAAGTGAAATGGTTTCAATTTACATTTCGCCAGCCGTGAATCACGTCTTTCGATATCGACACAAATTTAAGCGGGTTTTGCAATCTTTTCTCTGATTGTGAGGTTTTTTAAATCGATTTTCGGCCATTATTCGCCGCCGATCATTTTCATGTACAAGTAATAGATGTTTAAAAACAGTAATTTTGAGTTATTATTTATTACTTTCTTCTTTTTTTTTGGCGATTAATGGAAGTCGTTGAACCTAGAATTTAACGGTAGTTACATTTCATAGCTGATATTATTCGATATTTACCTATTTAAATCGATTTATAAATTCATTCAGATTCGTACATAAATATCGGAATTGGATCGCACGTTTCGCCTCACGCTTAATCAATATACTTTAAGCTTGAATTATTGGTGTGAAACGAAATATAAATCACGTGCCATTGTTATACAGTATTTTTCTCTACATCTGACGGGATACTCAGAGAATTATTGGGTTAATATCTATGACGTGGTGCGAAAATTATATTTCATATTTGTAAATGTAATCGTCAGTACCCATTCGTCGGTGATTGTAAATTTAAATCAACCGATTGTCTTATGTTTTATATTTTGGCTGACAGTTATACCACTTATTTTTCACAAGTACATTGTGGGGAATGATTATATTTCGTTTTCACTGAGATTTTCATCATTCGGCTTAAACCTGAAAATATTCTTCATGTCCAAATAAACCAGATTTATTCACGAGCTCTTTAGCTTTAGACACGCATCGCGTGATCGTTAAGGTTCTGACTTCCAGCAATACACCACAGAAATAATACCTTTTCTCACGCAATTCGAACTCAATCTTTCACACATTATATACACACACACCACCACTCTTAATTGTACATAATCGTTTAAAAATAAAATTGAAATTGTGTCGCAAGCAAGTGTTTTACGACATTTCCTACAAGCAATAAAGTTTCATCCTCTGCTAATTTATCACAAGAAGGGAGATATTAATATAACATTTTATTGGCAAGAAAATAAATGAATCTCAACGCCAAATTATAATTCCTTCGAAATATATTTCATTTCGCCCGAAATTTAATAAATTCCCTCGAATATTGAGAGAGGTCCGTAGACACCATAATTTATTTCTAAATGTAGATTTTTAAATTGGATACTTAAAAGAAAATTACAGGGACCGAAACCACTGTAAACATCAGTGAATATTTATAATTCACCGAGTATGCCGTCACTAGGCTGGGTCGCATCTTAGGGGGGGGGGGGGGGGAAGTAAAAGAAAAAGGTCACGATACCCCAGAATGCATTTTTATGGAATCGAATAAAGTAATTTTAAGGCGAAGTATTTATATTTGCTCTTTTCATAAAAAATAAATACTTGACGTGTTTGCCAACAAAACTACGCCGTAAATACATTTTATACAAATGTTCATTTCCAACTCGGTACTACGTGAAAAATAATATTATCCAATTTTTTTTTCAATAACCGTCGTGGAATTTCTCATCTCTCGAGTTTCGAATTTTCCAGCGTTCCGTTATTAGATTCTGGTGCAATTTCCGCGAACCCGGTTCTATTATGAGATATATCGTGCGCAATGGAGGCGATAATCCGTAACGCAATTCAAAAGGAATGGATCTCGGATAGTTCTCCCCCCCCCCCCCCCCCCCCTTTTGGTCCCTTTCCTTCGCCTCCCCAGGACAATCCCCAGTTTAAACGCAAAACACGCGAGAAAGGAGGTTCGGGGGAGGGGGGGGGAGAAAAAAATTACGGCGACCGCAACACAAGTGAAACCCTTTTCTGCATTCGGGAGTATAACTTGCAGGACGGCCCTAGGGCTTTCGAAAATAAGGACCCCTTTCCGAGCGTTCCGTCATAGTCACGAACTCTCCCATCCCCCTCGTATAACTCCCATCCATCCTGCCTCAACCTCCTTTACTCCCTGCCCCCCCCCTCCCCATCCCCCCGATTTTTTTTACCTCCCCGCCTCACCACCTCGCCTCAGCACACCGCCACTCCCCGTTTCCATGGTTACGTGGCATCCCCAGGCCCGTTTTCTCACCGCCTGGGCCTCGCCCCTTTCCTCTTACCTCCCTCTCTCTCACTCTCTTCATCTACCACAACCGTATCTTTCTCTCTCTTGTCTAGGCACACCTACTCCCTACGCCTCTCCCACTACTTCTTACGTCTCCCCCGCTACTTTTTACACCTACCTCGCACCACCACAGAGTTTGTTCCCATCTTCCATTACGATTCCAACCCAACCCGACCAAGCCTCCTCCTCCCTGCAGCGTTACTCCTCTCCCGACTAGCATCTTATCTGGTTCTCTCATCCGAGACCATCCTATCTCATTTCCTCCTACACCTTCGCTTTCTCCTCTTCCCTTCCCTCTCGTTCTCCCTCTATCCTTCTCCCTACCTATCTCCCTCCCACCCTCTCCATTTTCCTCATTTCCTCTCTCTCTATCTCTCATCTTCCTTCCCCTATATCTCCTCTCTCTCTCTCTCCCCTCTCTCTCGAGTTTCCTCCTTACCTCTCCTTCTCTGCCTCTTTCACTTTACTCCCTCCCTTGCTCTCTCTCTCTACATCTCTTCCTCTCAATATCTCCCTCACACCCTACACCTTCTCTCTCTCACTTACTTCCCTCCCTACATCTCTCCCTCAACCTCCTTCCCTCTACCTCCCTTATTCCATCTCCCTCTTCTCCCTAGTCCTCTCTAGCTCTCTCCTTATCTCTACCAATCTCTCCCTCCCTCTCCCTCTCTTTCCTTCCCGCATTATCATTCACACCTATCTATGATTTTCCCATTGCCTCCTTCTCTCTCGACCGCTACCTACCTCTCTCCTAGACAGATAACTCACCCCCAGTTTTCATAGTACCCGTATATTTGTCTCCTCCTCCCCCTCTCTCCCTCCTTCACTTCCTCCTTTTTATCCTCTTCCTCCTCCTCTCTCTCCTCCACCCTATCCACCTCTCTTCTCTCATTTCCTCCCCCCCCCCCTCCCCCCTCTCCTCTCGACCACCCGTTCGTAAAATACTACACACATCTCCCATCTAAACTCCCCATTTCGTATATACAAAACACTTCCCGTCCTGATTCTCCAACTCCTCCTTTTAACCAGATCGTTCCATCCTTCCTCGCGCCAAGTTCCTTCTCGACATTTCCTTGAACTCCTGCCCCCTTCTCCCACCTCTTTAAAAAACCTTTTTTCTGCATCTCTCCCCTCCTCCCCCCCCCCACCTCCGCGTATTCCCGCTTTCGTCCTTGTTCCCCTCCCCCCCTCCTTCGTTCGCTGTCCTTTTCTCCCTCCTCTTCCCAACTTCCGACGCGCTTTCCTAAACCTTCCATCCATGCGCTCCTCTTTCTCTTCATCTCTCTCTCTCTCTCAACCCGTATTTCGTTGTCGATCGTATTGGATCTGGAAGAAGGGAAGCTTCGTGGATGTCGACACTGAGGGAAGGAGGGGGAGGAGGGAGTTCGGCGGTGGAGGGGATGGGGGAAGTGAAGGGTTTGAGTTACGCGCACCTCCTGGCGGGCTCCCGAGGCATTCGCTCCACGCGGTTAACGAGATCCCAAAGGTTTTATGATGCTTTCCAGGGCCCATCCTTCTTTCTCTCTGGATCTCTTTTATTTTTTCTTCTCTCTCTTTCTCTTTATGTATCTCTCTCTCTCTCTCTCTTGACTGCCTACAGTTGCACGCGCGAAAGCGTAACCTAATTTCGTGTATTTTTTTGTTTTCGTCCGATTTTTTTAACGGGGGAAAAGAGAGTAATGGAGTTCTTTTTTTTATTAGCGGACCAAGTTTTCTTGACGATGTAAAAAGGTCCTCGGTCGATGGATGGAGAGAATTTTATAAGCGTGTGTGTGTGTGAGGTCTTCGATGAATGCTCTTGCCTAAAATATTCGTAGTGCGTTCGCGGGAAGGAGTGATTCTGCGGAAAAATTCAACATTTATATATCAACTTTGAGTTGCCGATAATGGCGTTTTTTTGAAGTGAGACAATCATATGCATCGATTAATTTAATTTTATATCATCCACCTCGAATTAAATAAGTATGTACTTATAACAACTTATATCGAACGCCAAAAAAATCAACAGCGCCCGCGGCGTGGTATATACACTAATTATTTTGCTAGTTACCAGATGGTACTAAATTTTCATATAACACATTATCTTTTATCTACGGTCTTCCTTATCATAACTACTTAATACATTCTACTTTTAAATTCCTAAAAATTTCGGTATGATGACTATAGATTGGCATCAGCATTAACTTTTGGTATTTTTCCGTTTGCTGCAATCGGCAAATATAAAATTCGAAAATAAATTAAAGTCGCATACCTAAAGGACTGTGCAGCCGGCTTATTTATAATTATCAGTTTAAAGGATTAATGGCAAAAATCATCTAGTGAACGTCATTGGTAAAGGCTTACCCTTTTATTTGAACAGAGAATTTTTTATATTTGATCTCGCCTACTACGGTAATCCACATTATGAACTCCATCTTGTGGACTCTTCGATACCTGTTTGTGATATATTAACTTAGGTCCTAATATATTTTTAAGCCTCTGTTTTTTACTGCATTCCATTTCTTAACTCTTTTATCATTCCCGAAAATATTTCTACGACAACACACCTAACCAAAAGCAACTTTCCTTCCTTTACACTTTCATTTTTATCTTGTTTCCGGACCTAATCCTACGTTTGGGCGTCCACGGTATTTTTAAGCGTCGAAATCCAGAAAATTACCTTGTATTTCTGTTCCTATGAGGAGATTGCTCTCAAAAGCGATTTTCCGCCTTTCGTCACTCGAGCGTAAAATAGGGGCAGGTTTCGAGCACGATGTAAAAAATATTCACCCGAGATCAATGCACGATGTTGTTTTTTTATTTCAGCGCTTCAAAATGTTTCGGGTATTGAAGTAATGGGAAAATCTCTTCGTCGCTTTTTATTAGTACCTAAAGGAGGGTAACTCATTTCTCCTTTAGCTATTCGGGTGAAATATGTCCCATTTAAATCACTATAACGTTTCCACCTAAAGACCAGTGGGGGCATGTGCACGCGATTTTTACTATAAATGACGTCGTGGAATTTATTTACTTTTGACTTGTCTAAAAAATTATTTTTTGTAGGAATAATATTAGCCGCAAGGCGTAAAGGCGTAAAATAGTAGTATTTACAAAATTTGATATTACATTTCTCTTCAATCTCGTATTTTTCCTTGAAAGACAGATGTAGGAAAATCCTCAAAAATATTTGTTACTCGTCCAACAAAAAGACGAAAGACAGATTTTATTACCTAAGTCATCCGTATCTTTAATTCGTTGAATTTAAACTGGTCAGTTTTTTTTAATATGGAACTTTAAGACATATATATTTTTTAAACCAATAAAACTAAAACGTATCCGTAATTATGAGGAATATGGGAGATGTATTAACTCTCGCTGCCTTTGCCATCTTCATTTGCTAAAGTAGCTTTTGCGATTAACCAAGTCAACGCTTTTTGAATTCAAAATGTTGGATTTACGCCTTGCCCGTAGTAATTCGAGCATTGAGTCAGTCGCGGCAAAGGTTATGGGATTAATACGCTTTTACCGAAATGCACCGAAGATTTACGTCCTTGCGCAAATGAATGGCTGCCGTAATAAAGTAACCTGATAATACACACTTGGAGAGTCCCTTGAAAACCTGCCAGCAAGAGAGATTTGAAATACGGTTCCGCTAAGCGCAAAAGGCTGCACTTTGGACCACTCACCGTTGATAACTTTATATAAATGCTACGCAATTACTCCGTAAATAAGTGCAAAGACTTATTTTATTTTTCTATGTAATGATCAATGGTTATGGAAAACAATTTTTTATGAATAACTTTTATATAATATGAAACATTTTCTACTTTGCCTAGATTTGGTAGCTCAACAGTATCAACATGTAAAACCTATTGAAAAAAGTTTCCTACCAAAATATCAGCTTTAATAGTTCAGTTTATGTCGCAAACAAACTTAGTAGCGTTTACATAATGTTTGACAATAATACTGTCATGCATTCAATTAGTTGATTATAACGTGTCCTTAAGAAATAATCCATAACAATGATAATTTATTTAACTAAAACATGTTATCCTAATATCATGTAACAGACTAAATACCAAGCTCAAACGACCGTGCTTTTGGCGGGATCCGATCCCGCAACCCTTAGCATAGGGAGATAGACACGCTAACCACCCATCTAACATTTAAAATAAAAAAATAAAATTATGATTTAACCTTGTAAAAGATATTCAGTATCAAAATCACATGACGATTTCCAAAATTTACCAAAAAGAGGAACCAAAATTAAAGCACAAAATATTAATCCCATTATGAGCTTTGGTAGCTCACGAAATGACAGCCGTCGTCCCAAAAAGATGCAGAGACATAATCGTGCTCATAAAATCACGTAGTGGTGTACAAATCCGACAGTCAATAACCGTAAAATTTTAGCTGGAACAGGAAACAAAAACACTTAAAATTTCTAATAGCTACAGGGATGATTCTAGTCGTTTTGTTTTGCAACTTCCTGTGTCTAGGGTCTAGGCGAAAGACACAACCTTTTCCCTCCCGCCAGAATAACGCCGAAGGCAATTTAGCCTGTACAGATTCCCGCATTCGTCAAACAAAGACCTGAACCGTGGCTGGGGCCTACAGTCAACTTCCCTTTCCGCGCGGAATGAATCATAACTCACCGCATCGACTTGTAGTCATTAGTCAACGCGCTCTAACCTTCTCTCTCTCTCTCTCTCCAGCTCACACCCTTTTACCCCATATAGTACCTCTGCATCGAGCCTGGAAGGTTCCTGCCACCATCCAGGTTCCTCCGATCGTTCGACCCGCATAAAGGCGTATCCCCAACCCCGTTAACGTCCGCGTACTTCCCGGGGAAGGTCGTGCGTGTTGCCGAGCAACAGGTTGTCACCTCCTGCGCCGCGCCCGGAAGCCTAGAGACCTCCGCCTGCGAGTAAAAGGGGGGTTGCGAGAAGGAAGTGGAACAATTGGGGGAGAGGGGGGGGGGGAGGGGGAGGGGGAGGGTTCGTAGGTAGTCTACGGTACGGAATCGTTACGGTGGATGGAACCGCGGGGAAACGGTGTCAGGATTGATCTTCTGGCTTACATCTTCACCTCCGTTACACGTACTCACGGGATACCTATTTAAATGATTTGGGGTTCCTGTAGATTTTCGGGGAGACTGAACTACGTTTTTATGGAGCGTGTTTGTAGAAATTACCATCATAAATTCACTGGTTGGACGTGGGGAGTCTCGGATTTCGAGAGGAAAAAGTTTCAATTTTTTATTCGATCTCGTTTTTTTTTAGGGAAACTTGCGAGAACAGACCCTGAACGATCGAGAATGCTTAAAGTTAAGGATAGGGGGTTGTTGTATCGTATTTTAATAGGGTATTTTTTCGTCAGTAAGGCATTGAAAGAAAAACTTCGAAGCATTGTAGCGTAGAAAAAAAATGATTTGAGGAGCATAAATGTATAAGAATCGAATCTGATAAGATTTTAAATAACGAAAAACAAATTTTTATTATGATTGAAACAGATTCTGATGATTTATTGGAATTTCACATTCTTCCCATTCCAAACGACAGGCCTTAAGAAGGCGAGGACACTGGAATTATTCTTCAGTATTACAAATGTATTAACTTCATTGATCGCTCCCCGAATTTCGCTCATAACACTCCTTTCATCCCTCAATTTTTTAGAATTGTAAAACTTTTATAGATTCATGAAGCAACCTCGCGAACAATCACGAACTACAAAACTCATTTCCGAAGTGTATTAACTTTAGTCGCGGAAGATAGAAATGAATCGTTTCGTCGCATGATTTCGCGGCTGACCGAGCGTTCCTCTTTTTCTCCCCCCCTAAAAGATTTGTCGACGTTAAACCCGTTACTAATAAACATTCAATCCGCAAAAATCTCGTGCCAAAGGGCATACCAAAGATGGGTCCATGAAGAGAGAGAGAGAGAGAGACGAAATACGCGTCATCCGGAACGCGTCGATTAATCGACATTGATACCTCGTTTTTTTCGACCTTTTTTGATCGAAAATATTTCGCCTCCGAAATTCGAAAGGGGCCACGCCCAACTGAGATGAAAAGTCATCAATCCAGAGGGAAAAAAATATGGAGAGAAAGGAAGAGAGAGAGAGAGAGAGGTGGAAGAGAGAATGGGACGGACAACTTTGATCGATAGACGTCCGTCAGGCTCGATGATCAAATTACGCCTATCCCGGATAATCCGAAGGATTTAGAACGAGAATCACAGAGATCTCCCATCAGCATCCCTTCGCCGCATAGGAACGGTTCGTTTCTCCCCCTCCCCTTGTGTGTTCCCTCTTTCCGTTTAAGTGGCTTTTCCCCCGAAGGTTTATTCCGTCTACCGTCAGAGCAGGTCAAACAATTAATCATTTCCCGAAAAGGGAGTTGGGGGAAGAAGAAGAATGGAGGAGAGGATTAACGGAATCGGAAAATATGAAGTGATGAGGGAGAACGGAAGATATGGAGAGGAAAAAGAGCAGAGAGGGATATTGAGAGGGAGGGTGAGTAGGAAGGGAGAATAAGGAGGGAGAGGAGGTAGAGAGAGAGAGAGAGAGAGAGGAGGGAGGGGAGAGAGGGGGAGAGGAGATTGTGAGAGGGGAGAAGGGAGGGAGAGTAGAAGAGTGGAAAATCGAGGGTGATATAGCAAAAAAATCTAATGTGGCCAACACATGACTTTCTCCATATTTGGGGTATAGATATTTAAATTATTATGAATAGCATTATGAGGAAAAATTATTATTTCGTATAGTAAAAGAATACAGTCGTCCTTATTGCCGTAAATTAGGTATATTTTGAATATGTTTACAGAATTCACCGCTACATGGTGGTGGCGCTGTATACTGGAAATTTCTCTGCAACTTTGGTCCTCACGAAGATTACCAATAACGACGTTTTTAAGGAGATACTAGACGGAAACCGAAAACACCGATTATTTATAAATAATTCCTAAAAAATAACCGCTATGGAAAAGTGTTTCAAATGAAAGTTGTAGGAAATTACATTCTCTATAACTTTTGTATCGAATCGTATATAAAATAATGATGTTTTAACGGAGAAATATCGCAAAAACCGAATCGGGTTTCGAATAAACCTCGACTTCCTGTTAACCGTTATTGTCCAAAAACTCATCAGTTCTTTGTGTCCATACCAAAGTGTTATATATGAACTTTGGTAACGATATGGCAAGTACTTTTTGAGTTAAGAGCGCCCACAATCACACACACACACAGACATCATTCCGAAAATAGTCTAAACGTGTTCTAGGGACCTCAAAACGTGTATTTTCGTTAAAATCTCGAAGTCGATTTTTTTCGTGATCACAATCCTTTCCCATTACTACGTATGGAGAAAGTAAAAATATCTTCTAAGGCAGTGCTTCCCAAGCGGTGTGCCGCGAGGAAGGGGCTAGTGTGCCGCGCACGCCGAGGATATTTAATTTTTAAAAGCCTTTGAAACAAACAAATTCGCATAAATTTTATGACGCAATGAAATTATCATGACACTACGAGATGAGTTGATAGTCCTTACCTACGATCATACCACTTAAAATTAGTATGCTACCTTTAGATGTATTTTGGCTGAAATCTAAAGGTGGATATCCTTCAATATGTGAATATGTCACCGAGGTGACGTTCCAAATCCAACAACGTATTTATGCGAATTTAGTTGTTCGTCAACGGCCCATATTAAACATATTAAAAGGGAATGTTTAAAGAACCTAGATGACGAACTTCTTGAAGCTCTTTCTATTATTGAGCCAAATGTAAAGCGTCTTTATACCAAAAAGGCAAGCTTAAATTTTCCGTCTGAGAGCATAACATTTTTACACGTTGAATTATGTATGTACATATTTAATGTACAATAAAATTATACAATCATTTTAATATTGCTTTACCAATCATAACAATCTAATATAACTGCGATTTTTACTTGTTACGCTGGTTTTCTCTTTAAAAACGTGTATTTAGTGCCATGTGGAGCAAAACGTTTGGGAAGCTCTGTTCTAAGGTATAAAAAGATTGGAAGCTGTAATTGTGAGCGTACATTTCCACACTGCTTTCAGTTACCAAAAAGGGTCCAGTGTCGGAATAACCACACAAAAAATTAATTACGATAAGTTAAATTTATACGCGTATAACTGGCTACCAAATTCGAAATTCACCTCTGTCCGTCAATTAGGTTAATGGGAGAAATCTTAGTAGCCAAATAAAACACCAAATATTACAGATTTTAATCGCGGATAACGCCCTACTTGTTATTGTTATGTTTTTAAAGGGAAGAAATATCACTCTCACATTTTCTATTGGAATTATCGATTGAACCTTTTGGAGCTCTGCAAAACTGGCGTCTCTTGCGAGCTGCTTCAAGAATCTTTCCGAGTGGAATTTTCCGATTGTCACTTCTCGCACTTCGTCTTCCGAAAGAGGAAAAAAAGAAAGTATTTTCAGACTTTATAAATTGGTCTGAAAAAAACCCCTTTCACTTCGAATTTTTTTTGCACGTTTCGACTTTTGACAAAGACATCTGTTTCGCTCCACAAATTCGAATCCATTATTGAGGTAATTGATCGAGATATACTTTCTGGTAATTTCTTCTTGTCTCAATCGGGTGCTCAGGTCCATCAAATATATTCACTAACCAACAAAACGTGCTTCTGAATGTTTTTACCTCAACCAGTTTTAATATTATGATGGAGCAAGTGATTAGGTTAAATTTTAGTACGGTCACTAAAATTTCTCATCGAGTGGAGTGGGCCTAATTTTGTGCTTTAAATAAATTGATGTGTCCAACACACATGACTTTCTCCATACGTAAGTTGTCAACTAAAATCAAATAAATACGGCGACAGGAACAGTTCAACTTACACGCTTCAGCGCTAGCGATTCAATTGTTTTCACTACCATGCACGCGAGCTGCCCACTAACCGTCAATTTTGAAGAAAATTGAATATCTCTTGAAATATTCCTCATATGAAAATTTAGTCCAAACAAAAGTTGTAGAAAAAAATAATATCTACAACTTTTATGTATATGTATGTTAACAAAAATTCAGTTTTAAGCGAAATATTTCAGAAAAACTACAATTTTACAAGAGTAAACCGCTACTTCCGATTGACCCCATTTGGATATTTCAACGTTTTATTTATTTCGAACAAGTATTTTTCCAATCTCCTCATTAAATCAGAGATGCACTTCGAAGTTTTTCGCATTGAAATATTTGGCTTCCCAATTATAACGATGCGATGGTTTTAATTAAAATTTTAAGTTGCCATATACTCATTGCCCAGTTCGTGTAGGGCTAAATAGAACTCGTTTCCAATAACTCGGAGATTCATCATCGAATCTAAAAAAATAAACGTTAATAACTTTGTGAAAACTGGAACATTTCATTAGTTAAATGTTCATATTCCAGCGCTGGTTTAAAAAAAATTTTTTATTACATATAGCTAAAGAGGGTCTAATATTTGCTGAAAAATTCAATCGCACTATGGAAAATTTTTCTCTTTTGTTTTACGGGATGATGGAATAAAAACGAGTTAATAGAGAGCATCCTAAACACTTTGCTTTTATATACGCAGCAGAATGCATTAACTAACTTTTCCCATTGCTTTTGGAGCGTGCCACACAAAACGCGGTTTTTTCCCCTTACTTTTAAGTAATCGGATTTGAAAATTCAGGTAAAACCGACACATGATATTAAATATTTTTCATTAAAATAATAAAATAATAAATTTCAACCCTATTTCTCAATAACTAAAAACTACTTATTGGTCGGGGTATATTAATATTATACTTGTGTTCTGTTGAATCCCCTACGTTGCTTAGAAACGAAGGTATACAGTTAGATATCTGCTACGAGAAAAATGGTATGATATAACCAAATGAAGTAATCGTCACGAGTTTAAAATACACGAAAAGCGTCAGGTCGCAATCATTAAAATGAAGTACCGCTTGATTTTCCAAAATTTACTCGTGAAAAAGAATTCGAATACTTGGCAACTATAAATAATAAAAGTAACTTTTTACTAACACTTTTGATCCGCCATCATTTGGGCGTAAATTAATGACCACATGGAAACCACACCTTTTTCAACATTAAATTTCATATTCAAGGGCGACTCATAAAAAAGTTCCCTTGAAAAAAGTATTCTCCGAGGCGATTAATAACACCCGAAAACTTCTTCGACGAGAAAATTCTCCGAACAGAGAGAGAGAGAGAGACCCCTTCCAAAAACTTCTTTCTAATTCCTCCACGGTTTACATCCTTCGAGCCATTCATCATTCAACCAGAATCCCTCTCCTCCCAACTCCCTCTATCCAAAAAGGAAGAAAAAAAACCCTCTTTTGCATTCAACCCTACGCGTACCGGGATCGAGCTCGGGGAACCCCACACATTTTCGAGGACGCAAAAAAAAAATAAAGGAAGGAGGAGGAAGAGTTAAGGGGATGAAAATTCAGACGGAGGAAGGAGGGTTGGGTTGAGGCAGGAGGGGGATCACTCCGAAAGATGCGCGAGAGGGGAGAGGGCGCCCTGTAGAGCGGTGGAGCGGGGTGCGACGGGATAGGAATAGGACGTAGTCTCTTTGCTTTATAAGGGGGGTAAAGCGCGTTAGGAGGAAGGGGAGGAAGAGGAATGGGAGTAGTAGTAGCAGGGAGATCCTGGGATGGGAGGGAAACGGCTTTAGCATATTCATGAGGAGACCTCGGTCGCACATGTTGGTCGAGATGAAAGGGGGGAGGAGAGAGGGAGGGAAGAGGGTGTTAGGTGGTACGTAGGTGTTGAGAAGACAAAGTTACATGGCATGGGGTAAGGGAGGGAGGGAGGAGTGGGAGGGTAAACGTGAGGGAGGTTGGTTTTCGGAGGGACGGTTAAGAGGTGTTTTGGAGGATGGAAAAGAGGGGTGGATTTAAAAAAAAAAAAAAAAAAAACGCCGGGAATGAGGAGAGATGCACGGAAGAGATGACGAAGGATAAGTATCCATGATACCCGTTGACGCGTTGCGTGATGGAGTGCGAGGGGGAAAGGAGAGGGTGGGGGGGGGGGGAGAAGGGGTCGGAACGGGAGGCGAGGCGAGAAAATAGGGGGAGGGGTGTGGAAGAAGGGGGGAAGAGTGGGCGGGGCCGTATCGTGAAGCGATGGGAGCGTTAGCGTGAAAAAAGGAGAGAGAGAGAGAGAGAGATAGAGGCAGAAAAAGTGTAAATGCGCTCGAAATAGGGCGTGCACGAGAGCGCCTTGAGGGTTCTCTCGTGCATCTTTAGATAAAGATAGAAAGAGGAGGAGAGATTACCGGAGGTAGTTTAGAGGGTAGGAGATAAAAAAAAATGTGTTGGTTACACGAGCATAGCGGGTCGTTCTTTTTTTTTAAATTTAAAAATCTCGGAGGGAGATTTCGCGATGAAAGCAATCAAGTTTGGGACGAAACACGACGATGTTCGGAAAGGACATGCGGGTAGATATTCGCATCGCGGAACCTTTATTTTACAAGCTCTTAAATATGAGGACGTTTTTTTTAGTCTATGGTTTCCTAGGGCGCCGTAACTTCGATGGAGTTTGATTAGAGTTTCCGAGATAGACCCCAGGCGGAAAGATGCGAGCACGCTTTGCATAATACGCCCAAAGTTGTATGCTTTAGTCGATGGATGGGCTTGTTTACGGCCGATAACATCGTGTTTGCATCGCGTGGTTCACTTAAAAAAATATAATAACCGAAGCGGGTTTGCTCAACAAATTTGCTTTCCAAGCACTGTATTAAGAATTAATTGGATTTTTTTTGCTCCATCTTTATGAGCATACTTGCGCATTTCTCGTAAGTTTTACAAGGGTAGATAATTACATCAACTTCCAAAGAATTTCTAACTATTTTTACGTAGGACGTTGAAATGTTTCCATCTTGGCTGACGTGCCTAGCGTGTAAAATAAGCTCCCCCTTTCTGATATATATCAAATAATGCATTTCTTAAAAAAACCGTTTGCGCTAAGAGAAAAGACCGAAAAAGAGGAAACAAATTCTTAGATAAATTTAAAATGAGAGAAAATGTTTCTTTTTACCCATGTGTTCATCCATTTGCGTAACGAGGAGAAAATTCGTGTCAAATTAAGAGAGGAATCTGTAACACGCCAAATCTAACTGCGAGGTAATTAAAACATATGGATAAAAAATGAAGCAAATAAAAGTGCGAGGGAAGATGGGTATTATTTACTGTGACGAGAGAAAATGCATTCAAAATTTTGAATCGATTTTATGATGGCGAGGAAATAGTAGAAGAGCTAAAGAAAAAACAAATTAGCAATTCCACTCCAATGAGATGCTACGCCTAGAGTTTTTGCTATAGATTTTTTCTGCGAAGTTAGAGTCGGGATTAGAAAAAAAAAGAAACTCGTTCGAATTTCATCGCGGATGAGATGACAAATATGCGGAGAAAGTTATGCGCTCCCGAGGAGAGAAAAAATTTGGAGAGTTTTTCTGATGAGAACTTGAGGAAAAAATCGTCGATCGCGGCATAAAAATAAAGTTAAAAGTTGAGGAGCAAAGACTTTTTTATTGAAAGAAAAGGGTAATTTTATTTTTACTCTGAAAGAGTTAAGGAAAATTCGCAGAGGAAAGGGAAGCCGATAATGAGTTTTTAGAGGGGGAAAAAATTATGAGAAATATGATTGAGGAAAATTAATGGGCCTTAAATTGTACGCGGTAATAAGTGGTGGCCATAAGAGAAAACGTGAATTAATGGTTTTTTGTAACCATAACTATAAAATAAGAAAAAGGAGCAATTAGTATTCGTATTGTGCCGGATGTATGACCGATTTTATCCGTTATAATAACCACTTTAAAATTCTGTACTGACAAAATATGCCTCTCCAATAGACATAAAGGGTTGTGGTTACCAAATTCACATCTTGGTTACAATACTACAGTCATCATTGGTTATTCATGACGAAATGAGCTTCTGGTTATCCTAAAATTTCTAGAGCGATTGGATATATATGGCTTTATTTTTAAACACTACTTCAGCCTTACGGCGAACTCTACGATTCTTTTTAAAATTACAATCTAATTCGACGTAAGCAAATTAAATAATATCTTTGCTTGTAAAGGACTTAAAAAAACAGGGTAGATTAATTTAAAATTATGCTTGAGTCATATTTATTTTAATGTAATTATTTCCTCATAGAAATGAAACATTCAACTAAAGAAAAAATGTAGCAGGTTAAAGCATACTACTACAGAATAAGAGGCAAGGAAAGTTGAGTCGCTAGCGATGAGTCCTTTGAATGTTCGCAAAGTAAAAAATCAATATCGTAAGAGAAAACCTCTTTATTTCTTACTTTTTACTCAAAATCCCACCCCCAAATTGCTTAAAAAATAAAGCGAGTTCGATTCCCGGTAAAGTCCAGAATTTTTCTCCTTCTCTTAACTCCACGTTTGAATTTAAGGTTATTTAAAGAAAATCTCATTTCAACCCTCTAGATTATTATTTTTGAAGAGTTCACGCCTAAAATCGTCATTGTATTACCTACACTAAAATCGATTCAGATAAAAAATATCAATATTTGAATCAATAAAAAAGAAGGCAAAAAAGGATAAATTTTCACATTTCTCGACTATCTTTAAAACGAGCTTATGTTATCTATTTCTTTAACTTTCAGAAATGATTTAAAAACACGCGACTACACACGAAGACGGGAAAACGAAATTTAGCAATAAAAAAAAACGTCATCGCCATAGTAGATTGAAACTTCACTACACTGAAAATTCCGCGTTTTATTTTTCCTAGGCCGAAAAATTCCCTCTTCATTTCTTCGCTTTGACAAGGACGATTCAAAAAAACCACGCAAGACTCCGTCGCCCTTATCATAACATGGGTTAGTCGAACCTCTCATATCGAGAGAGAGAGAGAGAAATGTAAGACCAAGGGATTTCCTAGCATAGGTAACCATTCACGTTTTTTATTCCTTCTGGAGGCTCTGCATAACATATTCTTTTTTTTTGCTTTACCCCTGCGACATATTTTAGCCCCGAAATTTTTTTATCGCCGAGAGCCCGGAGAAATTCTTTCCATTCATGCGATAAATCCTTCTTCTTCTTCCTTTCCTCCCTTCATCCTCTAACCCTAAGGGAAAGTTCGGGAGGAGTTAATGAAGCGGGAAGGCAGAACCAGAAAAAACGAGAAATGGAGAGAGAGAGAGCTTTTTTTTTTAAAGTTGCGAGGAAGACCCATATGAGAAGAACATATGGAAGAAACGTGATGGGAAGTAGAAGAAAGCGTAATAAAAAAAAACGAAAGGGCGGAGCAGAGAGGGGAAAAATAGGATACAAGGGAAAAAAGAAAGATCGAAAGAAAACAGGAGGAGGGAAAGAAAAAAGAAGGCGTTGACAAGAGAAAGAAATCGTGAGACCTCTGATATGGGCGACACCAGTTTTCCATTCATCTTCAGAGATGGAGTTGCTGTTCTCCCATTTTTTTTATTTATTCTCCCTCTTTCTCTCTCTCCCCCTCCATCTCCCTCTCCCTCCCTCTCCCTCCCTCCCCCTCTTCCTCCCCCCCTCTCCCGGAGACTTGTTCTCGCAAAGATCGATCTTTTTAATCCTTTCCCAACCTTTCTTCCCTTTTTACACATCCTCACACTTTCTTCCCTGTTACTTTTCTCCTCCTCCTACTTCTCGACACGGAAAGATACATGGGCCTTTTCCCCCCTATTCCCTTCCTTCAACCTTTTACACCGCCTTTTCCTCAATTTCTCCTTCTTTCCGAACCCCAGAGAGATTTAAAAAAAAAAACTCCATCTCTCTCTCGGTAGCACTTCCTTCCCTTCCTTCGAATCACTTTCTCTTCTTCTTTCTCCTTCCAACTTTCTCTATCTCCCTTTCTTTCTACCTGCGCACGAAACATTCTTTCTCCCTCGCGAGATAACACCGCCTGGAGAGGGAGGTAAAAAATACCCTCGATTTTTCACCCTATCTTGTTCTCTCCACTCCTCTTCCTCTCTCTCTCTCTCCTTCCTTTCTCACTTCTATCTCTCTTCGGACCTTTTTTTCCTGTCGCCTTTCGTAAGAAGAGAATTCTACCTAAGGAGAGAAATTAGGAGCGTCGATGGGAGGAAGGGTAAACATTTGGATGGATGTGCGCGCGACGTTTCCTTTCTCCTCGTTATTTCTTTTTTGTCCGAAGCAGAGTATTCCTCCTGTGGATTGTTTACTTTTTTTTGAAACGTCGAAAAAAGATATATGTGTGTGCGTGTGTGTGTGTGAGCGGAATATAAAGCGGAAGATGCCGAAATTTATCGCTTCCGAATTTCCTCCGGACAAATTAATTGGGCGATTCGGGGTGGCTGACGTGTGTGCCGACTTGAAAACATGGGGGATTACAAACCGAATGCCGGCTCCAATCAAATGTAATACGTAAAGACGGTGAACATTTTCGCCTCATGAAAATACAAGATTTATATTTTTTTAAGTAAAGAGGATGGCAAGTTTTTGCGTTTTATATATCCGGTGTAATTAATTGCAGTTGAACTTCCATATAAGTCGAAGGTCCATAACTCGAATTTTCCATAACTCGAAGTGAATTCATTTTACAGGACGAAATATTTGTCATCATTTTCCAAAATTCTTTTGTTTCCCTTGAGGTTCGACTTAGAAATTCCGCTGTGTTTATCAAAATAAAAATCACGGCGGTGGGCGAATCCTTACGGAACTGTTCCTTGATGAATGTGCAAAATATCATATTTGTATTTTCCACTGTCATCTTGTGTTGAGATATTAAAAGATTGGAAAATAGAAACTACGTGTTTTATCTGTTCATTGTTAGTATTTATTACTTACGAATCGCTCGTTTGATTTAGTGATGCAATTGCAAGATGAAATAAAATTTCTTTCTTGTATATTATGCTTATGCGGCTAAATATTTATTTCAAATTATCTTCCAAGTAGTAATTTATATTGAATCCAATTTCTACTCACTGAAAATCCACCTAGATAGCAAATAAACATGATAAAATACGGCAAATACATATGTTTTATATATATATATATATATATGTATATGTATATGTATATATATAACTATTGTCTTGCGCTTCTCATGTTTATTTCATATCTCACTGGATATAAAAACATTATTTATTTTTTTAAATTTCCATTTTAGAATTTTTTTGTATTCCTGCGACGACTTTATTCTCCATCCATAAATAATGCCATAATTTTAACGTGAGCAAACCACTCACTAGAAATTGAGGCAGACATGCACGCGCCTCATAAATATACGCGATAAATATTTATAAATTTATACCTACTCGTGCGAGATCCAGCCTGAAGGAGTTGCTTACGAGAGGACTTTAAAAAAAAATTGGTACTCATAGGTTGCTAGGATACTGGGTAAAAATATCGCCAGTTCTTTTTCAATACGCAACTCGCGTTTCAGCAAATAAGCTTCTCGTATTGCTTATTTGGCCTCTTTCGCTCCTTCTGTTATTTAACAGTATATACACGCTTACACGTACCGCTATCCCTTTTCCTCTCTTTTTTGTTTTAAGGATTTATTTTTATTTTTTGGCTGCAGAGCTCTGTTTTTATTCTATCCCAAACAAACACACGCAAACTTTACGCCTTCTAGCAGATTTTCAATCCCTTTGGGCTCGCGACTCTTTTGTTGCGAAAGGATCCAAAAGAAGAGGTTTTTTTTTACTTTGATTGATGCGTGCCGTTATAACCAGCTTCCATTGTACCAAGCCAAATCTACTTTGCGCGCTTTGACATAAAAGGCTCGCCCACGCGAATAAAACCGAGGCGCCCTGAATTTTTTGGGCGCGCGAATAATACCTCTGCGATGGGATTTAAGAAAAAACATCAATGGATTAACACTATATCTCGAAAAAGGTTTCAAAGAAGTATTTAACGACAACTTTATTTCGTTTCGTTGAATAAAAACCTCCACGTCAACCTCTTACGGACTCTGTAAAATATAAATAAGAATTCTATGTTCTCTAAAGATGCAATTTAAGTTACAATGTTAAATTTGACTATTGACGTTTTTATTAGGTAAAAACTTTATACGAATCTGTCGTTATGCAAAGTAGCTTCTATCCAGAGATGGTTTTAAATATGTTATTATCTAATAAAACATTGGATGGAGTTAAAACTCATTTCGACCATTTCTTTTAAGCTCTAATTTCGACCACAATTTTTTTAAATGTGTAAAAAAACCTGCCACTCATCTGATGTGACAGGTATGCATTAATTAAGTACATATTACGTTAAAATAAAATTAAAATTAAATAAAAGAACAGTTATATGCAATAAAATCAAATATAAAGTCCACATAACTGAATGTCCCAGAAAATAAAAATAGACATGGACAAAAGTTGCATAATTTTAATATCTAAATGATTAAAGTGATACAGTCAAGCACTTGTCAATCAAATGGAGAAAATAACGCTCCCAGAATCGATCCCATTACTTCTACGTAGACGGTGAACAGCTAAAAATGAAAAATGGGCAAGGCTTGGTAAATCCTGAAAGTATGAGTAGAATGGCATTTACCACAATTCCCCTGCTTCTTACGCCGCCGGTGGTGCTCTGAGAATTACACTTGACACATGACGCATAACCAAGCAAATTATATATAAGGGGGTTGATGCTTTATTGCATCAGATTCGCGCTTTTTCCAATTTTATTATGTATCAGCTAACGCATCACTGGATTCTGCGGAGAAGAAATTTCACAGCATGTTTTCTTTGCGTTCGGTCTAAAATATCAGGCGATCGGGAAGGAAGCGCTAGGCTCTCTAAAAATGAGAAAAATGCCACGACACATTGCGCCTGTCCTTTCATCTCAAAAAACGAATGACGGCGGAGAGAGGAAAAAAATGGCGACGGATGCTTTACGAAGAGATGGCGTTACATACCGTACACTCTTTTTCACGGTAGAGCAAACTCCCAGGGATCGATGTCGTGATAGGACAACACGAGTGGCGTGACTGTGACGGATGAGCTCTATGTAAACCGGGACAGGTTACACGCAAAGAGGACGCCTTGGATTTTAATCCGCAGCATAGCCGTTCGTGTGCTTTAAAGATTTTCCAGCGTGTTAAAACATTCACTGGGGGATTTTTCCAGTGATTTTTTTAAACTTAAAAAAATCTTTTTAAGGTGTTTTCTACCTTGCGCAAATCGCCATTCAAATTAAAACAAAAAATTGGATTTTATTGAAAGAAAAGTAGGCTATGCTATGCGCATTCAGACATTAACATTTTTTTACCCAATATCTTCTATAATAATAATTATTATTATTATCGGATAGAAACGGTAGCATCTGTCCACGGATACTAAAGTCGCGGGTTCGAATCATTATATGTACGATATTATATGTATGTATTATATGTACCATATATATGTATATATACGTATGTTTATATGCATATATGTATCTATGCATGCATGCATGTGTGTGTGTTTTTGCACATATACACACATACATGCATATTAACATTTTTATACTCCGTATCTCTTCTGGATCTAAACTCTCTCTCTTTTTACCCCTGAAACCTATTTCTCTCAATCTCCCGCCCGCACAAAAACGCACGCACTGTTCCAAGAAAACGCGTGGATTGTGTCGCCCCGACCTTCATCTTCTTTCTCTCCCTTCTTTTATTCATGCCCACAATTCTTCCCGCCATTCTCGCGAGATATATATATATATATATATATATAGAGTCAGAGAGAGAGAGTTCCGCCCAGTGATTCTAGCGTAAATGGGTCCCGTGGAAGTTGTTTTTTCTTCTCCCTCCTGTTCGTCCCTTTTTCCCCCACACACTATCTTCCTCTTCTTTGTCTCCCTTTCGCCTATTTACTTTCTCATATACAAAGTATATTGAGTGAGTATTGTTATCGCGAAAAAATTCGACCTCGAGGTTTTGATGGAAATATACCTTTTCGGTGTCGCCGAGTCCGAAAAAGTGGTTTTCGAAATGCCGTCTGTCTGTTATTGGCTCTGGAGCCTAAACGGTAGAGCGAAAATGAATGACCTCTCGTACTTAGGCATTTTATCATACAGAATAGAAGTTATGATGAAACGGTTGACATTGCTCAATAATTAAGGGAAGTTTATTCTACGATTTGTAACAACAATTTGATTTTCTCAAAAACGGCTATAACGATTTTGATCAAATTTCGTAGAATAACTTGAGTTTATGTCTTTAATAATACTATATAATTCATATTTCTTAAAATATGAATATAAGGGTAGTTTATTCTATGTAACTTTAACAGCAATTTGATTTTCTTTAAAATGGCTAAAACGATTTTGATCAAATTTCGTACAGTAACTTGAGTTTACGTCTTCAATAATACTACATAGTTCGTATTTCTCAAAGAATGAATATAAGACTAGTTTATTCTTGGACAACTTTAATAACAATTGGATTTTCTAAAAACCGGAAGATGCGATTTTCATTTTCTAAAGATGGCTAAACGACGCATTTGTATATGAGAAAGTTTGTACAATGCATGTTGTACCGATTTTTTCTACCTCGAAGCACCCTCTCTCCTCCTCCCATTCTATCCCATCCCAGCAGGCGGACTTCCATATATGTATGTGCTGGTACAACTCTTACGTTTTTTCATTAAGACTGAGAAAGTCCGGTTAAAGGTCATTCTGCGTCGCGCAACGTATGGGTGAGGTGAGGCCATTCCTTAAAAGTGGGTTTGGGGGGAAGGAATAAAATGTAAGAACGGGCGGAATTGTTTATGTGTATGTGTGTGTGTGTGTGTGGGCGAAAAGTAGCTAGAGAGACAAGTGGAGGAAATATGGAGGGCTCAAAATGTCCGCGGGGATGCATAAAGAATATAATAAAAGAAGAAACGCTCCTGAGCAGGAGTTAGGACGGCTCGCCTTTTTAGGTAAAAGGGAGTAAAAAGGAACACAGTGGACAAGAAAGGCGTAGTAGCGTTCCGGAACAATGTGACGATTTCGGAGAATTGTTTACGAGAATCGTTTTATTTTTTTTATTAAGTTTTGTGTGAATTTTAGTTCTCGCGTGTATGCACTACAACGAACGCTAGCAATTCGAGGAGGATAGGTACCAGAGAAAGGCGCGATTAGAGGTGCCAAGGGATTTAGGGGGGAAAAATGAGAATGCGTTCGTTCCCAGCGCACGAAATCTATTATATTTATACAAAATAAATTATGAAATGTAAGAGCGTAAAAGACGTTAAGGTAACTAAACGACGCATCAGTATATGAGAAAGTTTGTACAACGTACGTTGTACCGATTTTTTTCGATAGATCGATGCCATGGTGTCACTTCCCTTTGATCTACTTCCGAACATCTCTATAAATAAAATTCTGATGTCTGTCTGTACATTAGTTTTTTTTTCTGAATTTCACTTTTATTGTGCATTTCGTGTGAAATGACGATGATTACAGCAATTTACAGACTTGGTGTCTGTTTGTTTGTCTGTTTGTTTGTCTGTTTGTTCCATCATCACGCCAAAACGGAAAGTCGGATTTTCATGAAACTTGGAACCTATCTTTAGGTCAGCCCAACTTAGAATCTAGGGTTACTGTTACTGAGATATCAACAAAAAACGAGATCGGGAGAAGGGAGGGTATAGGTTGTGAGACGTGTTCCCGATCAACGACGGGTACTTTCAGCTAGTTCACTATAAAGCCAAATT
Source organism: Uropetala carovei (assembly GCA_036926305.1). Lineage (NCBI taxonomy): Eukaryota > Metazoa > Arthropoda > Insecta > Odonata > Petaluridae > Uropetala > Uropetala carovei. Next base: position 378,044 of record JAXCHB010000101.1, on the reverse strand, counting down.
TACGAAAACAATACATCTAATTACGATAGTCGATGGAAAGAAGGGTAGAAATTCTGGCTTCATAGCAAGTCAAAACCGTGTCTTCCTGTTTGTGGGACGTATATTCCAACACCCACTTGTCAAAGTAGAATTACTTATCCTGAATGTCTTGACTCTTGGAGTCTGCCACAGTGTTTCTCAACCGGTGGGACATGAAGGTTCGAAAATAACTGTTGCAATATTTAAAGCCCTCAAAATTTCTACGAATGATTGAGGGCCCTATCATACGTTTTTAAGTCCACACTTTCCATCACGAAATCATCGGATGGAGATAATAAAACACATCATTCCGAATTTCACGCTCGGTTAAAAATAATTGAAACATTTTCGACGGCCAGAAATTAAAACGAATTCCAAAACTGACAGAAAATAAACGCACCACAAACGGTTTCGGCGACTTTTATAAAACGCTTTTAACTCTCGCATTTCAACCGTCGGAAATCGCGACAGACAGACAGACAAACGGCTTTTTTCGGGTGAAATTGAGACCATCGGGACCTCCCCCCCCTCTTACATTTAACCGAGTAAAAGTGAGATCTTTATTCCCAATTGTTTTAACTCGTCCACAGTTTTTTTTAAAAAAAGTATACAAGAAGAGAAAGAGTGCGTCTTTAACAGTTCAACCATCCCTTCCATTAATCAAACCCTCTCTCCTCTTCAGCGATAGCGATCAGTAATTTCCCCTAATCGCCCCTTTCTCCCCAGTCTTTATCTAGCCCTCGCGTACCCTTTTGTACCCTTTCATGCATTTCTCTTCCTTTTCTCTCCCTTCCTCTCCTTTTTTTTCTCTCTCTCTCTCTCCTTCTCTCTGCATCGCTCCCTCGACTCTCTTCTCCGTACACATATCTGACGCCGTCTTCCACAACCATTTAACCCGCCCCCTGTCACTTCCCCTTCTCTAACCTCATTCCCCCCCTCCTCCCTTTTCCTAGCTCGGGCCATTCCTTTTTTTTTTACCCCTCTCCCTTCCTATTTTTATACACTTTTATTGATTTACACTTGGATCTTGTTTGTCACCAACATTTAGGGTTGCCAACTCACTTCTTTCTAAATTGAAAATTTTCAAAACAAATCGAATTTTGGCTATATATGTATTAGATCATTTTAATAAAAAGACTAAAAAGTATAAAATAAAACAAATTTAAAATTTTTTTTAGGGAATACACTTTTACGTGAATTAAAATACACTCAAAAGCAAAAAATAATTTTTTTTCTAGATAAACGTTGCTATTGAAAAATTTGTATGCTTCATAAAAGTGGATGGCTTTTTTTATCAACCAACTAATTTCTTCTATTATACCAGTATCATTTCCCGCAATAAGCCCTCCACTTTTGTGAAGCATATGAAATTTTCAACAACAACAATATTTAATCTAGAAAAAAATTAATTTTTGCTTTTGAGTGCATTTTAATTCACATATAAAAGTGTACTCTCTAAAAAAAAATTTTTTTTATTTGTTTTATTTCGCCCATTTCACCCGCCCAGAGGAGTGAGCCGCGCATTTTCCTCGCGACAGTGCGGAGGATGAGAAATTTCGAGGTCGGTTCGAGAGGATGGTCGCAACATAATGGGTCTCTCTCTCCCTATTTCTTTCTCTTTCCCCCTTCTCTCCTACGTTTTTCAGGCCCCGAAGAAATTCCGGCAGTGCAAGGAAAGCGAGGGAAATATTAAAATGGCCGTAAAATAAAGATAGGGGGAGGATAAGACAGAAATGGAGAAATTTCCCTAGCAGAAGAATGTTTTTATTTTGTATTTAAAATCAACAGGAATTTTCAAGCTGAAATGTGCTTTAGTTTCACGTTTAAAACCGTGTAAATCATTCCGCTTGCTGAGAGCGTCAAATTGGACATATTTTTTAAAAAATCTCTCTGGTTCGGTGAGTAAGGCCGCATGGGGAAGGGAGGTGAACGAACGTGCAAATAATGTTTTCTTGTGAGAATAATACCGAAATAGAGCGAACACTTCCATATTACAAAATAAATAATGAGGATTTGGCAAATTCAACACCTTATTATGTGTGTGTGTCTCTCGCGTACCTACAATGCGCAAAGTTAAAATTTTTTTGTTGGGCCTATTTCTCCTTCCTCCACTTACCAGAATTCACAACTGGCCTTATCTGCGTCAAAATATCAACTCGCTGTATGAAACTTGTAGCCAACTACATTGTTCGGATAAAAGGGCGGGGCAGAACAGCAGGTCTCCACGGGAACTATTGCACCGCTTTCTCAGAGGCATGAAATATCGGAGTTCCTTCCCCATTTTAAACACTTTTATGTCCCACTTTGGCAAATATTAGAGTTTCACCTTCAATTAAAATAAACTATGACGTGATTTCATTAACGTTTGCATAATTTTTCATCACTAGTTCTGTTTTTGGAAAAGTTCTTACGTTTTATGTATTTTTCAACTATCCCTGAAAACACGCTAATCTGGCCACGTTTGTGATACTTCTCGCTAAATAATTTACCTTCATCCTATAGAATTGTTTTTTTTTTAATGTTAAACTCACGAGGCCGTGCTAAATGAATATTAATTGCCCATTTTTATTTTAAAACACGTTCATTTTTCGCATTAGCTCCGATAAACCAGTTGTGGAATACATATATTTATTCATTAAAAAATTTCACCGTAATAGATTATTTGTCGTTGTCAGTGATTCTTACTATAAATATCTTCACAATGCGAGTACATACGATATATTAGTAAAGTAGTCATCAATTTATCTTCTCTGTATTATAAATTGCAAAAATTGGATAAGTTGGAAAAAAATCAACCTATTTAGTCGTTGATAAATTAGTTACAAAAACGAATGGGAAGACTGACAATGAGATTAATTAAAACAGAGGAAGATGGTGTATGTATAAAATTATCTTATATTTAAAATTAAAATGCGGCTACGGCTAGATTTATAGTTTTCTTAAAAGGAAGAAAAAAGTTATATATAAAATAAAATTCCCGCGAGCCATAAAACAGTATCTCGCAGTTTTATCTGGCGCCATAAAGTAGGTTGCGCAAGAAAATAAATAAAAAATATGGTAAAATATCTTGTCCAGTTTTATGCCTTTGTTTTTCAGCTTTTTACGTCTCTCGCTGCGTCGCTTCCAAAGCCAATCGTCTAAAACGGCCATTTTAATTACATGAAATAAGTACATCAAATTACATAAAATAGACTGGCATGCACGTGAATTCCAAACATGAATAAAAAATTCTTTCGCGGCAGTATTGTTCGGTTATTCTTCGTCTTTTATAAAACGGCGATGAGCATCGTCTTTTAAATTATATTGGATAAATTTTCCTAAACGTAAACATCCTCTGTGTGAACAAAGTTTGCGGGATTAGCTATTTACACGGATAAAAATTCATCTTAGTAGCGTTAAATGCTTTTTTTTGCACTGAAAAATTCACAGTTACGGTAATATTTTTCCCTCCAAGGAATTCGCCACCCTCGATTGATTCTTCAAAGTTACAGGTACTTAAAGTAATTTGAAATTAAAAAAAAAAAACACAAACTTCATGAACTTAAATTCTCGTAAATATATCTTTAAAAAAAAAAAAACATGGTAACGCTCTTTAATTATGGGGTCGGTTTATTCTTGTCCACTTTTGAACTTCGCCGCCAAATTAAATTCTCCTCTACCTAATACAATAAAGCCTCGAATGAAAAACTGACGGGCCTATCAGGCATACGCGGAGAACCCAAAATTGCCAATTAATCTTAATGGATAGTGGATGGAAGGGGAGAACGTGAATTTACCGCGCCGGTACCTTTAAAAAAAAAAGAAACGAAATACCTCCCCCTCCCCCACCTCTCTCTTTACCCAATCTATAATTAACGCCAAATTCATCTTTCATCGCTGCGGAAGCCCAACACAATGGAGCGAAGTAGGCTTTCGGCCTGTTAATGGCAACCTGGTCAACAATACGAAAAAATACGAAAACGCCTTATACAAAAAAAAAGGAACCCTTTCTCATCATGGGGAACCTTACACAATACCGGTATCGAACGCCGATCTCAACCGCCGTCGAAGCTTATCGAACAGCTAAACGCGTTGTACTTCAAAATTCTCTCCTCTTCCTCCTTTCTCCTTTTCATTTTTCCGCGAAAAGGAATTCAATTCCGCGCCGCTGGTAGGGGGAAGGAGAAAAAAAGTCACGGAAGAGGGTTGGAGAAGGGAGTAGAAAAAATGAGATAGACAAGAAAGGAAAAGAATGGAGAAGAGGAAAAGAAATGGAAAGGAAGAGGCCCAAAATGGTGAGGCATTTTATCTCTGGGAACTCGGGGAATGTTCGAGAGAAGATATGGGAGAAAAGAGAGGAGGGCACGCCCTCAAGCACGTACCAAGACATTAACGGAGCGAACAGCTGATGGGACTTTGAATTCTCGCTCTATATATGTATATTATGTACGTATATACTATATATATACATATACGTGTTTGCATGTATTTATGTATCTATTGATGTACGTATGTCTGAATGTAAATACACCTACCGCCATGAGGAGCCATTGAACATGATTAAAAAGGTACGGTTTTTATTTTACCGCGCAATTAATTTTTTCTGCGAGATGCTTTCGGATCCTCGGAGAAGTACAGATGATGACCGTGACCTCCGTCATTTTATTTTCTGGGTCATTGAAAAATAAAAGAACGTCGAATTCCGGATGTAACCCACGATGCTGGCGTGTACATACAAGTTCGCGATAATGAGTTAAAGCAATTTAAGCGGCACACGTCCGATTTCCAAGGGAAGGTCAACGCAAGGAGTTTTGCAGTAATGGAGGATATTCGAAAACTATTTTTTTTAATCATTCCGTGGGATTTATGTGATAGATGCATAGCGTGATTATTTCGGTGTTATTGCCTGGAAAATTAACTTATTTTTATCAGTAGTATTTTAATATTTTCGTTCAACAAAAATCTCCATGGTTGCACTGATTACACTTCTAATTTGTGAATTATAAATCGAAATTTAATGACTTTTATTTTTGACATGATGGAAAAATCGGACATTTATTTATTTTTAATAAGACACTTTCCAATAAAATTAGCTCGACTTATTTTATATATTTGTATTCGTGTTAAACCTTTAAGGACTCCGGTTGCGTATTACTCCTTCATTATCCAACCTTATCCACCTTCATGGTGTATTCTGGCGTAAAAGAGTTTTCGAATTCCGCTCAAGGTAGATCCGATTTTCATGCTTAACCATTTTATTTAAACCGTAGGTACTCTTACCAAAAAAAAGTCTGTCTCAAGCGTCATATTTATTTTTCATTTTATAATACGCTCCAATCCCATACATCATTTCTTAAGGCAATTTAAGGGCCTGATAGTAAAAATAATAGTACCTACCAAAAGAGTTAATTTTTAAAATTTATACGTCACAATATCTAGTATGGAGATTTGACTTCATATCCTCAAGTTTATAACAACCCGACCGTCGCTTATTTGCGCCATCGTAGTAATCTTGACACGGACGCGACAAAAAAAAGGGTCGCGCATTTTTTTTAAAACATGAAATTATTTTTAAAATGGAAAACGCAATTAAAATTTTTAAAACGCCTCTAAAAATAACACCCTCGAATTTCGCAGACTGGTTAAACGTAATGGAAGTAAAAAATTAGGAGGCGCTACGCGGAGTATTTTAGTCGAAGAAAGGAGTGAATTTGCCTGCTTCCCCTTAATTTCCTCCGTGATGATGAAGAGCAGAAGAAGAGAGTCGGTCGCTCGCCAGATAAAATGAAAAGGTGGAGAGGAAATGAACGAAGAAGTTAGGAGATAAGACATGAAAGGAAATCCGCCGAAAACATTTTTTTTTCCGGTCGTCATCAGGAATCAACCGCGTAAAAATTCCAAGGATTGATTTAGGTGTAGATTAAGCAGACGAATATTTTGGGGGGCGGGGATTCCAAAAGATCCTGAATTTTTAAACATACGTAAGCGTTAAACACTCCTATTTCTGTTACTGAAGCAGAGAAATGACTGCAGAAAACCGGCCACTCGGATGGAATTAACCGATGTATTTTTAGAAAAAATATTATTGATTAAACATTTATCTTGGCTACTTCTCCTTTACTCTGTATGCCTTACTGCTTTTCATAAATGAATCATTATCAAAAATTCCAAACAAGTACGTATCGAATAATTATATTCGGATTTTTAAAAAATCATAGCTATTATTATTATTATTTGTTGAATGAATTATACCAGGTTTGGAAAATTCTATATCGTCTAACCAAATGATGAATATATTACAGTGTTGGAAATGTTTGTTAAGCTAGCAAATTTGACGTAAGTATATTTAAAATGCAACCTTTTGGATCAAGATATTTTTTTTAACGGCTGCGCGAATAATTTGAGCGTGATTATATTTAGATTAGAAAAATATTCAAGAGATAAAAACTCTCGAGAGTGAGCTTCATGTAAATGGGAGTTTGCTTAACGGAATAGCTCGTTTATCTTGGGGTCTTACCTCACACGAAGTTCGCGATTTTATCAAATTAATATCGCAAGAGAACAGAAAAGGCACGATGAAACATTGCCGCAGAGAAATATGATTTAAACAAATGTTTTCGCGCAATCCTTTCGCGAAGCGCAGATTTTTCAGTTCCATAAGCGTTATGGATAGATCAGCGAAAAAGTGGAGTATTTTTTTAAAGCTAAGACTTGCTTGCGTAACTTGCATAACATATAGACTTCCCACAGACAATGCACAGACCCTAGCGAAGGCGAGTAGATTAATATCTTCTTCGTTTTTTAAGTGCAATCGTCCCATCTGGTTAATTACGGAGTGTTGATTTCGTGTAAAAAATACGACTTTGGACAAACTTAGACCTATAAATAAAAAAACGACAAACATTTATGGACGCCTCCTTTGTTTACCTTTCTAGCGCATTTCAGGAAAACTGAATCCCGAAATACCAAAACAAGGAATCTGTATAAACTTTTTTTTTCGCGCTAATCTTCTTGATACAACGGACGCTCGATCGTTGTATTCATATACCGCAGTCATTCTGAAACTAGCTCAGTACCATCCTACGTATTTGATATACACGTGATTTTCTTTAAGCGAACACCGTTACAAACGTTTAGCCCCAAGCAAACGAAATTGTTATTCCACAATCCGTGCGAAGAACGTGTTTCGTCGCTGTACAAACAAATAAATAATTATAAACAAAGCAGACGTTAAAAGTTTCAATAAAAAGGAAATAAATATATGTTCCCTAGGCAACGGGTAAAAAAAAATCAACGCATCGAAAAACAACGAGTGTCTTTTCCAAAAACGAAGGGGCACCTAAGATTCGTCGAATTTGACAACAAAAAAAAAAGACCAGTTCAGTGGAATATAAAACATTCGAAAATAATGAACCGACGATTGTGCTCTAAAACCAGGCAGGTACTCCATAACAAAAAGAATAATATGTATACGGATAGGGACAGAAAACTTACGAGTTTACCTAAGACCAGCAGGTCGAATAGAAAAAAAAACTGTGTTCTCAACGTCCATCCATTCTGGCAGGGGTTTTCTTTTTACCTCAGTTTATTTTTTTTTTTAAGTTGGACTTCCGCGTGGGCGTTTGCGCAACGGTCTCCTACGCTAGGTCGCAGCGAGCGGCGGCGCCGCGAGGCAACTGGAGAGAAATGAGGTTTTTTTTGGAAGGGAGAGAGAGAGAGAGAAAGAGATGGGTTTGCCCGTATCAAAGGCGCCACACGTTTGGGAAAGGGCGCCCTCTAGCGTCTCTTTCCTTCTCGCTCTTCCGCACCGCATCGCCTTCGCCTTCGCCTCCTCTCTACCACCATCCTAGTTGCCATCTGTCCCTCGAGAGGCGCTGCCGACTCGGAAACACCCTTTTTTTCTCCTCTCTGTAGCAACGGTATATGTACCCATCTTTACGCGGCTGCACCCAAAAAGCTACTCTACTCCCTGCTATTAAGTTGCTTCCCATAGCGCACATCTCTCTCTGCTCGTCCCGATTCGCGAAGGAATCTTGACATTTTTTAAAATTCCAAACGGTGGAGAGCTGTCATTTTTTTTCTGCCGCAGAAATTATTTTATTTTTCATAAATGAAAGGTGTCGAGGTGGACAGTGTTCGTCCTTTTGACCTTGATAGTTTTTTTCCACCTCCTCCCCAGGCTCAAGTGGGAATCTGGCGCAGAGCGAGTTTTTTTTTCCTCGCTAGCCTTTTTACGGAAATAACAGCCGAGTGATAAAAAGATGGATGCTTCTCGTGTGATCGCTGAAACGGTATGAATTGCAGTTTACGGAGTGTGAATTTAGCAGAATATCGAAACTACATATGTTCGACTACGCGATGAATAATCAATTTATTTTCGGTCTCTTTTTCGGGCGTATAATCAGGAATTATATTACCGTGGAATTGCGTCCGTCGCGATTATAATTTACGGTGGAACTCCTATTAAGTCGAACCTCTAGGAAAAAAAAAATATTCGACTAATAGAAAAGTCGAGGTATGGCTGTAGAAGCAAAGTAACATGAAAAGGATTTTGTCCTGTGAAAGGAATTCACTTCGATTTATAAAAGTTCGACTGTATCTTTAAGATTGTGTTAAACTTAACTTTTATTAAAGAAAAAATTGTGGAACTTCTTACTATTTTCCATGCCATTATATTAGCAAACTGTGGAGTAGGACATGTCGCGATTATTAATGCATTTTGAAGAGTGTTAAAATTAATTTGCATCACAGAAAGAACTATCGAGTTCCGATCATGAGTAAAATGAATTTGATAAATGGTTTCTTTTTCGTGATCTATCATCGACGAATCGCCGCTGATGATGGGTTCTCTGTGCTCAAAATGCACATCTAATTGTCTCAGTCATTTCACGAATGTTGAAGAAAATTATTTCGATTTAACGCTTATTGTAATATAGAAATGATTAATATAACATTAAACTCTGAAGTGTGGTTGAGGTACAAAAAACTGATGTAATATTTTCCTATAAAGTGAATTGAGTAATTATTTGTCGAACCATCTGTCATTTTTAGGAAAGAGAAAAAACTCGTTAACAAGAAATAACTGATATGGCAACACCAGGATAGTTTCCTTGACGCCAGATCACTTTGAAGTTTCTCAGCAAGATGGAAGAGAAAATGAGAAAAACCCGACGTCTTTCATAACACCCCGTGAGCCCGTGGATTCCGAGTGTCACAGTCTTGTGACTGTTCCTCGTCAACCGACTTGCTTACTGCAGTAAAGGAGGCTGAGCGTGATGAAATTGTAACGCTACTAGAATTTGAAGTCGGTTCTCTAATTAGGGACGCCATTGCCTTCAATCACTAACCTTTCCCCTATCCTGTTTTTTTTTTAATATTAACAAGAAATTCATTCCACACAGAATTTGTTTACAGTTAGACTTATTTGTCGTAAAATGAGTTATTTTTTAAACTATTTGATTAAATGAGAAGCATCTTTTATAATGCCAGGAAAATACGTCTATGCTTATAAAATCGTGACAATATTCGAATATTAAAATATTTATATTTTTGTACTATACTGATTCTAGTGTCTGAATTTAATTTTTTCGTCAAAATGAGAAGATATATTTCATTGGAGAGAAGATCGCTTCGATTTTTTTAAAACAAATTTTGCGACAAACTCTTAAATGATTTTCATAGGGTATATTATTAGGTAATCGCAAGCAACTTAGCTTCCATCTTGGTTTAGTAAGATTAAGAATGAGATAATACGTATATCAAAATAGCATTATACACTAACAATAAGAATCTAAAAAACTAATTTTTTTGCAAGCACACAATTTTAGATAGTGATATAAATGTCTTCGATTTATAACGTTTTGTCGAAATTCATTAATTTTCCTGATGTAATTGGAAAATACTAGTGGAAATCCGTCAAAAATGACGGGAAGACAATTCATCTTGGTCGAATGAAAACATCACTTTAATTGGTGTCTTGTACAAAGACTTTCGCATTTTTATAATTTCTTAAATCACTTTAATTGGTGTCTTGTACAAAGACTTTCACATTTTTATAATTTCTTACTCTCGTGAGGGTCACGTAGAGTTGACCATGTCCAAATACAGACTCAGGCAAGTAAACACCAACACGATCAAATGTTTGGCCCTGAACTTTATTAATTGTCATAGCAAAAGCCAAAATGACTGGAAATTGGCGTCTTTGCACGGTGAAAGGTAAATTGAGTAATTATTTGCGTGGAATAAACACTCGTTCTCCTTTGTTACTTCCCGTAGTAATTTCTGCGTCGATAAAGTTATTTTGCAATTTTTTCCCAACCAATCGGGTACCATTAAGAAGTCCTTTTTTTTAGGATCTAAATTCCTAAGTAACATGATGAATGCTCCAACTTTGGGACGAAGATGATGTTGTGGCATACCCGATGGGCATTGCGATATTAATTTCGTATTAGAATACAACAATATTTAATACTTAAATGTAAACTGTATTTTGTTTGTTTCTATGGAACGAAATGTTAACAAAACTGTTAAATCAATCAATCAATCACAAAGGAAATTAGTAGTATCAGATATTAAAGACACCCACTCACTCGCCGTGAAACAATTCTCGATCCTACGAAACCCTTCCATACGCCGCAAATACAATTAAACTCCCGCGAACCGCATTCTCGTACCTTATCCGCCCTAAAGGCCTTCCCAGACATTGATTTCACTCTTCTCGCCTCCCTCTCGCGTCAGACGCACGAACTTCGAAATGGATTTAAAGGGTACTACTACTAACTCAGCCTCACCTCTCTCTTCCCCACTTCCATTTACTTTATCTCTACTCCGAAAAGAAAAACCCAACACTTAACGCCTCCCCAAATAAAAAAAAAGTTTCCTTCTCCGCAACGTTTCACCCCATATTCCTTCTCTTCCCAGGGTGCCATCCTGAGAAATCTCCTCTCTCTCTCTAGGGCTGTCAACTCTTATCGAGAGAACCCTTATATATACTATTCCGCAACAACGATTCGACCTTAACCTTCGCTTTCCTCTTGCTTCTCTCTCTCTCTCTCCTCATCCCTGCCAACGCCGATGCTCTCGAAAACCATCCGATATTTCTTACCAAGTTCATTTTAATTTCTGAGCGACGTATTGATTAATAAACTCTCGCTCCATTCTCCCATAATTTTTGTCCCTTGATGCAAAAAAATTGCGTTCGTTTTAAATAGAAATAGTAGAAGACGATAAATATAAAAGAAATCGTAAGGAGAATGAGGAAATAGAAGAATTTCGCTGAAATGTAAGATTACGTATGTAAGAATACGTAGACTTTCGATGAGGATTTTGTTAGAGGTGTTCCTATAATGCATCGAAGGATTAGATCAAGGAACACGAGGGGAAAATTCTACATGGCCTTAACTTTTAGAACTAACATTCAAAATATACAACATTTAAAGATTTAGTCAGTATACATAGATAGAATAGCATAATATTACAAAGTATATTTATTTATTCTTGACAATTCCGCGTAAATCAAAGAATTAAATTTGGATATTATATTTTATGCATTGAGGTAAGAATAAGAAAAACTGCCCTTGCTAAAGTCAAATGAAATATCATCAACATAAAAGGAATAGTAATACAAATTTTATTTTTTCATTGTTATACTAACTTTTGCCAATCTACGAAAACAACGTGTTGAAAAATAATAAATAGGAAATATTTAATTATTTATATTTTTTGGGTTAAATTTTACGAACGAGGCTTTCTCGAACTTTTATTTCCCATCTTAAAGTATGTACTCGGAAAAATAATTAATTCTAGTAACATTTCTTAGCAAAATGTTGAGCTTCTAAACTGCATTCTAGCAGATGGAATCCAACATACTCGTATTTATGTGATCAATCTTTCGTAAATTCCAGGATATCTCGAGAGAGTGAACATCGTTTCGGTTGAACAATAAAGATCGGTAATATATAAAAGTCTTATTCTGTCCCTTTGTCCTTTTGTCACTCCCTCTGTCACGCTCTGAAAATCATAGATATACCTGGCAAGAGGGAATTGAGGTCAGCTTTTGAAGCACAACAGGTACTCGCGGCGAGGGTTTCGAGCCTTGGCTCGGATTGAAGGCAACCCTCTCAGCAGGAGGTATGATTTCAGGTCAACGAAGACTGCCTCAGTTTTATTTCAGAATAATCGATCGTCCCCGCCATTTCTGACTGGCACTTATACTAGTAAATTTATAATTGCGGCTTTCCTTCGCCCTGTATTTTCTTCCGTGGTCTCCTTTCTCTCTTCTCTCCAATCAAACATCTTTGAAATCTTCATTCATCAATCCTGCGCAAAGAGCTTTCTTTCGACGAACCCCTAAGATCTTGCGATTTTTATTTAAATCCAAAATTATTTTTTATCAATCTCTCGATCTCTTTTTTTTACGGTTCACCCTCCATCCTCGTTATATATATATATATATATATATATATATATATATATATATATATATATATATATATAACATCTTTTCTCGCTTCAGTGCAATCCTTTTAGATTCTCCAAAAACATTTCTCGAATCAGTACTTCCTGATTTTATTAACCCTTTTTATTCTCTCCTTTTTCCGCGCCATCAAATAATTTTACTTTTCATCTGTTAATGAATACATCCTCCTCCATCCTTTCGGAGCATTCCCTTTTTTGATATTTCTCGCTGTCTATTACGAAGGGGGAAAGGGATGGAAAGCGCCAAAAGTGAAATCCTACATACTTCATTGTACTCATATATTCCAACCGCTTTTTTTCTTACTTTCTCATATTTTCATCTTGTTCCATCACCATGAAGGTTAGCAAAAATGTATTTCGATTATCCTTGCAAATTTTCTCATGGTGCTGCGAATATCTCCAAGTATCTTGAAAAAAGATAACCATATGTATTTCTACGACCTCTCTTATTTTCTAGGCACACATCCATTTCGTTTCCATGGCATCGTTTCCTTTATAACTCTCATCTATTATCATCCGCACCACTCCCATATTTCCACACATTTCATACCCTTTCCTTCCCCCTGCCAAGCTGTAAGAATTCGCTTATTTATTATTCTTCTCTCGAAAAAAGGGTTTCCATATTTCCCTACTATTTTAGCCGTACAAATTCCCTCATCTCTCATCGTACGGTCCATTCTCCCTTTTTCCATCCTCCATTTCTCTCCTATTATCTCCCAGTGTCGTTCTTTTCCTTACCCCTTTGATGTCCATACCGTTCTCCTTTCCCCTTTTATTCTCCTTACGGCTCTAAGTCCTTTCTTAAAATTAAAAAAAAACCTTTTCCGCCTACCAATTTCTTTAATCTGACAAGCTTATTCCCGCTATTTCTTTTTTTTTCCGGACCCAACGCTTTATAACAAACCACCTCATTTCATTTGTCTCTCCACTCTTTCTACCTCTTTGTAGCATTTCTTAATCCTCCTAAACTAAACCTTTCTACTTCTCTCGGGCCTTGCCCTCACACCCCGAAAAAAATCAACCCCTATTCCACACGCGCGCGCGCAAAACACACATGTATGTGTGTATACACATACCCACACGCACACGCACGCACGCACACGTATAAACTTACGGAAGAGGAAAGGTAAATGAGGATATTTAGGGCAACTAGGTGTTGAAGGAAACCCAGTGAGCACTTACCGGAAGGAGAGCCGCTGGGGTGTTGGAGAGAGACATTTGTAGAAGTTATTGCAGCTTTCGGGATGATCCCTTCGTCAGCACAAGAGAGACATAACTACAAATATATATATATATATACACATACATATATATATATACATACATACACACGAAAAACACAAAAAAACAAACGACCCAAATATGGAGCTTTCGGGCTGACGCCCTTCTTCAGCGACGGAGAGACATATACATATATATATGTATGTATATACAGTAAAACTCGTTTATAACGATCACGCCTAAAACGAAATCTCGGCTATAACGAAGAAATGTCTCGGTCCCTTGAACTTCTCCATAAGGGCACTGGTTAAATTTCTCGGATGTAACGAACACGCATTTTACGAATTCTCGGCTGTAACGAACAAATGTTTGGTCCCGTGGCAAAATATGCCCCGTATATAACGAATTTTGGCGAGCAGAGCGATAAGTAATGAATAGTTTCCGCCCGTTTACCGCGCACTTGTTCGTAGAGGTCCCCTTCCATACGAATTTTCACGCTCCCTTTGTTTTGAAATTGATATAAAAAATGTGAAATGTTTATGTAAATTAATGACCATAATAATAATATTAATTGACCATTTAAAAAATCGTACGTAATAGCAGTCGAACATTTTACATGCCGCGAAGTTGATAAGCATCTCTTTGCATATGTAAGTACGGTATTGAAGTCGACTCACTGCAAATACAGTAAAAGCTGTGTTATTCGGCTATCTTGGGGATTGTGGAAAGCCGATTAGGAGAAATATCCGGTTAGGTAAGCGTTTTTCGATTTTGACATCGCAAATTTAGCAATAACCAAAATTGGTCTTAGGTTCACTATCGTACTCCCCAACATAACTATGCATGGGGTTTGCATTTTCCATTTTAATTCTTCCACACTTAGTTAGATATAGACACCATTCTTATTTAATACGTTGCTACGCTTACATGCAAAACAAAAAGACTATTGAAAAGTTTAGGGCGTCCGGAAAGTTTGGGGAGTGCGGCAGTGAACCTGTTCCCAAAATTGAATTTATTGGATTATATCTTTCTTATTTATCTTTATTTACTCTATTAGAAAAGGACGAAATTATTTAATTCTTCTGAACATTTCTGTGAAAACCAGCCCTATAATATTTTATTCAGTTCCTCCATTTTTGGCTTATAAAGCGTATGATGTTTATTAATTGATTTACTCGTCTCAGGAGATGACACATATTTCATTAATTTAGCCTTATGAGCCTTGGTATCGTAGAGCGTGGAAGATCCGATGTTGAATTCTTTTGCTATGGCTGCTCTATTTTTTTCCTTTTTCAATTCGTTTGATCAGCTCCAGCTTTTGTGTTAGCGTTAAAACAACCTTTTCTCTCCTGTTTCTTGCTTTTAGGTATTTATTTTGATGCCATATTCAATGGATGGGTAATTTTTTAAATAATAAAAAGCGATAAAACTGGAAATTGTAATAGTACACCTAAACATCTAGACAATGCAAATGGCTTACGTAACCAAAAACGCCATGCTTACTCGGCAGCCACAGAAGTATACGGAGTAAATACGTACTAATATATATACATCTTATATTTTAAGAAATTTTAAAGTGGAAGTTGTGGTATTACACTTATACTATTCAGACAAAAATTCATAAAAAAGAAAAAGAAATACAAAATGAATTGTATTTGTGTAATTGCCGGTATCTAAGGGTGGCCGGTTCTAAATGCAGGATAGCACAGCTTTTACTGTATGTGTATACGTGTTATATGGGATGTATAGGCCAAAAACCATGTTTCTCGTATATAACGTAGTCACGCTTATAACGAAGCAATGAGTCGGTCCCCTCAAATTCGTAATAAACGAGTTTTACTGTGTATATATATATATATATATATATATATATATATATATATATATATATATATATATATATATATATATATATATATATATATGTATGTATATATGTATATATATGTATGTATATATGTATATATATGTATGTATGTATATATACATACATATATACATACATACATAAATATATATATATATATCCCTCTCACCTCGCTCGACGAGATATTCTCCTGAGAAAAAAAACAAACCTCCTCCTCGTAAACAAGGCAACGGCGTAACAGGCGAAATTTTCCCACCGCACATTCCTCCCACTCATCCGCTTCTCTCGGTCCCTTTTCGCTCCTTACACACCGTTTTCTCTTACCTCTCTCTCTCTCTTTATATAGTTTCGCCCTTTGGGTCTATCTCCTTTCTCTCTCTCTCTCTCTCGCTCATTTCCTCTCTTCCGTATTCTCTCTATCCTCGCTTATTATATACCTTATCTTCTCATGCCTTCCTGTCTCCGATACGTCGTTCAAATCCATCTCGTCTCCTTTTCCCTCCTTCACCCTCATTTCCTACCTCTCTTCTCATCATCCACCTCTCTAATTAGCTTTTTCTACTCTCCCTCCCCTCTCTCCGTCTCTCTTCCCCTCTGTTTATCCAATTTTCCTTTCTCCCTTCCCCTTCTTATTTTTTACTTCGTTCCTCTCTCACTCTCTCTCTTCCGCACTTCCTCTCTCACCTCTTTTCTTCTCCTCCCTCTTTCTCCTCTCTTCTCCCTATCTCCCCTCTCGCACTTCCTCCCATTCTTCTATCTCTCTCCCGTCCCTCATTCCTTTCTTATCCCTTATCCCATCTCCTTCACCCACATCCCTTCCTTCCTCCTCTCTTTCCTATCCTTTCTCCCTCTCTCTCTCTTTACCATCTTTCTCTTCTCCCTCATTCTATCTTTCCTCCGTCTCCTCTCCCCCCCCCCTCTCTTCCCCTATCTTTCCTGTCCCATCTCCTTCACTCCCCTCCCTCATTCCTCTCCTTTCTCCCTTCTTTTCCCTCCCTCTCCCTTTCCTTCTCACCTTTATCCCCCCCCCCCTCCCACCTCTCTCCTTAACAACTATCCCCCATCTTTTCTCTTGAAATCTCGCCAACTGAGCCCTCATCACGCCGCAATTCTCCTCGTCCACCTGTGGGCAAGTTAGCTGCAGCGTCGCTAAATTCCTTCTTCCCCCGCCCCTTCCGCTACACGCTACCCATTTTCTTTATCGCGCTTTCCTCCCGCCTCTTTTATTCGTCCATATCTCTCTTAAAAACACTTTTTCCACCTGTTCCTAAACCTTGTTCCTTCCACCCCCACGCTCCCCCTCCTCCAAGATACCTCCACGTCTTTATAGTATATATTATATATATATACTAGGGGCCTATTTTATTTTGTCTTATTTAATTTTCAAAACTTCTTTACATACCATGTCATTTGTGACAGCCGCTACTTGCCTGGAACCTGGTATCATCTGAATTTTTAAAGAATGTTTATTTTGAACTCTTGAGCATCCCACATATGATTGTCCATGTGTAAATCAAGGTTCGGGTAGAAAAATACCAGCTTTGCCTAAGTAATTTTCAATCGTTAAGTCAGGTGGACCTGCCTGTACTCTACATGCACGCTCTCTACCGGAAGGTTAGAGAACGAACTCCACCTGGCAAAAAGCGTCACCTCACCTTGTCTAATGATATAAAATATATACTATCCCTTCGCCTTACCTTCGCTCATTCTTCTCTCCTCGAACCTTATCTTTTTTGACCCTTCTGGCACACTCGCTCCTCATCCTCCCTTAACCCACAACCTCGTTTAATCTCCACTCTTTCTTCCCTTCTCTTTTTCCTCAAACCCCGTTTTCCCTTCTTCTCTCAACTATATTTCTTCTGTCTCGCGAGACCTTTGGGATCCCCATACGCCCTTTTATTTTTCTGCCAAGTTTTTTTTCCACGGCAGTGCGTGTATTTGTCTCTTTCGCCACATTCGTTACAATTATCTTTTCCTCCGAATCTCGTTCCACGGCAAGCGGAATGACGTCGTGAGCTTAAGCCTCTATCGCCGCTATCACTTGTAATTACTGTCAGAAAAATTTCGGTATCCAGGTATTCATTCTCTCTCTCACTCTCTCTCTCTTTTCTTTCGAGAAAGAAAAAGAAACCTTTGCGCCTCGAACGTGTTGCATTCGTCTGTTATTAATGTCGTAGCGTGCTATTTTAGTTCAAAAGTATTTGACGTGATTCATGCGTGAATGCGTCCGTCTATTTGCCCTTATGTTTTTTTTACTTTAAAAAACACCGTCCTTCCCGTTTTCCTTCACAATTAATTTCTTTCAGCCTAACTTTAATTCCATATACCTCAACATTCTTTTCAAGATCTGCGAGGTTTTTATTCCATGCGTCGTAACTTCCTCGCAGAGTTGCTAATCGCGCACTTAGTTGAGATAACAAATAACTCTTTTTTTTAAGGTATAAACGCAAATTCGAAATTCCTCGTAAGAGGTCAGAAAAGGGGAAAAAACTGACGACGGCCAAAATTACAACCGTAAGATTCCTGTTGATTTTTCGTTGAGGTTTCACGGAGAATATTTCCAAGTAAATAAACTACAGTTTTTTTTACGAAAAATATAACGAATTTTGTATGTTAATGAAATCGGGAGTTACCTTTCAGGTAAAGAACTCTGTAAGGAAAATCTGAATCAGACGACGACTCCGGTGAACGAATCTCTTAGATAGCATAAAGGAATTTATCATATACTTTAACTCATAACTTCTTAACGAGCCCAAATGCAGCTTCATGGCATAAGGTGACATATATGTAATATTCTGGCATACATCTCTTATAGTACTAACTTAAAAAATGGCTAATGTGTAAAACATGTCATATACTTAACAAATTGTATTGGATTTGAAAGCGATAATATAATTTCTACTTAGAACGTTTTAATCATTGCATAGAATGCGCGTAAAGATAAGAAATGTTTGGAATTTTATCGAACGAAACGATATAATCGATTCCAATGTGAAGTACAATTTTACTTGGATCCACACATAAAAATGACATTCGTTATATATTTTTGAATAGTAACGGGCGATTTAAAAAATTGCTTCCCAAATTATTAGCGATACTATTACAGAATTTCATGGTTTCTAGACATAAAAAAACGACAATTTTCGAAACGAGAATGGTGGGAAAATTCACTCGATCAGCATGCGTCTCCGAGTTACACCCAAAGATATCATTTTCTTTTTCTGCACGTTTTGCATCGAAAATGTCCTCGCTTCCTTCTCTTTTCCTTCATACTAATTCCCGAGACTTTTATTCGCCTCTGTTGCTCCGTCGGTTTCCTCTAAACGATTTCCGTTAGCAATCTTTCTCGGCGCAGGCCCGTCGCACGAATGGATGAACATATTTCACCTCTCCCTCGTAAGAATGGTCGGAGAAGATAGATAGAGGGAGAAGGAGAAAAATGGGAGATAAAGAAAGTGAAAGAAGATCTGTCGTCTTTACCGCCAACTCATTTAAAAGATTTTTTTATTAAACCCTATATACTCATTCTTTCTTTTGCTTTCGCGGAGGGAAACAAGTGAAAGGGAAAATCCTAGAGTAAAAGTCGCTGGCCTGGACAGTTATGGAGGCATACATCATCATCCCTCAAGGAAAGAGGAGGTAGGAGAGAGTGTTCACCCTATTTTTCTCTTGTTCGTCCTACGTGGATTTATTTCCCCGTATTCGCTCTTATCTATCCCATTTCCTTCCTTTTGTTTGGATAAAAAAGGATTTTTTCCGCTCACTTCGTTCATTTTCACCCTCTTTCTAACTCAATACTCAATTCGTTCTCCAAAACGCAAGCATGTGAACGTAAAACGTTCACCTAAAACAGGCGTCTCAAACTCGCGGCCCGCGGGCCGCATGAGGCCCGCGCGATGCATTTATGCGGCCCGCAAAGCAATTTACTTTATACTACGCGACCCGAACTCAGATCTATTATTTATAAAATATTTCTAAATAATCTAAGAAGTGTATTAAATCATTCCAATTTATATCAGCCTGCACGGTTGAGTTACTGAAGAATGTTTATCCCAGTGCCAGCGAGTTTCTTGAGTATCAGAAAGACTTAACCCTCGACGCGAAATCAAGCATTTTTGTAATGACTGCCCGTAAGACGCGTAATAGAGCGATTCCTCTCTTGTGGAAAGGGAGAGTGAATATAATACAAAGAATACGAAACGGTGTGAAGACTGGGAAAGTGATGGATGCGGCCCGCGGATCGTCAGAGAGCCGTCATGCGGCCCGCACACCGATGTGAGTTTGAGACCCTTGACCTAAAAGGATATCCTCATTTCAAACTCATGAATGAGGAAGCGTGTACAACTCCTGGATCGATCGTTACAATTTGTGTTTTTTTTTTGATTAATAAGGAAATTAGGAGCATCTCAACTGAATAAGGTGTAGATTTGTGGAAAGTCGTCTTGACCGAAAGAATATTAAACTTTCCATCGAATCTATTGGTGACGGGTTTCACAGTTACCACGGGATCATCGGAAAATTTACAAACATAAGATTTTGTCCAAATAAGGGATGAGCAAATGGAAGGAAAAGGGAAATGAATCGATCTACAGCGTCACATTTTAACATTTGGTGAGGGCTACTTTTGAACAACATGAAAAATTACATTTGTTGACATTTTCCGCAAGAAATTCAAAATGCTGACATAAAATTAGCGAGAAAATTTTTCGGCTTTCGCATTAATACTCCGGCGATTTTCAACCTGTTAGTCGCGATATTTTGGTAAAAGGGTAGCGAAAACGGAACGATGTATATGGAACAGTTAAAATATTTTATTTTCATAGTATTTTAGGGGAATTTAGTATCTTACTGACAATGTCGGATTCTTACTAAATATCCTGTACGAATTGTTCAGGATTACAGTGTAACCAATGTTATAATGTTTACAGTTTTGCGAAATTATTGTTACATTCTATATCTATTGGAAGATAGATGGAAACATGTAAGGGGGTCGCGACAAGGTCGCCTGTCTTAATAGGGGGTCGCGAATGCATAAAGGTTGGGAACCGCTTAAAAAATGATTTAAAGTTAAGGTAAAAATTTAGGAAACAAAAAATTTAAGAACCCCCCCCGTCAAAGAGAATAACACTAAAGTCTTAATTTAATTTACGAGCGGCGGGATAACAAAAGATGAAAATAACGACAGGTTTTGTTGAAATGCCTCACGTAAGTAAACGCAGTTAAGGAAAAAATTACCAGCAAAAAAAACCGAAATTGTGTACCATATCTATGTATACACGCATTCGTGCGCCCGGAGGACAAGTTCTTTTCACTATTGTGCTTGCTCTCTCTCTCTCTCTCACTCACTCTCTTTCAATGGCTGCGCTTTCAATTTTTTTTGCAGCTTATTTGTTTTCCCGTTCCTGAGTTGACACGAATCTGTCGCGGAAGTAAAATACGGCGAAAATCCCCTTTCCGTGCTTTTGCTTGCATATCGTTTAGTAGATGTAAGCTTTGCGGTACGCCGCCGGCGCGAGCTGTTTATATTCGCGACCTGACATTCGTCATAATGTTGCATTGTATTCCGACGAATAGCGCTCGAAAAAAAAACATCCACAGGTAATTTGACCTAATTCG
Source organism: Uropetala carovei (assembly GCA_036926305.1). Lineage (NCBI taxonomy): Eukaryota > Metazoa > Arthropoda > Insecta > Odonata > Petaluridae > Uropetala > Uropetala carovei. The sequence continues at coordinate 356,866 of JAXCHB010000101.1, read as the reverse complement.
TGGGAGTCATAATAAATTCTTCGAGTTTTGCATATTTTGGAAGTTCACAGATATGATATTCGTAATTTTTTCTGACGGTTTTTTATCCAAGGGAAAACAAAATGGGAATTTTTAAAAAATTTCCTAGTAAATTATACTTTTGTACATTTTTCGACGAATACATTTTTTTATAAACTCATACGGATGAAAATGTAACGGAAGAAAATATTTTTTGGTGGCATCTTTGTGACGGAAACGCATCAAAAACTAGCTCGGAAAAAATACCTGTAGCGCTGTGTTTTCACTGGCGTAACAGGAAGAAAGGACGTTAAATTTGAATTCATACTATTTAAATCAAAGATCTTCCGTGTGTTTTTTGTGGTCGGTACTACACCTTTGGGTAGTCCAAAAGCTTCGTTAAATTATCTACTGAAAATGTTATTAACTGACTAATTTGCAAAAAAAAAGCGGTGGGAATGAAAAATTACCGCAAGAAGGACTAAAAAAGCTTCCCTAATGTTTGTACACCATTCTGAAACGGATCGAATGTGTCAGCGGCGCCGTGTTCTACCATAGTATTCGGAGTTTTAATATCGAAATTTAGTCCGACGGCTCCCTATCCACATATTTTCCATAGACTTCCTTCCACGCGGTTTCCTATTACACGGTGTTTCCCAGGAACGTATAAATCGCTATATAGGAGTATCGACTGTATACTGTGGGAATAGAGGGATAAAGATCAAATACATTAATATATTATCATACATATTTATAATCTTCTATTTTAACTTTAATGCATTCCGTCTTTTAATTTATAAGCCCATGGCGGGCCGGATGTGGCCCGCGACCCGTAGTTTGTAGACCTATTGACTATATTTCCGCCGTTATGCGCATATTCACCCGTTTACAGAATATCGCGTACGGGACATTCACAAACCCAATACACGCGTCATATGTCGACGATTCGACCGCATCCGCCCTTGGTTACTTGGCGTTCTCTTAACGTTCGGCGATGACGAACGGCCGAGTCACCCTTTGTCCTAATAACTGCGCATAAACGGAGTAAGGCTCTTACGTTCGCATCGAGGGGCATCCACGTCATTTCCCGTGACGTCGTAAATTTTAAACCCGTGGCGGAAATTCCGCCTCATTTGGCCGCTCCTGGACCGGAATAGTAGTAGCATCTTAGGGATTCTCTCTCTTTCCCTCTTGCTCCATTTCTCGGAACGGATGGGGGAAAGCGGTGTGCGTGGATTGGGGAGATCGGTTGCCTGGGGATACGGGGAGGAGGCGTAGTTCCCTTCCCCCTCTCCTTAAAAGGACTATTAAAAAGGCTAAATTGCTCCAGCTGCCAGGTCAAACCTGAGACCCTTAATCTCTCGCGCCATAACCTTACTTTATTTCAACGAATTCTGTGTTTCATAGCAATTTCCCGCAATTATCTTTCCTCTTCTTCTTTCATAAGCAGATTTTTCCATCGTGTTATTACGCCCTCCAATTACGAATCTTTATTTTGCGATTAAAAACTTCTGTGAATACAAAATCCACGTGTTTATTAGTGTTCGATGAAACATCCTACAAATATATTGACCGATTTCAAAGTTTTTACCTTTCGTCCTAGAACTAAAAGCTAAAAGGAATGACACGGGGAAACGTTTAAATAGTTGCATCCAGAGGGCACGGGTTCCAATATCGGTACATCTCAGATGTACAGGGGAAGCCATGTGGTTCGGAGATCCATCAAAAATGGCACCCTTCGCCTACATCGAGTTTCTAGATATCGCACTTCTATGATGTCACTATGGGGCAAATAAATATGTGCATTTCTTCTCAATTTTTGTAATTTTTATTTCTCCACCTTTACGTTCTTTCTTTATCAATCTTCCCTACTCTCCTCATCCTTCTTTTTACATTACACTCGCCTTACCTTAGCACTGTAGTGTATCCGTTCTTGGATGACACCGTGAAAAACTAAACCGTGCAAAATGAGGTAGGTGTCCAATAAGGGGAACGCGAGATTCCATTTGGACGGCGTCTTGAGGTCAACAAATCAGATTTGCTTGTGTTTTTTATAACATCTGCGTCGGGCATTTTTTTCAAAATCGTTCCGAAGAAAAATTTTTATCCGCGAAATTTGAGGCGGTTCTCTTAAAATGAAATACGTACTAAACCGAAAATGTGTAAACCGAAAATGCGTATAGTGAAACTGCGCAATTCGAGAGAAAGGTGTATTACCGTTTCTGCCTCTTCAGCAACCTTCTTTTAATTCTCCCTCAATCGGTTAACACTTATATCCTTCTCTTTATCTCACCTAGTAGATTAAATCAAACCCTTTAATAGACAAAAAATTTCCAGAAAAACACATGCGCATTTTGGCGACAAAACAGCCGTCATCAGTGGTGGTTATCAGATTCCTTTTCAGAACTATATAAACGAATAGCCACTGACGAACGCTGCTTCGTAGATGAAACCATTCCAACCTTTTTACTTTCTTCATACGTAGTATAGGGAAAGTATTGTGATCACGAAAAAAATTGACTTCAACATTTCAACGGAAATACACGTTTTGAATTCCCTAGAACACGTTTAGAATATGATGAATGTGTGTGTGTGGATGGATGGATGTATGTGATTGTGGGCGCTCTAACTCAAAAAGTACTTGTAATATTAATACCAAATTTCATATATAACCTTTAGCATGAGCACAAAGAACTGATTAGTTTTTGGACAATAACGGTTAATCGGAAGTCGAGGTTTATTGGAAACCCGATTCGGTTTCTGCGATATTTCTCCGGTAATACGTCATTATTGTATACATTCACCATTATAAAAAATCTGATGTGGCCAACACATGACTTTCTCCATATTTGGGGTATAGTTATTTAAATAATCATGAATAGCATAATAAGGCAAAATTATTATTTCGTATCGTAAAAGAATACAGTCGTCCTTATTGCAGTAAATTAGGTATATTTCGAATGTTTACAGAATTCACCGTTACATGGTGGTGGTGCTGTATACCTGAAATTACGAAAAAGCTAAATGTCTCCGAAATGGATGGTTCTATGAAAATTTGTTTCAAACAAAACTTGGAAGAAATATTATTCTCTACAACTTTGGTCCTCACGAAGATTACCAATAACGACGTTTTTAAGGAGAAAACAGAAAAACCGGTTATTTATAAATAACCCCTAAACAATAACTACAACAGAAAATTGTTTCAAATGAAAGTTGTAGGAAATTACATTCTCTATAACTTTTATATAGAATTGTATATACAATAAGATGTTTTAACGAGGAAATATCGCAAAAACCGAATCGGGTTTCGAATAAACCTCGACTTCCGCTTAACCGTTATTGTCCAAAAACTAATCAGATCTTTGTGCTCATGTTAAAGTGTTATATATGAAGTTTGGTAACGATATGGCATGTACTTTTTGAGTTAGAGCGCCCACAATCACATACGCGCGCGCGCGCGCGCACACACACACACACACACACAGACATCATTCCGAAAATAGTCGAAACGTGTTCTAGGAACCTCAAAACGTGTATTTCCGTTGAAATGTCGAAGTCGATTTTTTCGTGAACACAATACTTTCCCATTACTACGTATGGAGAAAGTAAAAATGTATAAAATATAATTTCCTACATCTTTTAATTCAAATGATTTTTTATAACAGTTATTGTTTCGGAATTATTTATAAATAATCGGTTTTTTCGGTTTCCGTCAAATATCTCCTTAAAAACGTCGTTATTGGTAACCTCGTAAGGACCAAAGTTGTAGAGAATAATATTTCTTCCAAGTTTTGTTTGAAACAAATTTTCCTAGGACCATCCATTTCGGATATATATAACTTATTCGTAATTTCCTGTATACAGCGCCACCACCATGTAGCGGTGAATTCTGTAAACATTCAAAATGTACCTAATTTACGGCAATAAGGACGACTGTATTCTTTTTCGATAGGAAATAATAATTTAGCCTTATAATGCTATTCATAATAATGTAAATATCTATACCCCAAATATGGAGAAAGTCATGTGTTGGCCACATCATATTTTTTATGGTTATTGGAGAGGCATAGAAGCTTTTCAATCGTCTCCCTTAAATTATTTAATCTAATTAATTTAATTAAATCTTTCTCTCTCTCCGCTTCCTCTCCTTTCCTTTCCTTTATTCTTATCCGCGACTTTCCCACGACCTCCTCGCTCCTCATGTTGCCATTCCGTTTCTCGCCGTTGGGTTCATCTGTGACCTCCAAGACAAAAACGCAGCGTTATTTTTCCCAGGCAATAAAAAAATCTCTCCGGGCAGAATTGTCGACGGCTCTTTTTATTGATTTCTTTTTACCGGAAGTACTCCTCCTCTCGCCTCTACCTTTTCTAACCATGCAGGATAATTATTCACGGACAGGTACGGCATCGTCCTGGAGTTAATTTCAACGCTGATAACTCGGCCTTGATGCATCGGCGCCCTTTTTTTTGTGTGTTTCTCGTTTAATGAAGTTCTTGTCTCTGCTTTTGGGGGGGGGGGGGGGGGGGAGGGGGGGGGGTGGAAGAGGGCGGGAGGGAGAAAGATAGATAGATAATTGTCTTTATTTGCAGGGCGAAATTGAAACCATAAGGTCCCTTCTTCCATCTAACCCTTCGTTATTGATCACAAGATAATAACACGAATAAGTATATACTATATGAAAACAGAATTAGAACAAAAGAAAAAGTTGCGTCAAATAAATACAACGAGAACAGAACAATAAATATCAAATCACACATTAGGCAAGTTTCTAAGAAAGATGTAATATTTGTGGTAAAAACCCAGGTAGAGCCAGGCATGGCCAACCCAGTAAAAAACCACGCAGGAAAACACCCGCGAAGAGAAGGGGAGTGGAAAAAAACTGCGAAAACCCTAGATAATATAAATACAATAATGAATACTATTAGAAAGACATAAGGTTTATAATATACATGTTAATGTAGTAAAAATAATCTGACAGTACAAGAGTAATTAAACATATTAAACAATGGGGGAAGATGGTGTTAAATATATTATATACACATACATACATATAAACTCATTTACATCCATATATAAATAGATATGTAAACACATGCATGCATGAAGAGGTTGGGAGTAGGGGAAGAGGGTAGAAGGGGTGGTGTAGGAATGGAGGAAATGCTGCGGAAAACGCAACCCAATCTCGCAAAGGGAAAATGGCGCCACTTACGCGGAGGAGGCGGCGGCGGAATATTGCCGACACAAACGAAGCTTGCTGGAGAGAAAATTTGTTCGAACTAAAGGAAGTGGAATGAATCGCGAAATTTTCATTTCGTATCAAAATGGAGAAAAAGTTCGTTTCGAAATTAACAGGTCGAAAAGATATTAAGGGGTAGACATGTTCCTTTAGATGCCAATTTTCCACTTCTTAATCCTATTATATAATGTAACTAGCTGAAAGTACCCGTCATTGATCGGGAACACGTCTCACAACCTAGACTCGATACTCCCTTCTCCCAATCTCGTTTTTTGTCGATATCTCAGTAAATGTTTGTCCTATCAAAAATTTGTTTAGAACAAAAACGATCCAAAATATAATTTACAACAACTTTCGTTATATGCATTTTTTCTTTAAAAGTAATGGTAAGCGAGATTTTGTGAATTTTATGGTTGGCGCCCCCCACAACCCCCTTCCCGCCAAGAATTTCCGGATACCATACACCCTAGATTCTAAGTTGGGCTGACCTAAAGACAGTTTCCAAGTTTCATGAAAATCCGACTTTCCGTTTTGGCGTGATGATGGAACAAACAGACAGACAAACAAACAGACAGACACTAAGTCTGTAAATTGCTGTAATCATCGTCATTTCACACGAAATGCACAATAAAAGTGAACTTCTGAAAAAAAAACTATGTACAGGCAGACATCAGAATTTTATTTATAGAGATAGACCGTATTTTATTCACTTTTTCGCGCGATTTTTACTTTTTTACATTAAAACAAGGGTGGTACAAAAATACGCATTTTTCCATTATCGCATGAAGGTGGTAATATCAAAAGAAAAAATAATCCTTTTTTCCTCTTCATAATTCAGGTGGGTCAGTCACGCGAGTAAAGAAGGTAAATCGTTATTAATAATAATTTTGATAATTTTTTGCGTGTATTTTTTTAATGAAAAAACAAACTCCGTAGAATTGCAGCAGAGATTTATTTGTGCTACACTTATTGTCCGTATCACTTCTTATTATCTGAGTCTCTTTACTCCTTAGAACTAACTGAATCCGAAGAATGTGTGCGTATATTATAAAGTAGATTTGTCTGAAGCACATCCGGACATGTCAAAGCGAAGGAAGAGATTGCACGTCAAAGACAGCAAAAAAAAAAGATCCTGCGAAGATAACTTTATTGAAAAGTCTGTGTCAGTTTGTCCGCGTTGCCGACATTGGAGTTTTGAAGATTGATATGTGACCCAGAGTGTCTCCCGTCACATTTCTCTTTTTTGCGAATATATTTCCTGAGCAATTTACATCTACAACTACAATTTCACAGGCGTCCGCAACATAAAATTCCAGTAAGCTTAATTAAGCGATGAATACTAAAAAAAAATACCCCATCTTTAAAACTAGTTCGGCGAGGTTTAATATCCAACCTATAAAATTTTTCGACGGTTAATATTTGACATGAGTATCCTCGTTATTGTATAAAATCACCCATCAAAAATTCATTGCCGAATTATCCGGAGAGAAGAAAATATCCAGTAGCGTATTCGGCTACGAAAATATAAAAAAATTCCTATTAAATCAACATAAAAAGGGAAACGCCACTTTTCCTCCTCGGTATTTAATATGCACATTCTCGGAAGGCTGAAAATCGATCGATTTTGATAAATACCGTTTTCGATAAAAATCGATTTCGATAAAAGCAATTTCGATAAAAATCGATTTCGATACAAATAGGTTTCGATATAAATCGATTTAGAAAAAAAATATAGTTCGATAAAAATAGATTCCGATAAAAATAGGTTTCGATAAAAATGGATTTCGATAAAAATGGATTTCGATAAAAATGGATTTCGATAAAAATGGATTTCGATAAAAATCGATTTCAATAAAACCATTTCGATTAAAATAGATTTCCGCAAAAGTTACTAACATTTTTACAGACCTTTTTCCAACCTTCTGTTAGAGGTTGAACGAGTCTTCGAACTGGGGCGAACTGTGCTTTGGGCTATATGGAAGAAGAAGAGAAAAACTGATTCGAGAAAGACAGGTGGTGAAAAAAAACTGACGTACAGGAATTACATGGAAAGGATAAACAAAAGAAAAACTCGAGGAGATCGAGAGAGAGAGAGAGAAAGAGATAATGAGGTGCACCTTACAGTATTTGTTTTCTATCCCCAGGAATGAAGGAAGCAATCTCGCAAAGAAGCGGATTTGCATACGAGATGAGACGTGTACCTTCCGTCGGTTCCCATGGAAACTCTGGTGGTTTTGTTTTGTTTTTCTGCGAGTTGGCGAAAGAAAAAATGGAGGCAAAAGAAACGAAGAACTTTCCGATAAAAAAGGGGAAGAAGAGTACGCCGAGGAGCGAGACGAAGAGGAGGGATATTAGGAAAACAATTTTGAATGCGTTTAACGCGGAATTCCTTCGATAACGAGGCGTATAGGTTTTTCCCGTTAACGACCGATTTCTAATTTAAACGCAAAACCGTCGGGGATCGATGAGATTCGATGTTTTTCGATCTCGAGTTTTTCTCCTATATACTTTTCGGCCAAAAAAAAGAAAAGAATCGAGAGGCGTGAAGCACCGCGAAAGTTTAAGTAAACGTGACTCGTTCCTTTTAACAAAGCAATGACGTTTTTACGTGTGTTATCTGGTCTCCTGATGAGTTTTTATATAGCTACGACGCGTATGTACCGTACTTTCATTTTAAATTCTATAAATGATATTAACGAAGAAACTAATAACTTTGTTGAATTCCACAAAAAAATTGTGGAATTCAACAAAGTTATTATTTTCTTCGTTAATATATCAATTACCACAAATTTCAGCCAAATTCCTTGGATTTTTAAATCTATAAATGATCTCTTCCTTTATTCTCCATTTCGAATTATTTCCCTATCGTTTATTTTTTTGAAGTTCTATCTAAACCTGGGCCATCTCTCGGAAGATTTTTTTACAAGAAAAGTGGCAGCTAATGGAACATTTTATTTACATAATAGGCGTTTTAGCTTTTTATAGTGTTATGCTATCGAAAGTGGTCCACATATTGTACCAGTATCCTATAAAGAAAACATTTAATTTTCCAACGTGTCCTATTTGGCGCCAGCTGCCTTGTATCGCACAGACCTTTGGAAACTTGTCCAAACAAGTGGCGGAGGTCTTAACTTAAAGCGATGTTCTCCTTCATTAAAAGTTTAAAAAAACAGTAAAATACATAGTTTGAGGTACTTTTCTGCACTCGTCAGACCTTAAATAGTTATACCGTTAACTCTTACGATTTTATGCCATAGATTCATCAATCTGATGGCTAATTCGTAAAATTCAGTTTCTTGCGGTTATTGGTTCCAAATTGACGCTCTAGATTTATTCCGATCTTCTATTAAAACGATTATTCTTGACGATTCACGCTCATACGTATCTCATTGACTCAACTATAAGACGAGTTTCGTTTTGTTTTTTTCGAATCAAAGGTTGTGGGTTGCCTTATTTTCGCAAACAAAGAGAAAAAAATTAAAAATAGTGACAGTGATTATGAATACAGTAGAAAACTCGCATTTGTCTTTGAACTGCACAATGTAATGACAATCGTTAGAGATTTAAATAGAATATGCCTCCAATAACCTTGTAGAAATTATTCGATTCAGAGTGCCTTTTATATATAATATTTTTCTTCAAAATTGGCTTCTGTAAAGGAGGTCCGTCTTGTATTCATGGTCGTCTTGTAGTCGGGAATATAAAGTATTTCACCAAATACTGATTTAACTTGACCAGTTGAGGAATCAGACCTTTTTTATCATGATAAGCATCGGATATTTCCCCCCGCTTTTTCCGTAAACACTAAAATCAGGACTTGACTGTGAGCGACGGAAAATAATGTATGAATTCACGAGTGATAGTAACAGTCGACGTCGCCACACACTGAAATTTCGCGAAATAGCGAAAAAACTCGAAGAGTCCTTAACGAGAGTTTAAATCCTTTTATATCTATTCCATGAGAACTTTGCAGAGTTCTTGCGAAACCTTTATTACCCTTTCCATCTCTTTTTCTCGCATCCCCAGATGGCACCACCGCTCCCCCCCCCCCCCCCTATATTTCTCCCGCCAAACAAACCGGAGTAATTTTCATAGCGCACACGCAAGATTTATCGCTCTTATTAAAACGCAAAAAAAGGACTTTTTCACTGCCTTTTTTTAATGTCCACGGAATTAATACTCGCCCTGCGAACAATCCGTGACTCACATTTTATATCTTTCTTTTCCGCGGATGAGATACCGCCTCCATCAACCCACCCTCTTTCTCGACGCGCGCTCCATCTATCAATGTCTGATAATTAGCCCCATCCCCCATTTCTCCCTTCCATTTTTCTCCCGCACCGTGTAAAGAGGACACGGGACACTAGCCAATTTCGAACGCGTGACAGAATAATCCATACGTGTGCCTCGAGGGGGAGTGGTAGGAGGGGTGGGTGGTAGGAGGGGTGTGTAGGAGGGGTGTGTAGGAGGGGTGTGTAGGAGGGGTGGGTGGTAGGAGGGGTGTGTGGCAGGAGGGAGGGAAACCGATTTTTTCCGAATAAAGGAACAAACGAATCTCCCTCTCTGGCTGCGTTATGACTTCTCCTGCAGCGAAAATTCGGGTCGCGGTTTTTCGTGGAACTAAAGAGAGGAGGTGGGGGGAGGGGGAGGAGGAAGAGAAGGTTTTGTTTATTCTCGTTGCGGAGAAGAAGACCGCAGGGGAATTTTCTCGATGGATTGCCTCCTCCTCGTCAAACCGCGAATGCCTGTTTTCCCCCGCGCGGGAGATGGAAAGCTAACCGAGTAATTTAAAACGGGAACCGACTCGTTCACGGACAACTTGTGAGTGCGTGTGTGTGTGTGTGCGTGATCGTCTGAATTAATCACCAATGGCGTATATACAGTGGAGGATTTGGAAACTTGCCGTCTTAGGCCAAATTAATTTTCTGCCCCACTATAAAAATCAATACAATTGCTTTAATTTATATATTATACGAGATACAATCCGTTTTTTTCTGTTATTTATGGTTATTACTTTGACAAGCTTCCTTAGGTGGGTACCTATGGTCTATCATGATTTTAAAGTAATCTTCGACCTCTAAAACTTTAGAGTATCACACTGAAAGCCCTCTTTACAGTGCTTCCTCATATACTATACTAGCTACAGTACCCGGCGTTGCCCGGGGAAAAACACAAAAAAATGTTCTAACAGAAATTAATGTTTTATTTCAGTGCTTCGTTATAAACAATGTTTTTGGTTTTTTGATTATTTATAAACATATATAAGTTTTTTCCGGAACCAACTCTTGATGCTGAAACATAGCCGACCGTGCGAAAAACACTCTTCCCGTAAAAATCAATTCCTGCAACTTTAAGTGACTGCTCTTGTGCTTTATTGATTGACATAGCAAATGCAAGCCGAACTGGAAACTGTAATCTCTTGAATTCAAATGGAATGCCCGTGGGAATCATTGGAATTCTCGGTATGAAAACGTCTTCTCCTTTTGCACATCCAACAAAAATTGTTGCTTCAATTAAATGTGGCATTACCTTTGTAATGCTTAATCTTGTGCCATTAGCATACAAAGTTATTTTGCTTTTTGTACGATTAATATAAAACATTTGGGATTAAAAAGTAGCCTACGGTTGTGAAGAAAGTATGTTGAAAGTTTGATTACTCTAGCTTTAACGGTGTGGAAATGTATAGATGCACAAATAAACAAACAAACTTTCATAAATATATATAATATTGACGGTTTCGCTACTTGGCGAGTGAATATACAAATCTGACCGCCCAGAATCCTGCCGCCCCTAGGCCATTGGCTACTTTGGCTAATGAGAGTATATATACGGTGGAACTTTTATAAGTCGAACCTCAATGGAAACAAAAATATTCGACTTATAGGAAATTCGAGTTACAGCTGTAGAAGCAAATTAACATGAAAATGATGCTGTATTGTAAAAATGAATTCACTTCGAGCTATGGAAAACTTGAGTTATAGATGTTCGAATTATAGAAGTTCGACTATGTATATTAATACATGTAATTTAAAGCGATGCTAAACATCCTATTTATAGTATTAAAAATTGTGAACTGAGACGTTTTGGCGACGAAATAGGCGAATATTGATATGGCCATAGATTTTATTAATCGAAGAAAATAATCTTTATTGTCGTGATTTGTGTGAATATTCAGGTTACAGTGCAAAGTCCAAAAACTGGCACTCAAGAAAAACAGGATTTATCTGAAACCCGATGTATATCATTAAAATACTAATTGGGACTAAAAAATAACGCTACAATAATTATCCATCCCCAGCGTAAATAATGAATGTTGTAAATTGTTCTCGTTAGAGTATGTGCGTATTATATTAGCTTTTGAAAGCATCACACTTATAAAAAGACCTAAGAAACTGAAACAAAAATTGTACACGCCTACCTTCTGAAAATAACTTCGTTAATCAGAAAGTATTCCACATTTTAATCGATCAAATTTATTTTTCTAGGACATCTTTTATTTTATAAAATTAGCATAAAGTACGACAGTTAAAAACGGTGTACGTAACACAAGTAATAGCGATTTTAATGAAAAAAAACTGCAAAGGACTCAGTTTTTATTTTAATTAGAGTGACGTTTGTTACTTTTAAAAATATAATATTTCTATTAATTTCTATATTTGGATTTATACATCAATTTATTTGCGTCAGCAAAGACAATATACGTATATTGCCTCAAGTTTTTCTCGTTGAGAATTTAAAAATGTCTTCTATGGAAAAAAAACGTCTTATGTGGAAGAACTGGCAGTACATACCAAACTATACAAGAATCTCCAATTCATTCGCTAAGAGTAGGATAGCAATAACGAGTCGAAGTAACAATAAAAGCGTCCTCGTATCATTCCCCTAAGTAACGGATACTGTTTCCCATCGCTACCGATGGAGATAGAGATATTTGAAAATAAAAAAAGACTAACGTATTTTCATTGCGAATCCCTACTCCCATTCCATCCATACTTTCTGTTGTTCGAGACACTTTTGGTTCGGTCCACGACAAATCTTACCCCAAGGTCACACGACCCTTTTTTCTTTTCCAATTCTCAAAAAAAGAAATACACTTCTCTTCAGGAGCTAGTGGGATTGACTCCTTTCGACAAACACTATCTCCATACACCAGGGTTTCCCAAACTATGTTCCGCGGAACCGGAGGGTTCCGCAGTAGCTAAATGTGGTTCTCTTATTTACAGCAGGAAACACGATCCTTACTTGTAAACTGTATACTATAAGATACATATGTTGTATAAATAAGCATTATAATGATTTTAAAGTTAATTTTAATGCGATTAGGCTTACCATCTCTTCGTTAGTGTTCCGCGAGAAAAAACATTTGAATGTAAGGGTTCCGTAGCTTCACTGTGAATGTTCAAACTTTACAAGAGTCTATTTCGTTGCGGTGGCTCTCTCGTTAAGTCTGGGGGAGTTATAGTAGCAAGTAATTGAACTACAACATAGCCACAGCATCTTTTGCTCCTACGTTAGAAACGATAGCGGGAAATACGGATTTCAACGTGAGCTGTCATTTTGACCAATACATGGCGAGAAAAGTTATAACCCTTAAATGTATAAAAAATTGAGATTTTTCTATTATGCCATTTTATACCTTTACAAAGTACACTATTAGTTTTAAAAAATTGAACTTTTTCATAAAACAATTGACAACTCGTAATCAGTAGATGGTTCCTTTGGGAAAGTATTTTTATTCCTCACGCTGCGGTAGATAGCTTCTGGGTAGAAAAGTATCTTCAAAATTTCAAAACTTGTGATATGGAGTGTGTGGCGTTGTGTCGAGGGCGTCGGCCTGCTACGCTGAGCAATACCCGTTCAAAACCTGCGAAAGTGGGATTTTTTTTATAGGAGAACACGCGAATCAACGCTTCATCCTTCGTAAGGGTTTTAAAGCCGTTGAGCCTCCTTCGTGCTTTTCGAAAGGAGTAGGCTAATTCCGGTACTGGTTGCTCATCTTATTTGCTTTGTTATTTAGACTGACGAGCCTACTAGCGCTAGAGTCGTATAATGTCACAAAATTCCACAAATCACGAACTTTGACATCAATCATTGTAAGAAAGCGATTGAGGTAAATTATTTACTTTCGTTATTTTTCATTGGATGTCACTCATTTTATTTCTTAAAAGATGAAAACAAGTAAGAATTTTAAAAAATCAAAAATAAAATCTTTTTGCTTTACAAAATAGGCGGCCTTAAAATGATAAAACAAAAAAATCAGACTATTTGTCGGTTATAAAAGATTTTGGTGCCATATTCTTTTCATTACCATTGTTTTAAATATCATTTACGTAATAATTTAATCCATAAGCTGGAATACATGCAGTCTGAATGAAAAGTTAATAGCAAACACATTTCTATTTTCTATATACGGACTATATTAAGTATTATAATCGCGAAAAAATCAGATCTCGAGATTCTGATGGAAATATACGTTTTAGGTGTACCTGTGTTAATTCTTGGACAGATTTTATAAAAATTGGATTTTCTAAAAAACGGTAAATACGGTTTTCATCAAATTTCGAATAGTTATTTAAGTTGATATTTATTATATATATATATATACACACACACACGACGCATGAGTAGGTATATGAGAAATTTTGTACAATGTACCTATATCGCACCGATTTTTTATTGAAGCTCCACCTTGAAAACCTCCGAACAAAGCGAAATTATTTCGTAAATGAAATGTAAAGCAACAGTAATGAAAAGAATATGATATCAAAATCTTTTATAAAGAACAAATAGTCTGAAATTTTTCTTGTTATTAAATTTTCTTTTTATTTTCAATAATACCTATGGGGTGGGGACCTGCTAAGCTTGGGATCCCGAGGCACGTGCCCGCTGTGCCTATTGAATAATATGGCACTTTGCCAGTCGCCCATGTTTTAAACCGACCTTTGGCGAGACCCCTCTTTTTGACGAGGTTCCCTATTCGATGAGGCCCCCCTTTCGACGAGGCCAACTTTTCGACAAGACCCCCAGCTAGCGCCTCGTGCGCCTGTGCGTAAATCCTCCTCTGGCTGTAATCAAGGGTTAAATAATTTGACCCATATGCATGAGTGCATAAGACATCACAAGTGTGATTATAGAGAAGGAGAAAAATTCTGAACTAGAAGCATTATTTGTTTAAAAAACATTATTCTTAGTTCTGACACAGCAAATTCTGATTCTGAAATCAGGCATGAAGGATCAAGTAGAAAAACTGTAACCTTTAAACACTTTCGCATACCTTTTCAAATCGGCAAGGAAGAAAATTTAAAGAAAAAAAGATTACCTCATCTCGTTCCAGTTTTCTCGAGAAAAAATATGTGTTCCATTCCTCCCTCCTCGGATTTCTCCTTGAATAAAGAAAGCACATTCCAATCTTCCCTTTATAAAAATACAATTATATTCATGCCAACGTTTCCCCTTCGCAAAGAAAAGCTATCGAACGGAAACTCCCCCAATCAGCTACGATTCATCTCGATCTATAGAGAGGGCTTATATTTACTTCCGTTTCGTTTCTCTCGAGTGCGCAAAATTTCGCATCCGCTGTTTTCTAAGGGCTTAATAAACACTCTTCGGAGTTGAATCTATAAAAAATAGCCTTAAAAAACCAAAACTTCTCAGAGATAATTTAGTAAAGTATATCCACATCCGTGTATGCTGACCTTTCGATGGAATTCGAGTAATTGCAGCAATGGTCGAGGGCGTATATATTTTTTTGTTTAATTAGCGAGTTCCAAAAAATAAATATTATTCTTATCTTCGCTCGCCATTGTGGAGAGGTGAGCGACACTGATCCCAAAAATAATCTCACGTGAGAGGGATCGAAAAGGTTTATTTTTTTTTCAAGAGAATAAATCCCTATTATTAAATACGAAGTGGATTTTTGCGTGCCCGTGATACCGTTTAATTTATATGGCCAATGTTTTAAGGGAACGCGTCTGATTTTTTGACGGATTACTTGGGCACCCTCTGTGAAAATCGATATGGAAATCTATGACGTGACGTATTCACGTATACATTCGATAATTTAATCAATAATTTTTAAAAATTTTGCATGACCAATACTGTTTTTTTATCCATCATTTCGTGGCTGTTAAATTGACGTGTTAATCCACTCACGAAATTTTGTTTTATTTCAACAGTTTCCGCTAATTAACTGATTCCGTTTTTGGATGGAAGCAATTCAATAAAGAAAAACATCATTATTCAGATTCTATACTTTCATAGCTTTATTGACTCGTGCTGATGATTGATTTCTAATTGATAAACAACATAACAGAAATATTTGCGGACAAGGTAATTTACATGTTATGCCTGCAGATGTTTTGAAAGATTACTTTTTGGCCGTTACGAAGAGTTATTGAAGTATTTCATCTTCGCTTTTCGTTCTAATTTGTGCAAATAAAACTTTGCAGTTATGTGTATGGAGTGAATACATCAAGATAAAGACATATTAATTATGAAAATTAAAACAACAACGAATCCGTCTGCGAAGTCAGGTGATGATGCTTCTGTACTCAGTTTATTAGAGCTAAAACTAAACTAAGAATTATGAACGCAAATGTACTCTATTAATCTGAATATTAATGTCTTATCATCTTGTCAGGACGACCGTATTTCATCGAGTTTTATATTCTCGTTAACGGTATCCAAAACAACTTCATCGTCTAGAAACCAGCTGTTTAACAGCATCGCGTGCGTTATCCTTACGGATTTAAGATCCTAGTATAAGATTGTTTTATTGATGTACCGTGCTCAGGATATTTTACGATACGAGCTGTATCCCGTCATCGTTTTTCTTTGTTCAATTTTGAGTGCTTTTTAATAGATTTCAAACAAAACATGGTTGAATCGATTAATAATTATCTAACTCGCCTTAACGGCTAAAATCAAATTAACAAACAAATACAAACGTTATAAAATGACCAAGAAAGCCAAATGCGCATTTTGGCAGTTATCACCTCTAGCATATTCTAAAAAGATATTGATTAATAACGAATTGTGGCAGCCGATTTTATCCGAAATGCATCAACTTTTTTACCACAAGGGCTTGTCATGCATGGTAAAATATTTTGTCAATATGTACCCCGACGTTTTATTTTCCCTTTTGAGAATACACAACTTCCTAATGAATTTTACAATATTCTATCAATTCAAAATTTAGTTAAATTCCATCAGAAAAATACTCAGAAACATTCAATACAGGAAGAGATGATTACACCGTGCGCAATAAACAAAGTACTGATTGTACTTCTTTGCAAAATTTCTCCGTCGTATATACTCTCCGTCCCAAATTAATGAAGAGGTAATGAGCAAAGACAGTGGAAAATTTGGTTCGAGTCACGGGGCATGGTGATCAGCATTTGTCAAGTGAAAGAAAATGAAAGAAATCTTGAATGCAACCTTTTTAAATAATAAAAATAACTTTTCTCTCGGTCTGCATATATATATATATATATATATATATATATATATATATATATATATATATATATATATATATATATATGCTTAAAGAAAAGGAAAGGTAATAATAAAGGTGGAAACAAGGTATTGGACGGAGCCCAGTGGAGCCGATGGGGGTGCTGTAGACACACGAAAAATATAAATATAAATAAATAATTATATATATATATATATATATAAATACTTAAGGAAAAGGAAAGGTAATAATAAGGGTAGCAACAAGGTGTTGGAGGAAGCCCAGTGGACACTTACCTAGAATGAAGAGCAGCTGGGGGTGCTGAGGACACACGAAAAACACAAAAGAACAAAAACTACACAAAAATGGAGCTTTCGGGCTGATGCCCTTCTTCAGCGACGGAGAAACGTGTAGTTTTTGTTCTTTTGTGTTTTTCGTGTGTCCTCAGCACCCCCAGCGGCTCTTCATTCTAGGTAAGTGTCCACTGGGCTTCCTCCAACACCTTGTTGCTACCCTTATATATATATATAGTACAAACACCACTTTATTAGCATTCAATTGAAATATTATCCGTCCCCATCCCGGTTGAAAAGTTGCATTAAAATGCTTGCAAGAAATTTCAAAAATGTTATTAGCGTTTAGTAGAATTCAAGTACTTTTAAACCTCTCTGAATGATCTAAAAAAAATTTTATCGACTTGGTTTTTTAAATCACACGAGCTGAAAACGAAAAATGCAAAAAATACTTCGATCAAAAATTCTATTTATGGCGCAATGCAATCTAGCCCATTGGGAAAAGATACATATACCTCCTTTGTCTATTATCATTACTCTCCGCAAACATCAATCAATTATACCGTTCCGATTATATAAATAAACCTTATAAAAAACACGGAGATGAACACTATTCAAGAACTTGACGTATAGCTGGAGCATTTCATTCTTAACGCCAATCCTCATTCGAAACGGACAAAAAGATGGATAGCATTTTAACTCCTGGCCTACGCGGACATTTATCCGCATCGCCAAACATAACACAAAAAATAAAAATAATATCCTTTCATTTCCTGCCGTATTAGAGTGAGAGAGAGAGAGAGAAAAGGGAAAAAATGGAATGGGAAAGGGATGCGACGATTTTCGCACACCCACGCCATGTTATATTTCAACGCATCTCACGTATTCCTTCTCTTCTTTCCCAGAATAAATTTCTCAAGCGACTCATCGGAGAGAGAAAAAGCCTCGCTTGCCACCAGAATGAGATATGGAGAGAGAGAGAGAGAGAGAGAGAGAGAGAGAGAGAGAGAGAGAGAGATATAAATGTGACGTGCTTTATACCACGCCTTTCACCCTGCTATATATACATATAGACACATATACGTGCGTACATACATATATACATATATATATATATATATATATATATATATATATATATATATATATACACACACACAAACATATATCTATGCACAAGCGCACACACACACGTCTGAGACTCGAATGCGTGGGTAAAAATTCTCAAAGGAAGGGACATTTCAGAACAAATTTACATTAATTGTTCTCGCGGCATTATTCAGACATTTTAATAGTAGATATTTTCATAAAGAGACAGACAGACGCGAGTTAATTCCGCACGACTGGGCACTTGTTAACCCATCTGACTCGAAGCAGGGATATAGGATTTCAACGCGACCCTTTTTCCCGATGCGTTTGTAGTGTTCTCGTCCTTCCTCACGTCTCGAACTGCCGAAAAAAATAAAATAAAAAGAGGGAGATCTCCTCGTAAGCTAACGATTTCCGAAACATCCGAAGTGAGAGAGAGAGAGATCTTTTTCCCTCCTTGCTTTTGCCTCTTGTCCGTTAGAGAGAGAGAGAAAGAGAGAAAAAGAAAGGTCGCCAGAAACACACTCGTGACCAGAGGCGATATCTCCCTTTCCGAAAATCTCTTTTCTTTTTGCTACCCTCTTCTCTCCACTCTCCCTCTTCTCTCCACTCTCCCTCTTCTCTCCACTCTCCCTCTTCTCCCCACTCTTCCCCCTCCCTCCTCCTCCTCCCCCCCCCCATTGATCCACTTTACCAATACGACCCCTCGAATTCTCTTCTGGAAAATCCTGCTGGCACCAGAAGACCCAAACTCCATGTCCTCCCTCTCTATCTCTATCCGCCCTGACATGTCCCTCGCTATCTCTTTCTCTCTTATCACTTCAAACCCTACTTTTTTCTTACTTCTCTCCGAAATATTTATCTCTTCCCCCGTTCTGTCATCGTCATTCCTCATCTCTTTCTTCCTACTAGCGACGAATACCGGTATTGGAAAACCGGAATTAATACCGGTATTGAATTAGACACACAATACCGATATCGTGATTTGCAATAGAGGGTTTTCGGTATGGAAAAGTGCACTTTGCGGGAGCGGTGCCAAGTTACCAAAAATGTATTTGTTGCCTGTGTGGTGAGTAGAAATAAAGTGGGGGGGATTCTTCCGAAAAGTGACTCCGACGGATCGGTGTGAGAGTTTTATAATATTACCTAATTCGATGAGAGAAAACGATTGGAAATGGTCTCGTCCTCCTGAAATGCGTTCCTGAACCCTTCGGTCCCGAATTTACTCATTATTTTCATATCAAACATATAATTTGGTTTATAAATTTATTTTGTGTAGTGTAATCCTTTCTTCTTACTTTGCCATTATTGTTTGTGGAATATGAAGAGTTTTCTTTTCGAAAGAAAATGTTTTTTAGCCTGGGGTTGAAAAATACCACTTATCGGGATGTCTGTCACCGTTTTGAAGAATGGTAAAAACGCCCTGAACAGGGCAGTTATCTGTCTATAACCTTATTTTGAAAGCAAGAGTGTTTTTGAAAAGTCCATATTTATGTAGTTGTTGAAATACTCATATCTTGTTTTTGAACTCCGTTTGATATTTTGTAAGGAAGAGGGTTTATCCCGTTAGTAAAGGATAATTATTATTGATAAAATAATATACTAAATGATTATAAACTGTTCTCTGCACAAAACCGGTTTCAATACCGGTATCAGCAAAAAACTGTCCCAATACCGATATTAAAAATTGTCGGTATTATTTCATCCCTACTTCCTACTCTTCTCTATCACTTCATCTTTCTCCCTAGAACTTGCGTAATTGTCCATCACAAATAATGGCTACGCATGGATAAAGTATAGTATAGTATAGCATAGCATAGTATAGTAAGATACTTAATGGTATAGTATAGTGAATTATGATTAATTTCAATTCTCCTCTCCCTATGCCTTCCATGCTCCCTCCCTCTATCGCTCGCACTTTCACCTCAAAATTGTACGTAACTACATCTCTCAGATTTAAGGATAGAAAAACGTATGCTCCTGCATCTTATGGCGCCGGTGGTGCGGAAAATCGAACGTGCCCGAATCTCAAACAGATTTACAGACGCAGTTCATTATTTATATAGATTTTCCTATCCTATCTTCTTATTTCCTTTGTCCATAACTTCAATCAAGATCATGGGGCTCTCGATGAGACCGATTGGATCAGTCTCAATTTTGTTTAAATTGACTACAGCAATGGCTATGAAAAGAAAATATTAAAATGACCTCTTGAAATAGTTTCGTTTAACGGAATTAACTTATAAATTGAGATAATTTTTTGATTCATTTCTTTCGTGTACTCGCCTTGAGTTTTCAACCGGTGGTGCGCATACTCGAAGAAGCTGAAGCGGCACGGAAAAATGTTTACGATTATTATTTTTTCGTCTCAACTTCAACTTTCATACGTGACTATGAAATCAGAGGATAGGATAAGAATCCGAACGCCGTTGAAAAATTCAGTTTACGCCGAAAACGCAGCGTGTGGATAGTTTTTTAAAAAACTTTTCGCTTGCTTCTTCTCAGATGCGCGTTAAAAAATAAGTAAAATATAACTCTTATGAAATGTTTTTCCCATGCGAGAGCTCGGGATCGGTCGTTTCGGAAGAATAAATTAAGAAGAGAGAAATGCATCAAGCTAATTTTATATTATTTACATTTGTATACATCGGATATATGTTTTACCACAAATATATTTATTTAATGATCCTATAAAAATATACATTTTTAATGAAATTCTCAGATGGGCAATCCAAAAAAAGTAAAGTTGAAGACCGCCACTCTAGATAAACGCCTCCCTTTTGTTGTCTATTCTCCCGAAGTCGTTCGTATGTCCGTCATTACTGCCTATTCCAATTACACTTTCTCATATAAACTATTCCTAAATCTTCCATTTCTACTTGTATTTACCGTTATATAACGTATAACAACGTTCTCCATATCGCCATTTCACTAGCTGTCTTCCAAACTTCGTCCGTATTATTTATCGACGCTTTTCACATGAATCTTCTCTTCGATCTGTTTATTTGTCTGTGCGAAAGACAGAAAAGTTTGATAAGAAAAGTAACGTTTTTATCTTAAGACTTTCTATTTCTTTTCTTCTCTTTCGTTTATTTCCCTTGAATCTCCCTCGCTCTCCCTCTCTCCTTCCCTCCATCTCTCTCCCACTCTCTCCCTCCTCTCTCTCCCCCTCCTTTCTCTCCCTCCTCTCTCTCCCCCTCCTTTCTCTCCTTCCCTCTCTTCCTCAACTTCTTCTGCTAAATATGTATGTTTTCAGCTTATTTTACTAATTATCTTGTTCATTTCTAATAACATAAAAATATATTTTGTAAATCTTATCTTGTTAAACTTGTATGTATTATTGTAATTACACTATTGTTCTTTTATGTATCTAGGGTTTTTGCAGGTTTTTTCCAACCCTTCTACCTTCGTGGGTGTTTTCCTGCGTGTTCTTTTACTAGGATGGCCAAGTCAGGTCTTTCCTAGGTTTTTACCACAAATACTCTGTCTTTTTATAGAAATTTTCCGAATTTGTAATTTGCTATTTTGCTTGTATGTTTTTCTATTTATTTTATTTTCTGGTTCTTTTCTGTGAAATTATTATTACTATTTTTATTCTCATTTGTAATTGTTGATTCAGGGTTAAATGTAAGAAGGGACTATATAGTCTCCATTTCGCCCTAATAAAGTCGTTTGTCTGTCTGTCTCTCTCTCTCCGCATCCTCTCTCCCTCCCTTTTTCTCCGTATTTCGTCCTCCGCGTCACGGCTCTCCAGCTTTTAAATTTTCTCCTTTCGGCATTCTATAACTCCACGTTTATCTCCTTTTGTTCATTTATCCCCCGTCACATCTCTCTCTATATAATGGCTCAGGAATTAATTAGTGCAGCTTTAAAGTCCTCGTGGATTTGAACGTATCCCTCTTTTTTTTTACTCTGAAAAAAGAAGTAACTTCGAAATAGCACTCCGATTTAGAGAGAGAGAGGAAAAATCGGATCATGAAAACTGGGACATTCCGGTGGTTTCGACGACATCCGTATGTCGAAAGGGTGACGTTTTTTCGGCGTTTTTTTAATTTTTGGCTGACAGAAGAATAAAAAAGAAAAGTTCATTTGAAGTAGATTATCTAGCGTCCACTGAATTTTCCTCCGAGAGTCTCCTTTAAAAAATGTTCAAAATATTTCGAGTGTCACGATTTGAGTAAAGTAAAATTTTCGTCTGAGTTTAGCTTGAAAACACATGTTAAAGAAATATTAGATTATACTGTTTAAAACAGAAACGTTTCCAGAGAAACGATAGTGCATAAATCAAAGCATTTTCGCGGTATTTCCTATACGGAGTAATGTATAATTTACAAATTAAATTTATTTTTCTGTTAATCGAATCACTTCGGCGGAATAATTTTTGTCGAATTAAATATCAGACTGCATCATTACAAATAACGCGTATTAATAACATAACAAAATTAATTCTCTAGAAACAATCCGCGGCATTTTATGACGATGTCATTCATTCAGGGATATATAAAATAATTATACGGCATACTAATATTTTATATTAATATAAACTGCCAATGATTTCCCTTTTGCGGGGTTATAAATAATGATGATTTTACTGAAAGAATGAAGAAGTGTTTATACGACAAATACGAAGTCATTAGTTGTATTAATCAATTAATTGCAGCTAATGGAAACAGAAATGAGTATGTTTTTATGAAAAATAAAATTATCGGAAAAATGAGTTTGACTCATATTCGATGACAAAATTTCGTGATTCATTGCTCAGATTTTTGAAAAATAAAGCCCCAAATGTGGAAAAATGTCTATGTATAATATACATTATATATATAGGTATATGTGTGTGTGTGTATATATATACATTGTATATATATGATGCACTGTATGGAAAATAAGCAAGAAAATATTGTATCTTAGAAAATACAATGATCCTTTTCCCGTTCATTTATCTCTATCGCAACACGTTCTAAAGTATAATATGGCAACTTTTCATCACCATCATAGTGGAAATGAAAGTACTAAAATATGGATAATGCAATAATTACAAAAGAACCTCGAACATGAATTCGCAATTTCGGTTCATTTAAAAAAATGTGGCCGACACATGACTTTCTCCATATTTGGGTTATAGATATTTAAATCATTATGAATAGCATTATAAGGCAAAATTATTATTTCGTCTCGTATAAGTATACAGTCGTCCTTATTGCCGTAAAATATATTTTGAATATGTTTACAGAATTCACCGCTACATGGTGGTGGCGCTGTATACAGGAATTTACGAAAAAGTTAAATATTTCCGAAATGGATAGTTCTACGAAAATTTGTTTCAAACAAAGGTTGGAAGAAATATTATTCTCTACAACTTTGGTTCTCACTAAGGTTACCAATAACGACGTTTTTAAGGAGATATTTGACGAAAACCGAAAAAAAACGATTATTTATAAATAATTCCTAATCAATAACTGCTATGGAAAACTGTTTCAAATGAAAGCTGTAGGAAATTGCATTCTCTATAACCTTGTATCATATTGTATATACAATAATGATGTTTTAACGGAGATATTTCGCCAAAACCGAATCGGGTTTCAAATAAACCTCGACTTCCGGTTAACCGGTATTGTCCAAAAACTAATCAGCTCTTTGTGCTCATACCGGTGTTATATATGAAATTTGGTAATGATATGGCAAGTACTTTTTGAGTTAGAGCGCCCAAAATTACATACACGGAAATCATTCCGAAAATAACCTAGACGTGCTCTAGGGACCTCATAACGTATTTCCGTTGAAATCTCGAAGTCGATTTTTTTCATAAAGACAATACTTTCTCTATACTATGTATATTCGTATATGGAGAAAGTAAAAAGTATATTGGTGTATCTACCGACATGCGTTTAGTAAATATAATTCAAAGCAATATACCACGCTTGTATATCACTACATTACATTCCAACCCTTGTAACATAATTAATGCGATGACTCTAATTACTATACGCCACTTCAACAAATGATTTCACTTTAAAATACGGCATCATTATTTCAATACTTTCTCTGATAAAAACTAGCAGATAAGAGCGGTCATTTCAGTAATTAATAAAAGGCTCGCCTATGGATATATTTCAGGCCGAAAAATGTTATATTACTTTTCAGCGAACGTATCACATAGTAAAACCGTTTCGCATGTTAAAAAAAAAATTCCTTGGCAGGATAAAATAACTCTGCAAAAACTATTCCACCTGCGGTGATATTCTCCTTTCTAGTTAACTTCTCTAATAGATGGTATCTTCTTCGTGTCAACGTCGGGGAGAAGGTTAGACGACTCAAGAAAGCCTATACGAGCTCTAGGAAAAGAACAGGCAGATCGAGTAAGAGAGAATGAAGGTACAGTTTGATAAAGGCATCCTAGACCAGGGGTCTGCAACGTTTTGGGTGCCACTCTTTATCAATATTCACAATCTGTGACCTTAACATGCGTGCTATCCTTAAAAATTCATTTTGTCCGTAAGGTTGAAAAAAAGTGATGCTTATATTATAACTAGCAGAATTTCCCGTTGAATTTCAACGGATTTAGTGAAGCTACTACAGCACAACATAAAAACTCTTTAAATATATAGTATATACTTTTTTGAATTACAATTTGCTTTTCTTAACAATTAATCATATTTGCTTGTAACAATCCGTTTTCGAACCCATTGCACTCAAATATAACGATAATTTTATTTCCTATCATATACATATATCACTTTCGCCAAATCCAGCTTCATTTCTTGTGTAATTATGCCTCGCTGAAATATTTACTTTTATGTCTTGAAAAAGCAACGTACTGAACACTGACTGGTAAATGTACACCATATACGTGAGCTTATTCACGTTAATAAAAATTATAATGTAGAATATAATTATTTTACTTACAAAAAATGTAAGATTCCAGTATGCAATAGACGAAAGAAGGTTCAATTACTTTCATCAATAAACGCTTCCTGAATAATAATCAGTATCTATTGACGTTGCTATCCATAAACGTCGATCGTTTCGTTGTTTAAACAAAAGTGCGAAACGATTAATGCAAAACTTTCGTCTATTTGTAAGCTTCATTGAAGCTAACAGAATCGGAAGTAACAATGACGGCCGCCTTGGCAACGCCCGGGAGGGGTACGAAAAATCCACAAAATTTCGAAACAAATTGCGTATTTCTGAAAACTTCGACCGTGTAACACGTAAACTTCGCAGGAATAAGATAGTATAGAGTTTTATTCGTCGAATAAAGCAAAAACGAAAAAAATCGGTCCATGTTTACGTATTTTAATGCTTGAAGGAATTAATCCCCTATATTGGCAGCACTGATTAATCCCGGTTGACCAAACCTTGACCATTCACTAAGATACGATGTAAGGAAGAATCGTACCAAATTTGGTTATTCTAGCTTTTACCGTTTAGGAGAAATTCCATGAACAAACACACAAATACACAAACACTTCAAAATATATTATAATAGATAGATAGTGCTAAACTATACGTAAAGCATATCTAAAATGTGGAATAAAATTTAAATATAATCGAAATTATTTTAAAAACATATTCATTTGCATTTCGTCCCTTAATATTATGGCACGAAAAATATTTCCGTGAGCCGCCTTCTGGCACACGTTTCCTTAGGTTACCGAACTCTTATCCAATGACAATATCGTATCTCTTTCCAACTGGCTGTAAAAAAAACCAAACCCCTGAATCCAACCTCAAGATTCTCCAGAACTTTCATATCTCACATCTACGTGTTTACGTTTTGCCCATTTCTTCTTCCAATTAACCTTATCTTTTTATCCTTCGGTCTTCTTCTTCGTCGACTTATCCACCTTTATCCTCCTTTCTCTTTCATTCTACATCCGCTTCGATAGGTACTTTCCCGTCGTTCCTCTTTTTTTTTCATTTCGGTCACGTTAATTTATCTTGATTCCACTCCGGAGTCGTCTTTCTTCGTGTCATCTCGTTCGCTTTCCTCCATTTATTTTTCTTGCTGGTTTTATTGCTTCTTTTATTTTTTTTCGTATTTACGGACTAAACTAGTTATAGTTACCTTCCCGTTAAAAATGACGTACAGGCATGACTAAAGAATTAAATTAAAACTCTTCCCATTCTCTCTCGCTCTTTCTCTCCCTCTATCACATTCTTTTCCCTCTCTGAGATTTTAAAAAAATGTGCCCCTGTATCTTATGCCGCCGGTGGTGCTCATACCGTGACAAGCAGACTGACACTTGAGAAATAACATCCATAGTATAAGGATACTCGCTATTCACACTAATTATTCTCATTGTCTCTTATTCCCTTCTGTTTTTTTTAAAATAACAGTTGGTCAATGTTAGATGAATCGCAACTATAATGACATAAGTAATATCTTCCCTGTCACTGATTCATACAATCAACCTTAATGTCTGTTTTTTTAAGTAAGAACTACATCCCTTAGCTGGTCTTGGCGTCTCCAAATATTTCAACAGCGGGATGATCTTACGCCCATTAACAATCCCTCATAAATTCTGTTGCTCTAGCCTGAACGGAGTAAAAGTACACTCATTCCCCGTTTATACGAAAGCTATGCGTTCCTTAAAAGTCGTCCGTTAAGCGAAAATTCGTTTAACGAAAATGAATTTCCCATTAATTTAAATTTAGCAATTAGAGATACGATGCTTACATATATAAATAATAGTAATTAAAAGATAAATTTAAAGCACACAGCTGTATTTATTTATTATAATGAACGATAACTAATTTGAAATTACAAATTAAAAGAAACATACATTGACGCTGATCTTATTTAACCTCATTATCCTTTGATTCTTTTGACAGTCTACCGAATAGAGAATGATTCAGGATATCGACAACTGGCAGGACTTACAGCATACGTACAGCTCGGCGATTTTCGTTGTAGCGGCGTATGCCGAAAAAGGGATTTTACCTACTTTTTAAAATGCGTTAACGCGGAAATTCGTTAAATGAGCGTTCGGAAAACGAGGATTTAGTGTAGTTCACCGAACACGGAATTACGACGGACGGACTGACGGAAAAAAGATTACATCAGAGGATTTTTTTAAACCGCTTAAATCGGTATGCCTAGGCATACAACTATATCACCATGCGTCTCATCTTCCATTTGCAATCCCCATTCCCTATTCTCTCTCACTCTTGTTCACCTCATATCATCCTATCCCTTTTACTCCTCTCTCCCTTGGCAGAAGGGGAATCCTTGTAATCCCGCCGTTCGCCGCGGTTTCTTTCGCCGAGTCTGTCCCGCCCGGCTAGGAGCAACAGTGGCAGAGGCGTGCAGATTCCCGACTCCTCTTGGGAACGCTTGCAATCGGCGCGGCGCGGTTAATAAATTTATTCGACGTAGAGCGATTCCGCGGTCCTAGTCGCATCTAATCCCCTTTCTACGACGCAGCACCGACACGTTTCAAAAGGACGCTTTAACGTATTATCCCTTGCCTTGAGCTTAATCCTCGCTTTGTTCGCACTGGAGCTGGGTCCTTTTTTTTTAATTCGCATCTTTATAGGACGAAAACGTTGGAACTATGAATTCGGTGTTTGTGTGTTAATGCAAATTCACGAGCCCACACACAAGCGGACTAGGTCATAATGACATTCAAGGGACTGGAAAATCCGTGTTGTTATAACCCAGAGACATGACATTCGGGGTCAATGCGGAGAACGTCAGGGTAAAAACTGCATGTGGATTTAAGAAATTTTAGTGAGGTAAATAGTAACAGTTATCTCATTATTTTGTTATTACATACACGCACGTTTCTGTAATTTTAAGCTTTCTATTTAAGTCATCTCTCTATGGGATTGAAGTAATTACTGATTTGCTATTATTGCGGATAAATTGTGACAAATCATGTATTTTTATTTCGCGAGGTAAGATTAAAGCAATTGATTGTACAATGAGCAACGTAGCTACTGACAGCGGCTAACAGAAAAGTACCAGTTCAAAAAATATTCACAAACTAAGTTTTGGATGCAGAAATTTTCATCTTGATTTCCAAACGCTTAAAACTAAGAGTCGAGTAAAGAGACTCAAATGTAAAGTTTAAAATGTTAATATTTATTTATTGTGACCTAGATAAACGCTATTAGGCGCATATTTTATGCATGCATAGTATTATATAGTTTAAAAAATGGAGGATTGCTATGAGAGGACGAGGAGAAGGGCTTTGGATAAGACAGACTGGTTGGTATTAAACATATTTCCATCGAGATGGAGACTGCTAAACAAACACAGATACATATTTGAAAACTTTCTGGAATACATCCGAATAGAAACCGGCGAATTCGGCGAGCTGGAATTCAAATTAAAGTTCTCGTATACGCGCGTCCTCTACGCTAAGTTTCGTTTCGAAAGCAAGGCTAATATGAAATGTTTTCCGTATGAATATAATTCGTCCTCAACTTTCCGTCCTCGCTCGTTTCGGCGAAACCACACATCCGACAAACAATGACTTCGTTATGTCGCACTGAAAATTAAACACGAGATCAATTAATAAGACGCACGCAATCAACAAAACTTTTTTTTTTTTAAACGCCATCCGCTCGTTCTGCTTCAACAGAAACAGAACCTTGACGCGATTTATGTAAATGGCATCCTTGCACAACTTTCCGAAACAAGGTGACTTTAATTTTCGGAAATTTCGCAGCGGAATTATACACCGAGGATTAAAAACAAAAATGTTTCCAGATTATTTTGGCGCCAGCCGAAAAAGATAGAGAAACACACAACGGCGACGAATCAAGTTTTAACTCGTAATAATTTGTCTTGATATTTTCGCTATCTTATTTACGGTTGCTTTCCTTCTTAGAAATCCCCTTTTATTCATCTCTCTTTCAATCTCTCTCTCTCTCTCTCAATCTCTCTATCTTGCTGACTCTGAACCTTTCTCTCAATCTCTCTGTCTGTCAATCTCGCTCTATCTCAATCTCTCTCTCTCTCACACACTCTCTCTCAATCTCTCCTCTCTCTCTCTCCTCTCCCTCTCCTCTCCCTCTCCTCTCTCTCAATCTCTGTCTCTCTCAATCTCTCTGTCTCTCAATCTCTGTCTCTCTCAATCTCTCTGTCTCTCTCTCTCCTCTCTCCTCTCCCTCTCCTCTCTCTCAATCTCTGTCTCTCTCAATCTCTCTCTCTCAATCTCTCTCTCTCTCAATCTCTCTCTCCCTCTCTCTCTCTCTCTCTGACAAATATCTCGCCGCTCCCAAAAAGATAACTTATAAACTTTAAAAACAGTCTGGCGCGGATTTCATCTCCTTCATCATCGGCAAAAACTTTTTAAGAAGTTCTTAATTGGAAACTCACAGAACACAGCATACTCGACGTCTTTCTCTCATGGCATTAATTCGACCATCTTTCCCCCCCTTCTCACCCTCCCTTCTCCTCCTGCCCTAAAAAAAACCTTCACTTCCTCTCTCTCTCCCTCACTTTTCCATTCTCTTTTTCTCTTATTCCCATCTTTCAACTCATTCCAAGTTCATTCATAACACTTGCGTTTCGCATTACTCTCTCTTTCTCTCTCTCTCTGCCCCATCACTCACAGCTATACACCACTTAAATGCCACGCTCTGTGATCTCTCTGTCCTCCTCTCTATCTTCCTGTACTACTTGTTCTTTCCTTCTTGTTCGTCTTCTCATTTTCTACATTTTCTATAAATCTTATTTACTCCGCCATTCCTCCATTCTAACTTCACTTTCATCCATTCTCTCCTCTTTCGCTTCTCCTTAATTACCTTGAATTGCGTAATTGCCCGTCAGGAGTGACGGGGTTAGCGCGAATGGGGTCATAAATTAAAAATTAACTTACTGTACACTTTAGCTGAGGGTTAATTTAAAATGCAATCGTGAATTAACAAATTCGTAGCTCATTATTTACAATTAATGGCCTTTACAAAATGCGTGTTAATGCTATAATTTAATTATTATTTATGTCGGTTAAAAGTTACCCAAATAATTTTACAGGCCGTTTGCTTTGGGCAACTTAACGCAAAGCACGGTTTAAAATACGATCAACAATTTATTTATTGATATTTATGTAAACGAGACACAAGAGAAAACGTGTACACCGCTCGAAAAATATTTTTATATCGCAACAGATAAACAGGATACTAAATTTGTGATAAACAAAATAGTTATAAATTAATATTTTTAAATATTTATTTTCGATGATAATATGTACATCAATTATTTCTCTCGTTTCATCATGCGGTAATAACTATAATGTTGATGCGCGTCGAAAAAATACACAAATACACTAATTACGGTTTACCTTTAAACTGCACAACTCAAGAAACAGCATTCTACTTCACAAATTAGTTACTTGGATAAATAATTGATGCTGTGCCGGCCAAGTACAGGATTTTTTCCTTTCTCTCTCTCCCTCCCTCTCTCCCTTTCTCTCTCTCCCTCCCTCTCTTTCTCTCTATTTCTTTGAATCAGCCCTCTTGATATCACCCTCTCTATTTCTCCCTTCTCTTTTATCTTCTCTTCTTCCCTCTATTCTTCAATTTGCTTTCCTTATCTCCAATCTTTTTCTCCTATCTCACTCTATATCCCTTTATATCAAATTTCCACACCCTCTCCCTTCTCATAACCCCTGGTTTTCTCACACGTAATTGCATCCATCCAAGACACTCTCCCAGCCCTCTCTCTCTCCCCCCTCTCTCTCCCCCCCTCTCTCTCCCCCTCTCCCTCCCTCTCTCTCTCTCTTCGCCACATAACCTACCCTTATTCATCCCTTTAGAACTCAACCTCTTCTTGCTCATCAACATCTCCAGCTTTTCCTTTTATTTTAAAGCTCCACTTCTGACCTATTCTAAATCGCATTCGGTCTCTTCGTGAGATAGAATCTTTACCTGAATCTTCACGTTCTCTTCCCAACGTTTAATCACTTCTTCTGCCTTTCTTCATACTAGGTATCTTTTATCTTTGCTGTGTACCTAGTCACCCGTCCCTATTTTAAGTGTATCATACGATTTTTAATTTAAATTATCCGATTTTCGTGATTTCTCTTAACGCGGTTTCACTTTGCGGGGTTTCGTTTTGCGCAGTTTCAATTTGCGCAGTTCCACGTTACGCTGTTCAGCTTATGCAGGGTTTCGACTTAACAATGCTATCGCCTTGGAACGGTTTTCATTTTATAGGACTACCTCAAATTGTATGACCATCAATTTCGCTTTATCACGGTTTTGGGAAAGATCTGCAAGGATTAAAAATTCATATTCGACTCAATACGTCATATTAAGTGAGAATAATGGTAGCAACTTTAAATGCAACATAAATAAATTGTGGCACTTTGAACTTAAGACGGCACTCATATATAATCTCATGTATTCCAATGAGGAAATCTATCTTGCTTTACGCGGTTCCTCTTTGCTCGATCTTTCGTTTCCAGGAACGCAGGTAGCGTGTGCAAAGCGAGGGATGTGTGTGATCCTATTACGTTTTACCATTCCTTCACCACACCACCTTTTTATCACTCTATTTCAGTGCTTCTCAACCTTTTTTGCTCCGCGGCACACCTTCATACATGCTTAAGAACATCGCGGCACACCAAACCGCCCCTAATTAATTTCACTGCGTTAATACGCATTTTTAAAGATAAAAACTAGCGTAACAAGTAAAAGTCGCAGTTATATTAGATTGTTACGACTGGTAAAGCAATAATTGTATAATTTTATTGTACATTAAATACATACATAATTTTAAAATTAAATATCTTCGGAGTGTGAGGCACACTAGTCCCTTCCTCGCGGCACACTAATGTGCCGCGTCACACCGGTTGAGAACCACTGCTCTATTTAATCTATCAAACTGTTTAAGCGTCGTGTCCATCTTCGTGTTAATCAAATGGCATTTACGTTTCTCCTGCAAAAAATTCTCTTCCTTTATCTGTGCACTATTTTTTTCCTCTCTCTTTTATGGCCTCTTGCCAACCCTTTGTATGGTTTGCTAAGATTCTCCCTGCGCGCTGTTAAGTATCTGCAAGCTCTCTCCTCTCATAAGACGTAATTCTTAATCTAGTTTCGGTCGACTTATTTACATTTATCTTTCCAGTCCATCGCGTCATCATTCTTTGCCTTCCCAACCCTTGTTCTCCGCATTCCATTTTCTCTTTCCCTTTTTCTTTCTCTTTCTTCGATCCTTATGAATTTGAGTACCTTTCCATTATTCTCCGTCTCTCTTTCTCACCGGCTTGTGTCGACTATAACTGGGACCATCTGAAAAACTGACCGCGCCGCCGACCCCTCGGTCCTCATTATAGTCTGTTCACTATCTAAAGCCTCTTGACCTTGAAGACGCCACTTAGCAGCAGCCAATAGGAGGCGGTTCGTATAACTCGGATTAATACCCCGAACCTCGAGGCTCATCCCCAAATCCGACCTCAGGTACCTCTACCCTTGCAGCAGGGGAGGGGGGGGGGGGGGGGCACTGGCCGACCACGTCTTTCGCAATAAAATTTAAGCCATTTTATGTAGTTAACTTACTGCGATAGTGACTCGAAGATCAATTTCGGGTGAATTCGCTGATTAAGAGCGTCTTTTTAACGGAATTCAACGATAAATAATAAGATATTTACGCTCACGTTATTCTCCGTCTCTCTCTCTCCTCCTCTTATTTATAACACCATTATCTTTTTCATCTTCTTCCTCGTCCTTGTTTCCCTTCCTCCCATTTCTTCATCATGCATGTTATTTCTCTTTCTGGTCATTATTTTTCTTTGCGTTACTACCGTCCGTCGCACTTCTTAATCCAAAATATTCCAAATGTGCCTCGATATCCCATATTTTGCTTATTTCAATTTTTGTCGATAATTACAGCAACCATCATACGTTCCACTCTATATCCCTCGAGATGCACATCTTTATTATTCCATCCCATTTATCATCATTACCTCTTTCCATATGCTTCTCTCTCTCTATTTTACCTCCTCTCTCGTTATAATCTTCGTGGCATATCCTATTCAAGTCAGTATTTTGTTGGGCTTTATCTCCTCCGTCTAACTTTCTCGCTCGTCTACAGCCCCCTCTCTTCTCCCCTTCATCCCTCCCTTTTACGGCTTTTCGCCTTCCGACGCCTTCCTATCTCCGTCCTGTATTTCCTCTTTCATAAGCCATCACCTCCCAGACCGACTGGTCTCAATGGGCCCTCCCTCCCGTCCTTATGGCTCAATCTCCCGTCCCCAAAAACTCCCTATCTCGTTTTGAAACGGTCCCATAATGCCCAGTGGGGGGGTGTTCGTTCATTCGGGAGGGGGTATGTGTTACGGTTTCCACGCTAATCGCCTGCATTTTTGTTGTGCCGGAAGGAAGAATTTTTCGTTCTGGTCTTTTTTTTATTTTCGTTATTGAGGGAAACGTTCGTCTCGCATTAAATATATATTTTATCGTGCGACGATATAGCTCTTGATCGTATGAACTGGTGGAATGCGTATTTTTTAAATATGTAATAAATACAATGTTAATTACGCAGTCGCGCTTTATTAGGGGTCCCGCAGAAGGTTCAATTTCCATGTACCGAGATTTAGACAATTTAAAAAAAACATATTAATACATTCCGGACGGAGAGGCCGAGTGGAGGGCTATCTTCAATAAAGATTTCACAACAAAAAGAGTCCATCACCAGAGGGGTGGGAGGGAGGCACTACAAGCGTCATTTTTTTGCGCCACCTGGTATGTATAGGTACATACATAAATAGACCCCGCTCCCGCTCACTATCGAACTAGGCCCCGCATAGACCCGTCACAGCAAATTCTGGTTGTATCGTTAAAAAAAGTCACGTAAATGTACTTTCTCGTTAGGCATATCCAGTGCCATAACTAGGGTATGGGGAAGGTGACATTTGCCATAGGCGCAAAAAACGTTCTCGCACAAAGTGCGAAAGGCTAATTTTCCCACAAATAAGTTTTACTATAATACTCATAGGATGGGCCAAGAAAATGTACCCAATTACAAAACTAAAAAAAATTGAATGAACCAGGATATGAATGTGGGTCTTTTAAATTTATGTTTATCCATATAGATTTTCCAAATATCTTCCATCATTCAGAGTACAAATGCGAATGGGTGCAGTACAGTTGCTGATTACAGCCTGAGAGATGCGTCTTCTTGCTTTGGCATTTTTCATCACTAATTGTAAGAGTGTGCTACATGATCTCCAAGTTTCAACCAAATTGGCGACGAACATGTCGTAAGGCCCCTTTCATAGTTCTCGCTTCACTTTCACCCACACCTACGCATCGCCGTCTTCACGACGACGTGGTTTGCGCTTCTAATTACCATTTATTAATTATTTCAGTGTCATTTATCTATGATATACATTAGTTTAAATATTTTTAAGCGTATATGTTACATCAACTGATGTAGTGGCTTTACCTTGGCTGTTTACATATTAGGTAAAAACAATAAAATAAACCACATTACGTTTATTATTAGCTTGAAAATTTTATTTCGAGAGATAAATCCCAAAGAGTCGCTTCTCACTATTTTCATACGGTCTCAAAACCGCTCCACGACTCTTTTCACCTCAGTTCATAGGCTAATCAATTCACGCTTGCCTAATCCCGGCCGAGCATATGAAAACGATACACTTCTCAACGTTATCAGTAGACCCTAGCCGCATCATACGGTTTAGGACAAAAAGGTTCCCAGTGGGTATTGCTTTCAGACAGCGTGGCAAAAAAAATAATAATAAAATGCTTCGAACGAAAAGCCACATAGAGCTTCGTGCCGCGCGAAACCGAAATAACTTTATCCGACTTAGTACTTTAATGCAAACAAGGGAACGCGGGAGAGACCTAACCCTAACGCCCGAGATCTCTTCTCATCCATTTCATATATATTCCCTCGGCTAATTTAATCTGCCAATCTCTCCGCACCTCTATTTTCCTATCCAGTTCTATCTTTCTCTACAAATATATACATACATGAGTGCATATATATATATATATATATATATAAAGGTAGCAACAAGGTGTTGGAGGAAGCCCAGTGGACACTTACCTAGAATGAAGAGCCGCTGGGGGTGCTGAGGACACACGAAAAACACAAAAGAACATATATATATATATATATACACACACACACTATATATATATATATATACACACACACACACCAGCGGCTCTACTTCCGGTAAGTGTTCACTGGGTTTCCTTCAACACCTAGTTGCCCTAATATATATATATATATATATATATATATATATATATATATATATATATGCCTAAATTCCCTACCTTAGCTTCCTTCCAGATCTTCCCCCATTACCCCATCTGCTGCTCCCAAGCTCCCCGTCCCCATTACCGTCCAATTTGCAGGGGTTTTTAACTCCCGCGGGATCTGACCCAGGAGTATCGCATATCCTCATCCCGGAGTTCCCCTTCCACCTCTCTTCTCCTCCGTTTTCTCCGCTATTTCTGCATCCTTCGCTCTCCAGAGTTCCCCCACCCCCAATACTCCCATCCGGTTGTTACGCTCTCTCTCTCTCCTCTTTTGTTCTCGTTCATACTACGAATTATTCCCTTTTCCTCCTCTTGCGTTTTCTGGTTGCGTTCTAGACCGGCGGGTTTACGATCGGTGTACGAGTCTGTGTGACGGACGCGAGTTAGGTAGTGTATACGCAAGCAGCGGAATTGGGAGATGTCAGCTTCGATTCTTGTGGCAAAAGCATCTCTCTGTCTAGACCAGGGGTGAGCAACCTTTTTGACAAGAAGGGCCATTTTTTCAAATTTAGTATAGAATCCAACATAAGATGAGCCGCAGAGCATGTATAATGAAAAAAAAAACGTATTAAATAACGTCAAGTCATATTAAATGACTTCTATTTATTTAAAAGCTGCACACATATACCCATAAAATGATGTTTTTGAGATAATTCGATAAAAAACTTGAGAAATAAAAGAGTATTTTACATAAGTTTATAGTATTCAATGAAAATATAAACAAGTATTCAAACGAAGCAAATAGATTCTTTGAGAAAACGAATCTAGGACCACAGATGAAAATGAGAAAGTTGAAAATGAATTTTTTTACTCAACAGCCCATACTGGATCCTTCTATTGAAAACGATTATATTATTATCATTTGAGACAGTCATTGTCGTCTGATTCGCTTTAAGCTGGAGAGTGGGCGTCGAGAGCCGCAAGTAATAATTTAAAGAGCCGCATGCTGCTCACGAGCCGCGGGTTGCCGACCCCTGGTCTAGACTCTAGACAGAGAGATCCTTTTGCCACAAGAATCGAAAAAAAAGGCGCATCGCTCTACACCAGTGTTTCCAAACCTTTTGAACTCCGCGGGTCACTTCAGCAACCCTTCCAGGCCCTGCGGACCACCTCATTTCTTACTCTAAATTACTAAAAGGTTACATAGTTTATTTGGTCATTTTCAAATATATTACACACGTTTCTGCCTGTATGAGGATCACCTGTTTATTTTTTGTGTTATTCCAAGAATTATTTTCGACACTGGCACAGGAGAAATTTTTGAAATACGAAATAGTTTTACAAACAAACATCATAATATGCATATTACAAAATACATAAAATTCTATCGGTCATTAAGTGCCACCAACGATATTCGCGGCTTTGCGATAAAGCTTAACAAAATGTAACACAGTGTAAGCCAAAAAAAATACACAAAACAAAAATAAAACAAATCCAAATGTTGGACACGCAGGCGAAGTCCAAACGGCACGATCACTCTCAGCTTATGAGGAATCGAGATATATGGAGCGGGAAAATGTTTAGTAAAAACGCCATTAAGAAAAATATTCAACTGTTCTATAGTGTAAAACTAGCTTAACTTTTCCCAAAAAATTACAAATAAATATGAACTGTCGCCTTAAAAAAACTGCAAAATCTTCGCGGACCACAAGTGGTCCGCGGATCATAGGTTGGAAAGCTCTGCTCTAGGCTCTAGAGCAGGGATCGGTGGCCTACGGCCCGCGGGCCCCATGCGGCCCCCTAGCGCGTTTTATGCGCTCCACGAAGCCATGATGAAAAAGTGATCGGTATAATTTAACACAGTCAATTCCATATTTTTCAATGAAATTATGGTCTCAAAACCTTTTCTGGTGGATTTTTAACGCTGGATAACTAATTAGAATTGATTTTCACTAATACGAGACCACAAAATCTCTAGGTAACTCCTAATTTAAACGTCCATCCGGCCCGCCGAAGATCTCGTGATTTCCAATGCGGCCCGCCGAAGCATTCACAACAAATGTGGCCCGCCATATAGAAAAGGTTGTCGACCCCTGCTCTAGAGCGATGCGTCTATTTTTTTTTGTTCATACGGTACCGTTTTTAAAAAAACTATTCCACTTCAAAGAAATTTTCGAAGCATGGATCAATTAATTTATTAGTTTATCAAACAAAGCATTACCACTAAAGATAAACTTTATATTTAAAAAAATACTGAGACACTTAACTGCAACGAAAAAAAAATCATTTTTGCCATTAAGGATTAAATGTATTAGACGGCTGAGATCAGCACTTGCCTGTCATTTCATGTATTTGTTCTGGCATTTGTATATTCTGCATATATATTAGATATCTGTCTTTGCTTCGCCTATTTAATTTTGTTTGCATGTAGAAACAGATACTTCCATCTCGCGT
Organism: Uropetala carovei; assembly: GCA_036926305.1. Classification (NCBI taxonomy): domain Eukaryota; kingdom Metazoa; phylum Arthropoda; class Insecta; order Odonata; family Petaluridae; genus Uropetala; species Uropetala carovei. Next base: position 319,154 of record JAXCHB010000101.1, on the reverse strand, counting down.
TCTCCGCGTTTAATAAAATTCTTCACAATATGTTCTTTTTTTCACACGCACGTACACGTTCCCTTATATGATTCACTTACCTCATTCTGTTAATTTAATTCATCGTCATCTAAAAAAAAACATTTTGGACTTTATATTTTGTCGCACGTAAACTTAATCATTCCTGTTCCCTGAAGAAACGTTGAGTCCTCAGTTTTATTCGCTTAGGAGATTCGGATCATCAAAAAAATCCCTTTCATTTCTCTATTGACTGAGTATTTTATGCCACGTGATTTTTGCTACGCTATCTTCTAGCGATATTTCCGTTAAAAATAATTGGATGGCAAAGGAAACAGAATCGTGATTTTATTTATTTTTCACAAGCTCGTAAACAGCACTTTACGGCTTCTGTAATGAGCGTAATAACAATAACGAACACATCTGACCATGCCCTCGGCAGGATTCGAACCAGCGACCATATCATCACGAGCTAGACACGCTAACCACCCCTCTGCCAAGGCCGGATAATCTCCCAACCTCTCTCAACCAATGTTCAAAACCTTTCATTTCCGAACAAACCTGAAACCGCTCCGCGTTTTCCGCCTACCTCCTTTGCGTTCTTCATTTTTTCCCCCTCTTAATTCGACATCCTTCCCTCGCGCGTATTTTCTAACGAATTCCTTCCTCCTCCTTCCTTTTCATCTCTTTGGACCACTCCAACTTTTAAATTTTGCGACCGCGTATAACAATCCTAGAAACATCCTTTTTTTCCCATCTCTGGCGTCGACCTATTTTTAATCCCGATCGTCATTTCTCATTACTTTTTCTAATTAGAGTTTTAAAACAAAATCTCCTTTAACGTTTTCCTCTCGACCTCCCATAGCTCTCTCCTGATCTTCCTCTCTACCCCTCTCTCTCATCCTCTCGCCTAGTCTTTCGCCATTCAGTTCCCTACCGTTTCATTTCCATGCAATTCGCTGTATACCTTTACCCAATCCTCGTAAGCTATTTAGTCTCGGCATCCCGTTTAAATCCGCGGTGGTCCCTTTCAACTCTCTCTCTCTTTCGCATCCAACTCCATCCAATTAGGCGGGACGAACGCGATTCATTCCCCCCCCCCCCCTCCCTCTCTCTTCATCTCTTTCACCGTCTCATCCCTCATCTCTTTCCTTCCGTTCTGAAATTCTCTCTCTCTCTCTCACTCTCTCTCTCACTCACACTCTCTCTCACTCACACTCTCTCTCACACTCTCTCACACACTCTCTCTCACACACTCTCTCTCACACACTCTCTCACACACTCTCTCTCACACACTCTCTCTCTCACACTCTCTCTCACACACTCTCTCTCACACACTCTCTCTCACACACTCTCTCTCTCACACTCTCTCTCACACACTCTCTCTCACACTCTCTCTCTCTCTCTCACACTCTCTCACTCTCTGACACTCTCTCTCTACTTTTAGCGCGCGGAATGGGGTTTGCGCGATACGCAAAATTGCCTTCACGGCTGTCTCCCTATCCGCACTGTGAGAGATAGAGGAGGGGATGAAAGAGGATGGGAGGGAGGTCGAGTTGAATTCATTGGGAAGTTACGATTGGGTCGAGGGAAGGAAAGAGGAGCGTGGAGATGAAAGGGTATGGAGGTGGAGGAAGTGAAGATTGGGGAAAGGAAAACGAGAAAATTGGGCGGGGAATATATGCGAGCGAAGTATAAGGAAAAAAATCTGATGTGGCCAACACATGACTTTCTCCATTTTTGGGGTATAGATATTTAAATTATTATGAATAGCATTATGAGGCAAAATTATCATTTCGTATCGTAAAAGAATACAGCCGTCCTTATTGCCGTAAATTACGTATATTTTAAATATGTTTACAGAATTCACCTCTACATTGTGGCGGCGCTGTATACTGGAAATTACGAGTAAGTTAAATATATCCGAAATGGTTGGTCCTACGAAAATTTGTTTCAAACAAAAGTTGGAAGAAATATTATTGTCTACAACTTTGATCCCTACGAAGATTACCAATAACGACGTTGTTAAGGAGATATTTGACGGAAACCGAAAAAACCGATTATTTATAATTCCTAAACAATAACTGCTACGGAAAATTGTTTTAAGTGAAAGTTGTAGGAAATTACATTCTCTATAACATTTGTATAAAATTATATATACAATAATGATGTTTTAACGGAGATATTTTGCCAAAACCGAATCGGGTTTCGAATAAACCTCGACTTCCGGTTAACTGTTATTGTCCAAAAACTAATCAGTTCTTTGTGCTTATGCTAAAGTTTTATATATGAAGTTTGGTAACGATATGACAAGTACTTTTTGAGTTAGAGCGCCCACAATCACATACACACAGGCGCACACACAGGCGCACACACAGGCATCATTCCGAAAATAGTCTAAACGTGTCCTATGGACCTCAAAACGTGTATTTCCGTTGAAATCTCGAAGTCGATTTTTTTCATGATCAAAATACTTGCCCATTACTTCGTATGGAGAAAGCAAAAAAGCAAAATATCTCCGAAATGGATGGTTCTACGAAAATTTGTTTCAAACAAAACTTGGAAGAAATATTATTCTCTACAACTTTCGTCCTCACCAAGATTACCAATAACGATGTTTTTAAGGAGAAAACCGAAAAACCGGTTATTTATAAATAACTCCTAAACAATAACTAAATTAGAAAATTATTTTAAATGAATGTTGTAGAAAATTACATTCTCTATAACTTTTGTATAGAATTGTATATTCAATAATGATGTTTTCACAAAGAAATATCGCAAAAACGGAATCGGGTTTCGAATAAACCTCGACTTCCGGCTACCTGTTATTGTCCAAAAACTAATCAGTTCTTTGTGTTCATGTTAAAGTGTTAGGTATATATAAAGTTTGGTAACGATTTGGCACGTACTTTTTGAGTTAGAGCGCCCACAATCACATAAATCCACACACACATCATTCCGAAAATATTCTAAACGAGTTCTAGGGACCTCAAAACGTGTATTTCCGTTGAAATCTCGAAGTCGATTTTTTTCGTGATCACAATACTTTCTCCATACTACGTATGGAGAAAGTAAAAAGGGATGGAGGGCGAGAGAGACAGAGGAGGGAGGGGGAGAGAGAAGGGACAGAGAGAAAGGAGGGAGAGATGGAGTGGGAGGGATGGTGTGGGAGAGATGGAGTGGGAGAGATGGAGTGGGAGAGATGGAGTGGGAGAGATGGAGTGGGAGAGATGGAGTGGAAGAGATGGAGTGAGAGAGATGGAGGGAAACAGAGATGGAGGAAATAAGAGATGGAAAGAGATAGATGGAGGAGAGATGGCGGCAGAGATAGGAGGGGGAAGAGAGGAGACAAAGAGAGGAGTAAGAGAGAGAAGAGAGAGGGAGGAGAAACAAGATGAGATATTGGGAGAAAGAGGAGAAAAGAGAGGGCTGGGGGGGAGAGAGAGATAGAGAGGAAGAGAGAAAACAGAGAGAAGGGAGTCAATACAGACATGAGGGAAACTGGATATAAAATACATAACAGAAAGCGGGAAAGTATAAAGATTAACATACATCTTAGAAAAAAGAAGTATCTACCGTAAAAAAACATAACAGGGAGGTAGAGCATAGAAAAATCGCAGTAAAGTCGGAAGAAGGATAAATGATGATAAAAACATGTTAGGAAAGTGTACAGCGTATCACAAATGGGTACGTTTCGTGCAATGGTGTAATAGAAAGAAATGATATACATGTACAGTTCTTTTCTTCATCGTACATAAACCATTTTTTTTCTTTTCGAAAATATTGCATTCATACGTAAGGAAATTAAACGTTTGTTTGTGAGATTATGTTAGCAACAATGAAGAAGTAACCATGCAAGAAATTTTCAAAGTCAAATCGATTTAATACTTTCTCGTTCGATTTTCTTGATAACGGCTACTCCTACGATAAAAATGTATAGGAAAAGAAATACTCTAATTCATTATTTCTACAATTTTTATTTTAAAAATATTTTGATATGAGCAATACTTAACTAAATATGATGGAAAGTTCATTTTTTACCACCAGTAAAGTGGTACCCCTGATTGGCTTACGTGATTTATTATTGAGATTTTCTTATTATCTTTTTAAGCCCTTAATATCAAATTTCATGAATATCCGTTCTGTAGAAGCCGAGAACGAACATGCGGACGGACGGACGGACGGACAGACAGACCGACGACAATAGGCGTTCACCCTGGAGGCGAAACGCGCCTAAAAACGAACAGGAGGAAGAGGGCGAATGAGAAAACGAGGGGATGAAAGAGAAACGAAGGGAAAAGGAATGGACGGAGAGAGAGAGAGAGAGTGAAGGAGATTGGTCGTGGTGTTGAATGCATAATACCGACGGGCGATGCGAATGGCTACGAGGGAGTCGAAATTAGAACTTAATATGGGATGGCGCTGTTCGCAATAATGGCTCGGACGGAGGCTGGGAATAGGGAATGAGGCGGACTTTGTAATATGTCTGTGTACATAATGTAAATATTTTACCATTGGAGAAGGGAGAGTTATTCCGGGATTGAGAATAAATTTCACCCCCGGGATCGTACCTTAACGCGAACGACGGATTTTTTTTACACACTCAACACGTGGTAGCTCTTACTGTAATTGCTCTCTTTCGTGATTCGCAATCCTTCCGTTTCGTAACTTGCGCGGAGTACTTGGAAACCGATGGGCATGAGAGAGGAAGCCGACGCAACCCCGGCGATTTTAAAAATCTTACAGCAAATCTTTCTCGAATTGGATTTAAAACAAGTTAGGAAAGTGTATCACAAATGGGCGCGTTTCGTGCAATTGAGTATTAAAGAGAAATTACCGTATATTCCGGCGTATAAGTCGACCTTTGAAGTCGAAAAAAAAAATTCCTAAAGCTTAGGGTCGACTTATACGCCGAACATAAAAATGTGAACCTTAAATTAAAAATTAATAACATCGATATTTAAGAAGACCGCTGATCTTTCGGTGGAGGTGATCGCAATTTTGAATCAGCTGTTCCAGTATTTACATTTTATGGCATTTACCGTATTTACTCGTGTACATCGCGCACATTTTTCTCGAAACGCCGCGTCTTACACGAGGATTTCCGAACAGGTTATATAAATTGTGATATCGATAGTAAATTCTCTGCAACATGCTTACGTCTACGTTTATATTTGTAAAAGACGTCAAATTCTACGAAGTATACGCGTATTTATGCGACCAAGCAAACGTGTAAGTTACGCCCGCGCTGCAGGCAAAAACCCGCAAAAGTAGGCAGAAAGAATACGCCTACTAACTGATAACTATAGTTCAATGACTACTGAGGGTTTGCCGGCTTGAGAATAGGTAGGTTCAAGTTTGGTCCTTTTCCCTCATCCACTTCGGAGTGGTGAAATTTTGTTGCGAATGAAAGATTTCATCGTTCGAAATGAAGACGGAAATCGACATCTCAAGCGTTTGGACTCGTTTTTTCCTACCTTCCAATATTTACTCACGAGAATATAAACGAAAAAAACACCCCAACCACGTAGGGAAGTTCCCGTTCATAGATGAACAAATAGTTCGTGAAGCACCGCATCGGTGCGTTATATTACGTCAAAAACAGTGAAGTGGGGACGAAGTTGTGTAATATTACAACAAAAACAGTTACGGGGTTAACAAAAGAGGACTATCAGTGAGAAGATTTCTGCTAGTATCGTCATAAAGAGATCATCCAATAAACTGCGTCACGTAGAAGGGAGAAAATGCTTAACTTGAACGGAACTTGTTTCAGGGAGTGGGAATCGGTGACATAAAAAAAACTTATTCTGACTCAAATTAATTTTTTCCCTTCCGAACCGGCCCGAAAATAGGAGTGCGCGGGTTGTATGAGTAAATACGGTATTTTAGAATATTTATAATAATTAATTTTAATACTGTATTTACGTAATCCGCGTCCTCGTGTACCACGCGCATCCCCATTTTCGGACCAGTTCGAGGAGGGAAAAATAAATTCGTACCTTAATAAGTTGATGTCCACGACAGCGGAAAATTAGAATTTTTTTTAAATATGGGAATTTCCCGTAGGTGTGTTCTCTCCATAGTACCCTCTAAGCCAGGGGTGGGCAAACTTCTCTGCATGGCTGGCCGCATCGGCGTTTGCGAATTCTTCAGCGGGCCACATTGAAAGATGCCAATGCTTAGGCGGACCAGACTAGAGTTTAAATCTGAAATTGCTTAGATTCGTAGGCATCACACATAGGTGAAAAACGAGCACAAACAAGGATTGTAGGGCTAAATTTTCAAAACTAAAGGTTTTATTGTCATAATTTTACCAAAAGTAATATAAAATTGTGTTAAATTTTACAGATTGCTTTTTCACCAAAGTCTCGCGGGCCACTTTAAATGCTCTCGAGGGCCACATATGGCCCGCGGGCCACGGTTTGCCCATCCCTGCTCTAAGCTGTGCGACTGCGCGGACGCGCAGCAGTTTTTGAAGTGCCGCGCACTAAATTTTTCAAGCGCGCACGATTGTGTGTACTTTACAATATATCGGAAGAGGACCGCGCAAACCCCGGTGCATATCCGCGCACTATCGTCGTGTAGGCGCGCATAGCGATATTCATTCCGCCCATGGATGAAAAAAATTAGAAGGAACTATGGTTTTCTCCCGGGTTAAAGGAGCATCAGCGGCTCACGATGAATATAGCGAATAGAGATACCAGATGCCAACTTATTCCGGAAAAAAGTGTAGGTAGAAACTGATAGTAAATTTTTAATGACAGAACTGCTTTTTTGAGTAACAATAATAAACTTAAAACTCAATTAAAAGGTACAGCTTTAATATTATAAAAATATTACGTCATCTCAATGTTGATGATGCACAAACGGCAGTATAAACAGCATTTAAACCCTAAACGTTTCTTGGTCATGAAGATACGCGTAAACTTCGTAGAATTCGTCTTTTGCGAGTATAAACGTAGACGCAAGCGTGTTGCAGTAAATTTACTATCGAAAATCGTAATTTTTAAAACTTGGTCAGAAATCTTCATCTATGACCAACATTTTGGGAAGAAAGGTGCGCGGGTTACACATTTGCGATATTTTATTGAATTTCGCCACCGTAGAGATCGATCGCGATCACTAGGTATAGTTCATTTCGACAGTATCATTAGAAGCTGAAATCAGTCGAATTATAGGAAACTTAATTTAGTGGGTCAAGCTCTCCAAAAAATAAGTTTCTTAATGGTTGTACTTAAAACATCTGTCACATGGAATGCTGAAGAAGAATAGCACGGACTCGAAACAATATTTATATATATTTTTATTATTGTTTATTTCTGATTTGTTAAAACTTGGATTGTACATGACTTTGATTTTGTCTGAAAACGGTTTCATGAGAAGTATTTTTAATTGAAAAAGTGGGGGTCGACTTATACGGCGAACATATGCTTAATCATGTATTTTCATCCAAAAAAGCAGGGGTCAATTTATACGCCGGGTCGATTTATACGCCGGAATATACGGTACGTAAGGGAAATAGCGTTTTAAAGTTCTTTTCTCATTTTCTTCCTATTTAAAAATAGTGCATGCACACGTAAGCAAATTAAACGTTTGTGAGATTGTTTATGTTAGCAACAATGAAGAAGTAACCATGTAAGAAATTTTCAAAGTTCAACTCGATTTAAGACATTCTTGTTCGATTTCATGGATAACGGCTACTCCTACGATAAAAACGTATAGGAAAAGAAATACTCTAATTTATTAGTTCTACAAGTTTTATTTGTAAAATATTTTGATATGAGCGACATAGGTGCATAAACTCAAGATTCCAACATTTACATGAGGAACTCAGAGACATGGCTCTGTTTTCTAATCCTTTCTTGACCGACGTGAATAAAGTTAATCCCCGTATGCAGTTAGAGCTGATTGATATCCAGAATTCTGACTGGTATCGTGCATTATTTAATCCTGAAGATTTGATATCATTTTATAAATGTTTACCATGGGAATGTTTACCTAATCTTTTGGATAATGCACTCTATTATACAAGCATGTTTGGTAGCACCTATATTTGCGAGCAAACTTTCACTATTATGAATTTAAATAAAAACAAGACCAGAAATCAACTGAAGGATGAAAATTTGAACAATATTCTGCAATTAGCTACATCTTCCTTGACCCTAAATATTGAGAACCTAATTAAGGAAAAACAATGTCATCCATCCCATACTTGTGGAACTTCAAAGAAAATTGAATAATGTATTTAAATTTGTTTTTTAAACATTATTATATTTTAATATGAACACTGATGTTATGAATAAAAGAATGAAAAGTTCCTTGTAAGTATATTTAAAAAAATATAATTATAAATTGTAATTATATTAATGGTAATAATGTAGTAAAACTAAACTTCTTTTATTGTGTTTTGTTTACATTATTGTATTGCATTATTGATTTTGGTGTAATGTTAATTATACAGAAAAGACTTCTGCACCAATTAAAATAGGCATGTTTAAATTGATTTCATCAGTGTTTTTCATTCATATTTGGCCCTGAAAGAAGTTATTTAGCTCTTATACGGCCCGCGAAAGTAATTCTGGGTGAAATTTGGCCCGCAAGCCGAAAAGTTTGTGCACCCATGCTTTAGGAGATATGACGGAAAGTTGATTTTTTATCACCAGTAAAGTGGTGTCCCTGATTGGCGTACGTGATTCATTTTGCGATTTTTTAATTATATTTGATAGTATGTCCTTAATATCAAATTTCATGAAAATCCGTTTGGTAGAAGCGGAGAATGAACATGCGGATGGACGGATGGACAGACAGACAGACGGACGGACGGATGGACAGAGAGACGGACGGACGGACAGACCGACAATAATAGGCGCTCACGCTGGAAGCAAAATGCGACTAAAAAGATGGCAAAATTAATGTTTCTACATTTGTTTTGTATTGCATAAAGATTAGTACGGTCTGTGTTTCAATTTTTTTTGTTAATTTCGAACTTCTGTGACCTTGAAATATTATCAGCTATTTACTAGTCAAGTAGAGTGGCGTAACTAGGAGCGGAATGGTCCACGGAAAAATAATTTTCAATGGCCCCTTTCTCTCACCTTTCCCCTCACCCAACAAATATGTATGTTCGAGTAAAAGAAATTTGTTGTGAAACCTACCAAGTTGCACCACTTATTAATCAATCATCGGGGATATTGTGAAAAAGGTAGTCTTTTTAAATTATTCTGTCCAAAAATAATGATTAACTGGATAGTCATTCAGAAATTTGGATAAAAAAGAGCAATCGCTTAAAAAAATCTTAATTTTTTTCTATATTCGTAAAAACTCGATGGCCTCTGGACCCGAGAAAATTGACCACCCATTCTGGCCTATTGTTATATCACTGGCTAAGTACGATATTTGCATTTTTAAATTCATCGAGAATTAGGTGGCCTTCCTCTTGCATCCAATACTGTTCCTAGGCTATATGTATTTACATCTGATAATCCAATATGGCGGACCGAACATTAGTACAAGTGTAGCTAGTGATAAAAATGAAATTATTAATGGAAAGTGTGCAACAGAAATGTGCTATGTATGTAAGAAGCAATTTAAAAGAAAATCGAAGGTGCTGGAATGTGATAATTGCGTGCAGACTGTGCACAAAGGCTGTTCAAGAAAGAACAAGGAATGCACGATGTGTGAACCATGTTTTACCTGTGAAATGGACAAAGTGAAGGAGGTAAATAGAGATGTGGTCTGTTTGAAGTTAATAGAGGAAAGGCTCAAAATAAAATAATGGAACTACAGAAAGGATTACTAGCCTCGAAACAGAATTAAGGTTAAGAAACGAGAGTAACTATAATGTAAACAAAACAGTGTCATATAAGCAAGCGTTAGAAAACACGAAAAGAAGTGACATAAATGCTAATAACAGTAGCGGTGTTATTATTAAGAAGGATGAACATGAAGCAAAGGATCAAGTGTTGATTGTGAAAGCGAAAGACTATACAATGAGGGGAAAGATAAGTAAGCTCAATAAAGACAATGTGAAACCTTCAGACATAAAAGCGAAAGTAGTGAACTTAAAAGAAATGAAGAGTGGAGAAGTACTGATCAGGTGTAATGGTGAAATTTCAGCAGAAAAGTTGAGGGAATCAGTAATTCAAAAGTTCAGGGAAAAAGTAGGTGTGTCTAAGAATTTGAAGAATAAATGCAAGCTTGAGATATCGATAGATAAAGAAGCTGGGGAAAACATCGAAACTAGCGAACTGGAGAGAATGTTGATAGATCAGAATGGCACAGAAAGGATGGATGATGATTATTGCTTTAAACTTAAAGTAATATACAGACGTACACCAAACAGTGAAACACTGATTGTGTTTGAGGTGGATGATATCACAAAAGAAGTTATTTTTAGTGAGAAAGGAGGGAAGATTTCGCTAGAATGAGAAATGTATGAGGTAAGAAAGCATATTAACATTATACATTGCTACTCTTGTCAAGGTTATGGGCATAAGAGTGCTCGCTGCACATCAAAAGTGCTGTGTTGTAAATTCTGTGGGGATAACCATGACTCGAATCAATGCGTGGCAGAATATCTGTTTTGCATCAATTGTTTTAGAAGAAACAAGAGAAATCCACATTTAGATGAATGGGATTGTTATCACATGGCCCACAGCAGACCGTGCAGAGTATTCAGGGATATCAAGACCCGGCTAAACAGCAAATGGGAATACGGAGGAAGCCCACAGGCAAGCAGTGAGATAATATATTTGAACGTTGCAGGTTTGACTAGACATAAGGATGAATTAGAGTGGCTCATGTTTAAGGGAAAACCTGTAATTGTATGTCTAAGTGAGACGCATGTGACTGAAGAAGTGGAGGTACAAGAGTTATATATTCGTGGGTACAAAAATATTTCATTGACGTCCAAAAGTAACCACACTGGTGGTTGTTGTATTTATGTAAGGGATGATCTGAAGGTGGATCAAGTTTCTAGGCACGTAGTAGAAAGAAATTGTTGGTTGTTGGGTGCACAAATTGTTAAAGATGGGTCTAAAATAGTTATTTACACGTTATATCATTCTCCAAGTAGCTCTCATGCAGACTTTATGAATTTTATGACTGATTGCATGGAGGATATTATTGACAGTGATTGTGATATTGTTCTAGTTGGTGATTTCAGTATAGATACACTAAAGGATGACTTCTATGCAGTAAAACTAAGAGACTTGATTGGTATGACTGACCTCAAACTCTTGTATGATAAAGCAACAAGAATAGGCAGGGATTCAGAAAAACTAATTGACTTAATTTACAGTAATAATAGTGAAATAAGTGTTAACATAACTGAAGGATGTAATATAACTGATCATGAAAGTCTTCTATTTCGGTATAAATTCAAGAGTAAAAATAATAGAAAACCAACGACACACCAAAGGTACATGAAGTGCAATATGATGATGTTAAGGGAAAAATTATTAGAAAAAAATGTGGATTAATAACTGTGAAAACGTGGATGTTCAAAGTAGTAATTTCTATGAGCAATTTAAAAATGCTATTGAGGAGTCAAAGGAGGTAAAGAAGTGTAAAAAGGTATATGATAAACCATGGCTTTATGTAAATGTAAATATTATGCAGAGTAGAAAAAACTGAGGGCAGAGAGGTATATTTATGTTAATGATAGAAGCATTCAGCAATGGGAAAATTATAGAATAGTAAGAAACAAATTTGTTAGCGTTTTGAGAAGAGAAAAGATATTTTTAGGAAATTATTGATAAATCTAAGCATGATAGTAAAAAGATGTGGAAATCTTTAAAACTGTTAATTTCAACTAAGAATAAAGATGCTGCAATAGATCATAGTAAGATTAAATTTGATGGTACAAGTGACACGTGTAGCAATAAAGAATTTGCAGAAAAATATAATGAATATATTGTTGAAAGTATAGTCAAAATTGAAAAGAGTGTAATACAACCTAGTCTTCAGAATTGTGACATAAAAACTAATATGCCCTGCAAAGATCAGAATGTGAGGCTAACGGAATTTCCCCCGATGAGCATTAAGGACTTGAAGGACATAATATTTAAGATAAAAAATGGGAAAGCAAGCCCAGATAATATTCATGGGGAAACAGTAAAACAGAACTTTGATATATACGGTGAAGCTTTGGTAAAAGTATTGAATCTTTCACTGGGCAATGGGAAATTATTTGATGAATGGAAATGCTCAATTGTAGTACCAATTCCAAAAGTTAGCAATCCCAAGTAACCAGAAGAATTGCTTCCAATTAATCTATTGCCTGTATTAGAAAAAATAATTGAGATATGGGTACATAGACATGTTATGCACTTTTTTGAAGTGAACAATTTATTTTATAAGTTTCAGTTTGGTTTTCGAAAAAAAATGTCAACAGAAAGTGCTCTACAGGTAGTTATGTCAAAATGGAGAGATGAATTAAATAGAGGAAATGTTGTGGTTAGTGTAATGCTTGATCTGAAAAGGGCATTTGATCAGAAAAATGGAATATTATGGAATAGATGGAATGGTACTTGGGTGGTTTAAAAATCATTTAAGCTATCAATACCAAAGAGTTAAAATAAATGACAGCATTTCTGATAAAACACGTTTTAATGTTGGTGTCCCACAAGGAAGTGTTCTCAGTGGCCTCCTTTTCTTAATTTATATTAATGATATGAATTTATGTTGTAACAATGCAGTGTTAAATCTTTTTGCTGATGATGCTCTAGTGTATATAGCTGGACAGTGTGCAAAGCAAGAAATCAGCAGACTCAATGTAGAAATAAAAAGTATTGAAAGCTGGTTTAGTAAGAATTCACTAAAATTAAACGCTGATAAATCACAATGTATTTTAGTAGGAAACTCTGTTAGGAAGCTGAATAAGATATTAGAAGATCAGGAATGTGTAGTATTACTGGAAGATAAGGTGTTGGAATTTGAAAAAAAAAGTGAAATATTTAGGAATTATAGTGGATCAGACATTATCCTTTAATGATCATGTTACATTCATTTGCAAAAAAATATCAAAGAAAGTTGGAATTTTAAAAAGAATTGGAAAATACTTAACTCAGTGGTCAAAGTTGTTAGTGTACAAAACCATTGCAGCACCACATATTGACTACTGTGCTTCACGTTACTTGGTACAACTAAATATAATATTGATAGGATACAAAAATTACAGTCTAGAGCAGTGGTTCTCAACCGGTGTGTCACGGCACATTAGTGCGCCGCGAGGAAGGTACTAGTGTGCCGCACACCCTGAAGATATTTAATTTTTGATAGAGTCTGAAACAAACAAATTCGCATAAATTTTATGATGGAAAGAACTTATCATGAAACGACGAGAGGAATTTTCCGTCTAAGAGCATAATATTTTTACACGTTCAATTATGTATGTATTTAATGTACAAAAAAATTATGCAATTATTGCTTTACTAATCGTAACAATCTAATATAACTGCGACTTTTACCTGTTAAGCTAGTTTTTATCTTTGAAAATGATTATTTACGCAGTAAAATTAATTAGGGATGGTTTGATGTGCCGCGATGCTCTTAAGCATGCATGAAGGTGTGCCGTGGAGCATAAAAGGTTGAGAAGCACTGGTCTAGAGCAATGAGAATTATTTTGGGATGTGAGAAAAGAACTCACAGAGTGGAGATGTTACATGCACTTGGTTTCTTATCTGTTGAACAAAGAATCACATATAAGGCTATGATATTTTTTAATAGTTTCACAAGATAGAACGATAAATTATTTTCAAGGAGTTCTTATAAAAAATTCAGATAACCATAGCTACCAAATAATAAATGCTAACAAATTTTACTTAGAAGCTCAAAATAGCAGTAATGCACAGAAATCCCTTTTGGTGAGGGGTATTAAATTATATAATGAAATTCCAGAAGACCAGAAGAAGCAATCAGAATATTTATTTAAAAAACATGTATCAAAATTTGTAAAGGAGAAAGTGCCCTTCAAGTAGTTTATAAATAAAGGTTTCAAATGTTATACTTCTATTATACCTCTATGTGTATATATTGCCTTTTTAAATAGCCTGTGGGCAGGAATCTGAGTATAATTCTGTTATTGCGATGTTTGTCATATGCTGTAATAATAAAAAATGTATTCATGTTTGTCCCTTGTGATATTAGTGTAATGCACTAACAAGAATAAATTTCTATTGTTGTATTCTATTCATCTTTGTATGATCAATGAGGTGATAAATCCGTACTACAAATGAGTTAATAAATTAATGAATAAAACAGTGAACCAATATTCAAAAGCAGCTGAGGATAATATACCCAAGTAACCAGTTTATATCACGTTCCATAGAAATTTAAGCCATGCAACATACATGTGTATAATATAGAGAAAAACAGCCAATAAGAAGGAGTGGTTTAGTCTAACATAAATGGTCAATACTATTAATGAAATCATAGATACAGTGTACACTTTAAAATGGTAAGGTTTCCTAGAACTGGTCAACGATTTATATTATACTAGCAGAATTTCCTATTGAATTTCAACGGATTTAGTGAAGTTACTACAGCACAACATACAAACTCTTTAAAATACCTATATAGTAGATGCTTTTTAAATTGCAATTAACTTTTCTTAACAATTAATCATATTTACTTGAAACAATCCGTTTCCGAACGTATTGCATTAAAATATAATGATAATTGTATTTCCTATCATATCACTTTCGCCAAATCCAGCTTCATTTCTTGTGTAATTACGCCTATGAAATGTTTACATTTATGTCTTGTAGGCAAGAAACCCATGAAAAAGAAACGTACAGTTGTCTATGATTGAACACTGACTGATAAATGTACACCAGATACGTGAGCTTATTTACGTTAACAAACATTATAATGTAGAATATAATTATTTTACTTACAAAAAATGTACGATTCCAGTATTCAACAGACGAAAGAAGGTTCAATTACTTTCATCAATAAACGCTTCTTGAATAATAATCAGTATCTATTTACGTTGCTATCCATAAACATCAATCGTTTCGTTGTTTAAACAAAAGTGCGAAACGAATAATGCTAAACTTACGCCTATTTATAAGCTTCATTGAAGCTAACTGAATCGGAAGTAAAAATGCCGGCCGCCTTGGCAACGCCCGGGAGAGGTACAAAAAATCCACAAAATTTCGAAACAAATTGCGTATTTCTGTAAACTTCGACCGTGTAACATGTAAACTTGGCAGGAATAAGATAGTATAGAGTTTTATTCGTCGAATAAATCAACAACGAAAAAATCGGTCCATATTTACGTATTTTTTATGCTTGAAGGAAGAATACCTTGCAAGTCAGGAAATGGATTCATACGTGTTGTCTTATGGAAAAATGTTAATCCCCTATATTGGCAGCACTGATTAATCCCGGTTGACCAAACCTTGAACATTCACTAAGTTAGGATGTAAGGAAGAATCGTACCAAATTTGGTTATTCTAGCTTTTATCGTTTAGGAGGAGTTCCATGAACAAACACACCCTTCAAAATATATTATAGTAGATGTACCTAAAAAATAACATCGACGATTAAATTTTCGTCTAGAATTTCGCGGATCTCACAAAAACATTTAACCACTATCTATTTGATACGTCGAATCAAACGGTTTACTTAGGTGGCGGCTTCGTCCCGACATAAAAGTAAATCTATTTGAGTTCTCCATCAGCGGACGGAACTCACCGGCCCAGCCTTTACAAAAATAGGCGGTTTGCCGGGATTAAATCTGGGATCCGCGGTAATCGGCGATGGACGGGTGAGAAAATGGATTCGAAGAGAGAGAGAGGGATTCATATGTTCCCAGTACTTCCCTTCCAAATATCTGTCAAAGGAGAGGGGGAAACGGGGGGAGAGAGGAGGGGGGGAGAGGGAGACGCATTCACATTAACCCATTCGGATGCACCCTGGTGGAGTGAAATGAAACGAGAATGCCCAGCCGAGGATATATGAGAAAAAATAAAAAAAAAGTCTTTTCCATTCCCCCCTCCCCTCCCAATTCCCTCCCCCTCCCATCACTCCCCCGATAGTCGAGTCGTGGCGTGATTGGTGCGGGAAAAAGCAATTCAATTACTACTCCGTTGTAAATTAAGTCCTATATGTATATCGGTTCATTTTGCGTCGCGGTAATATCGCGTTGTATTGGTCCGACAATCTTATCCGCATCCAATCAAGGTCTGTCTGGCGAAATGCTACAGGCTTTTTTTTTAGAACGGTGTTTCCTAGATGCGTGAAATTTTGGAACTAAAAAAAAGAAAACTTTGTATGTTGCTCTAAAACAGTGATTCTCAACCGAGAGGGGGGGGGGGGGGGGGGGGGGGGGGGAGCACGCTTCCCCCCAAGTCTAACTGTCAAAATATCATTGTTTTATGTTAAGCTGGTAAGTGTTTGCAAGGTAGGTTGGTACAAAAATATGCCTAATTCAGAAAAATGACTCTTTTTCGATTATTCTAATCTTGTGTTCGGTCGATCTCGGTAAAAAAAACACTAATAAAATAAAAATTACAAATATTTTTTGATAAAACCCTGAAAAACATTAAAGAAAATTTTCTGGGGGAGGGGTATGTGGGGATTTTTAGAAGATCAAAAGGGAGGAGGGGGTGCAGGAGACGAAAAAGGTTAAGAACAACTGCTTTAAAAGGTTTTACACTTAAGATTGAAATTGTTTCAATTTTAATAAAAGTTGGTTGATTTTCTGCATTTAAACTGATTAATAATTATTTATTATTATGAATTGTTGATAAATATCAGCCGCAAATATTATAAAAGAAACGATGATTTTAAGTTTAAAATTAAAATAATTATGGGCAAAAATTAATATTTTTCAATTTATCCCATTTATGTTCCTGTTTTTCGCCATCATGAAATTTAATAATCATTAAAAGTCGTTTCACTTAGCATTATATCCTAATAGCGAATTATTATATTTCCACTAAAAATAAATTTTCAATCCAAAGGTCCAGTATTCGAATATAAACCATCACTCAAACTCATCACCAGTTCATCTTGCGATATGCAGCAGTACCTACTGTCTGTAGGTTTTACGAACATAACCTGTTAAATAGGTTGTAGAGCCGTAAAAATATAACGCTGGGTGGATCCATCTCCAAAATTAACTACAAGCTTAGTCGGAATTACATGAAAAGCTACGGTACCGTGTTGTGAAAAGCAAGTGTAAATTACCACATTCCCTGAAATTGAATGCGTGTTTATAAATGATGAATTCTCACTTGGTAGGATAATTTTAAGGAACGATTTAACATAATATAATCACGTGCCTTTCAGCGGACAGAACACTAATAAAATTAATAAAACAGATATTACTAATTTTACTTTGGTGTATTTTTAATAGTTTTCCATTGACAGGTCCAAAATATTTAACTTCAAAATTCATTCGACATATTCCTCAAAAACCTCAGAAAAAATTCTGAAAGAAGAATCAAATCTGAGGTCCCACCTTTGAAAGCTATTCTATCATGACTACAGCACGACATTATAACAGAACATTTTTGCAAAGCCCTCTATTCAATGCTGTCGAAAGCATAGTTATGAATTGGATAATTTTGCGCGCACTGTCATTAAATCGACGAAACTAAAAAGAAATTGAAACATAACACAAACTTTTCATCCATTATATGAGACAACTAGTGCTGATCTTATCCAAGGGTTGTTCCCGAAGGGATAATCTTCCCTTTAAAAACTTTACGGGAGTTTTTTCTACGATTCAAATTTAACGACACCGAAAAATAAAAGAGATAAAAATGACCTTAGGAAAGGAACTATCCGAAATGGAAGGTGAAAGAAGTTACGTTTTTTTTTGCGTTTTCCAAAAACTTAATTTTCCTAAATTTCCATGTTTTTGCATCAATCCATATTCATGATGGAAGCCATTTCTTCGCGGTCGTTGCCTTTACTGTCTCCACCTTTTCTTTTTAGGGAACGTTATCCAATAATGTCCTACATTCACTAGAAAGGGACATATTCATTGAACGTTAAAATAAAAAACCCTCTAACATAACGATTTACCAAAGTTCGTCGTCCTTACCTAAGAGGAATAATTTATCTATTTTATTAGCTACTGGCACATTCTTAGTGATCTCAGCAACCTGAACGGTCCAGAATCCTATCCGTGTTACGGGAACCTCTTTGATTTAATTGTATTCCGTCCACACGAGCTGGTAATGTATCTGTGAGATACTTTTGATACCATTTGCACGCTCATGATAGCGAAATTACGTGCTGCTCGTGAAGTTTATTAGAATAATTTAAATGTTTAAATATTTAATCCTGCCTTGGTTTGTTTATTTTTTTTTGGATTATCTTGCTAGAATCTTCTAAAACAAGCGCTTAAAAAATTAATTGTGTCGTGTATCTCCAACAGCAACAACAAGGTTATAAATAGGAGATACGTGATCTTGTAAGGGCTTGTTCCTGACAATGAGTTATTTTCCAGCCATAAGGCGAGCTCGATAATTCTTTGATGAATTTGCTAAAATCTTATAAATCATTTTCCTTATCACCAACAACGACGCACGTAAGCCGATTCATACCGAAACGTACAAATAAAAGAAGATCACGGCAACTTTTTACAATTCTCTATAAGACGAAAGTAATATGAACATTCGTCGTTTTGATGCATCTGCGGAGACCTGTAGCACGAATTCTATTACAGTAAACTTCATCCTTCGTAAGGCTGCCTCGTCAAAATGCAAACTAGTGAATACCTATCCCTCTCGTATTACATCGTGTTATTCCGTAGCATACGAGTTTTCGATTGTGTTTGGATGATGAAAACGAATGGATGCGGATGTAACCTTGACCAACAGATCCTCAGACTTCAAAAGGGAAGGATCCTTCATCCGATAGAAC
Source organism: Uropetala carovei (assembly GCA_036926305.1). NCBI lineage: Eukaryota > Metazoa > Arthropoda > Insecta > Odonata > Petaluridae > Uropetala > Uropetala carovei. Next base: position 300,275 of record JAXCHB010000101.1, on the reverse strand, counting down.
ACATTTTTTTTCTTCATTTTTGACTTTTTTAATGGATTCCAGACCCAGGTTGTGCATGGAAATTTTTTCAAAAAAACAGTCTGTGGCTGACGGACCACGCAGATCGTCTGCAGATATTATAAAATTGGCCGGCGCCAGCGGGTGAAAATTTCATTTAAAAGCTATATTACGATCGACATGGAAGCGGAACTGTGAAAGCAGACCAAAAAGAAACCTGTAACACGTTGAAACCTCGGAAATCTTATTTATGTCTGTGAGAATCACTGCTCACAACGGTCAATATTTAATCGAATGACTACCGGATAAACTTCACCGGGTAGAATAATTGTAGTTAATCCCTTCTTTATTTCCCGGTATCATTCCTTACCTAGTATATTAATGTGTAATTTTCTATACGAGTAATCCGTACCTATATAAAACACAATACTTGTCCTTCTTTGACACTCAATCCCCTCCCTTCTTAAATTTCATGAGCGTGATTTTATTTCCTACTTTACGTGGAATCATATTGAGTGTATTTTTAATTAAACTCATCAAAATTACTCATTTATTAATAAAATCTATGTCAAATTGTAGAAGTGTTTTTTTCATCTAATTCTTTCAACGTTTTTATTTCGGATTCTTCGTCAAGAAATTTAAGGGGCTGATTTTATCCATTCATAATCCCTTCTAAAAAGTACTAACTTTAGAGATTATCTAGATGAGATTGTTTGAATTTTCGCTTGGAGTAATTGTCGTTAATTTTCTTCAGAAGCGTGGAAAGCGATCCAATGAAATTCGCTCCTGAAAATTCCGAGTTTTTTCCAGAGACTTTCAAATTTTGCTGTTTTTCTCATGAACCTTTTCAGTGTTTAAAATACTTCCCGAATTTTATGGTAAACATTTATTCTTCATAATTTCCTATAAAATACGACCAAAAGTAATAACAGTAGATCTGATCTTTTTGAATAATGATAATTCATAATATTTTGTATGTCTGATGTAAAATTCGACCTTAGCTTTTCAAGGAGAGTACACTGATGCCTTGTTGATGTCAGAGCGAAATCATGTTTGATCCGAGATCGTTGGTTGGCGGAACATTCCCATCTTACAAGGTTTAAAATACAAGATTACGCGTAGATTAATCAACGAGACATAAAAGTCATAGCGTGCAATTTCAACTGGTGTTATGCGAAAAGATCATGTCTTCTCATTTCTGCCGTAAATTTTTACTCAAAGTCAACCCTTACATCCAAACCTCGGAAATCGGCGCGAAAAAGTCGGCATTTCTGTTTTCTTCTTAAAAAAAAGTGAATTCCATGTAGATAGAGCCCAGACGAGAATCACGTACGTGTCTACCTTCGCCAATATTAAAGTTTCAAGAGACGAATCAGCACCGCTGTACTCCCTTCCTATCACTATCCTATCCATGCATATATGCAAAGATTATCACCACGCCGAAATGGAAGAGGTTTGAGATACACACGAGTTTCACTCGAAATCTCATCTTCTAGGAACGTGAAGAAAGTCCATATTTCCATTTTTTTCTACCTCTCTTCTTCTTTTTTTATCAATACTTTTGAAGGAAGAATCGCGCATTGAAGGAATATATACTAATGCGGCGTTGATTTATCTTTAGAAAATGAAAATCGTATGAGCCTATTCTTTAGAAAATCCAATTTTTGTTAAAGTTGCCCAAGAATAAACTAGCCTTATATTCAATTTTTGAGAAGTATGAACTATAGTGTTATTGAAGATGTAAACTTAAGTAACTGTACGAAATTTGATCAAAATCGTTAGAGCCGTCTTTGAGAAAATCGGATTGTTGTTAAACATGCGTAGAATAAACTACTCGTAATTATTGATAAATGTCAACCATTTGTAAGTATACTCTGCTCAGTATGATAAAATGCCTAAGTACGAGATTTTATTCATTTTCGCTCTACCGTCTAGGCTCCAGCGCCAGTAACAGACAGACAGACGGCATTGCGAAAACCACTTTTTCGGACTCAGCGACACCTAAAACGTGTATTTCCGTAAAAATCTCGAGGTCGAATTTTTTCGCGAAAACAATACTTTCTCGATACTTCGTATGAGAAAGTAAAAAAAACGAATTACGAGTAGGAGCGGTCAGTGTTTACAAAAATAGAAAAAGAATCTGAAGGAGAAATGGTGGCAAACGGAATGAAAGGAGTCGGGTCAAGGGTGTGAGAAGATTAAAAGGTTTCTTAGACGCCTGAAAATGGCAGATAAGAGAAAATAACGGAAGCCGGAACGGCGGGAGGAAGGGTAATAGAAAGAAGCGGGGATAAGGGATGATAAGGACGGAGGAGAGGATAAGGGGACAAAATAAAGAGAGATAGAGAGAGAGGAAGAACAGTAAAGAAAAGAGAAAGGAAGAAGGCAAAGGGAGGTAAAAGGCGAAGAAGGAAATGATTTGAAAACGGAAATAAATTCAGGAGTGAAGGGGAAGAAAAGGGAATAATGAAATTGGAATAGAAGCAAGGAAATTGCATTAATTAGCGTGAGAGGGATAGGATTCGTACCGATAGGGAAGGTTATTTCGACAGCTACGCATCGACTTAGACGAAACACCTCATTCGCGTGTAGCAGCGGCTCGCAAACATTTTGTTGTCTATTCATACCTTGGAGACATTTATTTGTAGGTACCTACCGTATAATTGTCCATTTACTGCGGGTAAGATTGCAGCCCTAATGTCCTATCAACATTTCCAGTTTATTCCGATTGATATCGGGATGCAAAATATGGGACGTGCAAATTTCATGCTTTGAGATGATCCAATTACACCACTTACATTAGGGTAGGGCTGTCCAACTGGCGGTCCGCGGCATGAACTTTATCCGGCTCGAGGTAAGGTCGAGTCGAGCGGCAGGAGGGTCGCTTACCCGTCGGTTCGTCTATATCAGGGGTGCCCATTACGTCTCCCATGGGCGACCGGTCGCCCTTTAGGAGGGTCTGCGTCGCCCACGCATCCATCAAGGCATTAAGATTATATGCCTGAGTAAGGAGTTCTATTTTCTAATATGAACTTAATTAAATCAAAAACCAGAAATGCTCTCACTAATGAACATCTCGAAGACTGTTTACTTCTCTCTGTTTCTAGTTACATGCCCAATTAGCATTCGCTAGCTGAAGATAACCCATACCCATAATCGCGCAAATCAAGATTAAATTTAACTAAATTAATCAGTTGTATAATGTTGTTTGATATATAATTTATAATAAATGCATTTTGCGGTAAATTTGTAGCCTGATTCATTCTTAAAATCCCTTTTTATATGTTGAAAAAAATAAGTAGCCAGCAAGACAATTACCAGGATGAAAGTAGCCCATGATATGAAAAAGTTTAGGCACCAGTCTGGTGATTTGCAGGGTATCCTGTAGATGTATCTATAAGATACTGATAAGCTGCCTAAATCCTACAAGTCACAAAACACGATTACCTTGCATGCCTCTTCCCACTCCCGAAATTTTTACCACCATGTGCGAAAACGGATGGCGAAAACCGGGAAGGCAAAAAGCAGCCGAAAAATTTCCCCTGCACACCCGCTAACAAGGCTAACTATGGTTCTATATTTCTGTTGGAAATGCCCCCAAACCGCCTAAGTAAGGGCGGCGTGGGCGATGGAATAACGATACGTTTTGGGGGCGCATACTTTCCGGTCTATCTCCAATATTCGCTCCATCAAAATTTCTCCTAACCTTTCCCCCAACCCGTCCCGTCTGTCAGTGGCTTTCAGCATATTTATCCCGTCACACCAAAGAAGTTGGACAGCCATAACAATAGAGTTACATAGAAATACTTTACGAACGACGCTAAAACTACTGAACTCGTGCAAAACATTTACTCTAAAAGTTTCCTCTCACTAAACGGAGTATATAATGGCATGCGTATATACTCTGTAAAACATATTTCTATCTAGAATTCTGTTTAGGAGGCATTAACAAGATGGAGCGTTAGTAAACGTAGCCTTTATGCGTAAGTGCATAAGACCAATCACAAATGTGAACTTGCGAGAAAGAGAAACATTCTGAACTTAAACTGGAATTAAACCCAATTCGGAAATGGTGAATTAGACTGGCTTGATACCTTAGTTAAAGCATCCACTTGACAAGTGGGGAGACCCGGGTTCGATACCCGGTCAAGCTCAGAATTCTTCTCCTTCTTCAAGATCACATTAAGAGAATTACTTGTTAAGACTTGGATTTATCTGTAGCAATGACGATTATAGCACTTAACGTTATTTTCAACGGATTCCTTGTCAATTTTAATGAAATATATTGAAATAAAAATTTTACATTAGAAAAGAACTCGAAAAACTTAATTTGACTGCCATCTGACGACGGATCTAGAAACTACTAGCATTATTTTCTTATAAAAAGAAAATTAACGATTAAAATTTCCTACAGAAGATTACGATGTTTTGTAAATCTATAGTAGAATCACAAAGAAAATCTTGTAGGGTAACTTTAGCGTTCGGAGTATGGTTTCAAATTCTTGAAATTCGTAGACACAACATACCTACCTTTATCTAGCCAGTTGATAATAGGCGACATGAAGGGATACGGCTACAACTTCTTGTTAAGTAGCTTAATCTTACTGAAACTCGTTTAACATCAATTATTATTTTTAAACTACTAAAAGATTTATTGAGTCAACATTAAATTACAGTTCTTTTATGTGCTCATCAGATAAGGAGGTCCTGCCACCTACTCAAACTAAATGCTGCTGTTATCGCCAAGTAATTATGGTATGTACTAACTCCTAAGAACTAGAGCCGATATTTAGACTAAGTATATTAAAAGTTACGGTTCTTTTAACTTATAACAACAGGTCTACTATTATATGAGTAATTTACACGGTAAATTGTCTTGAGTTCCTTCTTACAGACTAGGTGTATATGCACTAACTAACTAATTGGTTAATATCAGATCGTAGTCACGGCTCGACATGCCAGAACAAACAAAACAATGATAGATGAAATAGGGATACATGCAACCTTACCTTTTCTGCTGCGTAAAATGATCCAGCGGCCTCTGCTCTCCCACGACGAGCCCTCTTGAAGTCGCACGGTCCGATCAGCTGTAAACAGGCTATTAACCCACCAACTGAATACACTGTTATAAGCGTTTTTCACTACACTCACGCAAGGTACATAGAAGTGGGCGACATCAAAGGACATGTTGGACAGGTGCTGCATCTTGATGACACATCGCACAAATAACGGCGAAATTTGAAGCATAAAAGGAAATGTGAAACTATATCTTTAAAAAAAAAGGCAAAGAAATTCACTCGCGGAAAAATCTTTCGGAGTTTGTCAAGGCAGAGATAGATATGGCTAACACGTCTAAGCTTCAGTTACAGAATGTAAATCTTGTTTATGTCAATTAACGCTAGATTTGCGCTACAAACAATAGACATTTTAAATTAAATGAGAGCATTTTCATAAACTACTTTATTGATAAAGCGACATAAGTGAGCTATAAAGAACAAGTTCACGAGCGGCCATGTTTGCGACAAAACTTTAAGGCAAGTAGTAAACAAAAATACTTATATTTTACCACTCAAAGCTTCGTTAAGGGTTAAATACCTAAAACGTAAATAACTTTGCAACCTTCTTTGTACAAGTACTCACATTTCCTTCTGAATTCGCGCCGAAACACAAAATTCAATCACATTTGCTCATACCGCTCATACACACAAGCAGACAAACGTAACGCTACCGCTAATGAAAATATAAGTGTAGGATGACTTATTGCATTGAATTGTGGGTAAAAAATAATGCACGGTACAGCCTGTTACGGTCTCAATCGGCGTCGTCCAGATCCCTGGGTAGCAACAGGAAGCATAGGTGTTTTCTTTTTTCTACTTACCCTGCAGTGTTTGTGTGAGCGATGTGGAAGTGTTGCTTATTTTGTGCGAAATTATCCTTTCGTGTGTGTTTGCGTATTACGAGTGTGTTCATCGCAAAATCTGTCTAACAATAAGTGATTTCAACGGGAGTCATCGTCGCCGCCGAGTCCGTCCGCCTAAGAGAAGCCATTTCTTCCTCAAGAATCGGTGAGATTGCATTGTTCCTAGTATCGGTTTAGATTTCGTAAACAATTTTATAGAATTCGCCCACCTACCGCATGGACATTTTCCCAATAACCTGTATCTTCATTCCTTGTACAGTGCTTTGAACCACGGTTGCAAAATACTATTAGGAAAAATTAGTTAGATAAAGTTATTGTGCAAAAAACATCACCTTTGAAGTACTTCGGAACAAATATAAGATCAAATTATTTATTTTGGAGATTCAATTAATGGCGAAAAACAACTCAAGTATTGAAAAACTACCTATGCTTGTCAGTCCTGAGGTATATCGAGTTTGAAAATATCCACGTCTCACTTTATTGAAAATGGCGTAATAAGTTGATTAGAAGGCATTTTAGTGATTGGTTAATTTGTTAGGGACATCTTTTTCAGCGAGAATATACGAACGACTGATGAAAACGTGAAAACTACGTGGCAGAAAGTTTTTCGTGCCATCCCCAAAGATGGCGGCACGAGTGACCTTGAGATCAACACCTACGTGATAGTTTCATTTACGTGCAGTAAATATCTACGCTATAATCTTTTTTATTCCCGCAAAGTAACGTCTCTTAATATGTTCCTCCAATTGATGTTAGTCGTAGTTTAAATAATGCAGGTTATTAACTTGAGCAAATTTTGGTTTGTCTTATTTTAAATAACGAATAGAATAACATACCAATCGTGACGACCTAACTGCTGAATACCTGAACGACTTAGAATTAGTTTCGACAATCTGCGAAGACGGGTCCCGATCAGCTGAGTTAGTTCCGCCACTGGGTCACACCGGTGAAGCATCTACAGATACTGTGCTTGGCGAAATTTGTTTTTTTTTCACCGCCCCCTAGCGAAATATGAGAGCGCCTTATCTTCATGAGTCACAAGGTCGTGTTTACATTTTGAAGTGTTTTCAGATGACAGGGTGCTGGAGAACGAAAATGGCCGATAGAAAAAAAACCCTTGGACCACGTGACTCACGCTTGAGATGTTCAAACGCAAAACACGTTTGTCTAGGCTCCCCCAGATTTTTTAAAGTCGCCGAAAATATTACTTAAGAGCAGAGCCGGCTTTGCGGCGGTGCGAACGGTGCACTGCACCGGGCCCCCCACGCTCCCAAAAAAATATATGTCGTCCATTACATTAATTAAAAATACCTGAAAATATATCGAAGTGTCATAGTGATAGAGATTGCTGTAGTTATTAAAATTTCTATTAAAATTTTTTGACGCGTAATGGGCCCCGCGCGCCCACTTTGCACCGGAACCCGCGATTTTCTTAGCCGGCAGGAGAATTTATACACCACTGCGCGGACCACATGCGTACACTCATATTGATCGGACCCGTAGTTCAAATAGAAATTTTTGACGTGTCAAACGCCGATAAAGAAAGTACTTACATTAAATCCACGTACACGAAGAAAGATAGTTTAGATTTAATTAATTGTTATCTATTGGTATGTACCTACTGCTGGCAAGCATGTATGACTTAAAGAAATTGTTGAGGTAAGATGGGCCCGATTAATTCACTGCTAGGGTCTGATATGGCTTCAGAACGTACACATACGACAGAAAAAAGTAATAATTAATGTATTCCTCCACTTTACAAACCTTTAGTAACCTTTTTATCGACGCAAAGACATACATAAATTGTCCGCTTAAATTTCCTCTCCTGGTTTTGAAGCTATAACGTGCGAGATGTGGCCTGAATTTTTTCGGGAAATACGATAAATAAATATATACTTGGTCTCTAGTATTATAAACTGTAAGTTAGTTACAAAAGATCTGAGGGTCATTTTACAATTATCGATATTAATTCATAGTAGAACTTATATTAGATATGCAGCAGTTGGAAATGCAAAAATTATTAAACGAGAAAATTTATCCTGCTTGCCGAAATACAGTAGCAAGGGCAAAGGAAGTAAACATTTAAACCATATCATTCTTCTAATTTTAAACAAATTTAAGGCATATTTCAAATTATTTGTTTTTATAACTCATTTATAAACGTATAAACATTACCATTTTATCATGATGATATTTAAAAGTGACAATTCAGTATTCTCCGTACCTTCGCTGTGTATTTCTTATGTAGGACAGAGATGAACCTGGACTCGAATCTGCGACCTCTAAAGGGATAAAATTCTGTATTCAGGAAGAATCTTATGAATAAAATATATGCAATTTCTGCATTGAAACATAAAAAATCTGATGTGGCCAACACATGACTTTCTCCATATTTGCGGTATAGATATTTAAATTATTATGAATAGAATTATGAGGCAAAATTATTATTTCGTATCGTAAAAGAATACAGTCATTCTTATTGCCGTAAATTATATTTTGAATATGTTTACAGAATTCACCGCTACGTGGTGCTGGCGCTGCATATTGGTATTAAGAAAAAGCAATATATCTCCGAAATGGATGGTCTACGAAAATTTGTTTCAAACAAAACTTGGAAGAAATATTATTCTCTACAACTTTGGTCCTCACGAAGATTACCAGTAACGATGTTTTTAAGGAGAAAACCGAAAAACCGGTTATTTATAAATAACTCCTAAACAATAACTACGATAGAAAATTGTTTCAAATGAAAGTTGTAGGAAATTCCATTCTCTATAACTTTTGTATAGAATTGTATATACAATAATGATGTTTTAACGGAAAAATATCGCAAAAACCGAATCGGGTTTCTAATAAACCTCGACTTCCGGTTATCCGTTATTGTCCAAAAATTAATCAGTTCTTTGTGCTCATGTTAAAGTGTTATATATGAAGTTTGGTAACGATATGGTATGTACTTTTTGAGTTAGAGCGCCCACAATCACATACACGCGCGCGCGCTCACACACACACACACACACACAGACATCATTCCGAAAATAGTCGAAACGTGTTCTAGGGACCTCAAAACGCGTATTTCCGTTGAAATCTCCAAGTCGATTATTTTCGTGAACACAATACTTTCCCATTACTACGTATGGAGAAAGTAACATCCTTCCATTTGCGGCGCAACAGTCAAGAGGATATAACAGTGAAGGGATATATTAACGAGCCTTCGGCTCGCTTTGTTTTAATGGTTAGTCTCCGGGCTTTACCGCGCCCTTCGCCTCGCCCGGAATCAAAGTATCCCTCCCCGTTGTCCAGGGATTGGGTTTGTAAATGTCGAGACCGGCCAATCAGTCATGAGTTAGCAAGTTTCAGGGTAAAAATATTACGGGATCCCTTCGAATCTATCTATCTATCTATCTCTTTAGAGGGCTTTAAGAGTGGCGGGGCTATTGTACAAAAGTACCAAAAATCGCCTTATAATATCTGCTTTCTCAGTACTTTCCTAACTTGTTTTCATTACGTATTACTTATAATTTTCTTTAATTGTTTTCTAGTTCTGGCGAATTTAACTTGATCATCTGCATACCATATTGTTATTATCCGTTTTACACCTATATTCAGTCCTTCCGCTTTGATCCAAAGGTCTCCTGTGTTAGCTTTCCTGCGTATATTTTAGATAACAACACGCATTATAGATAGCTATTTTTCATCTGTTCGCCATACCAAGCGTCGTTCCGTTATTTATTGTATTTGTGAAAACGCCGTTTACATAATGTTTCTGTGAAAGTGTCTCATCCAGTTAGTCGTTCATTTTTTTACCTAGCAGTTTTTCAACACTTTTTATTACTAAAATCTTTTACCGCCGGATAAGAAGGAATACGTCGACTGTCTCTTGCCTGTGAGAAACGCCAGCAAAATGACATCTCGAAACGCCTTCATCGTGTCTTTATGCCTTAGGACGACATCTCCTCCTATTCCTCGCCTACTTGATGGAAAACCGAGCTTATTGGATGAAAACAAAGGAAACTCGAGCGAAAGCAACGCAGGCTTATTATTAAACGCAGGAAGAATACGCCGTAGTCAACGTTTTCTCCGTCTCTCGCTTCATAGCTCTCCTTATCTTTCCGTTCCGTAAAGCAAACAAAAGACGGATCTCTAAGAAGAAGGCTTTTGGAATGGCTCGAGAAAAGAATATATTAAAGATTTTTCATTTGAAAAAGCATAAACATGACTCGCGCGCGCATTAATTCCGCGAGTTTTTTAAAACTTCTTTCGTCGTAACAGAATTCGTTTTTTTTTTTCGAGACCATGTGGTCTGGAACCCCCCTTAAGAAGTAGACGAACGTCAATAAATTAATTAACCGTTCAGTATTAGTTCTGCCACTTTAAAATTCAATTCTTTAATACCCATTTATAATCCCTTATTTTTTAGTTACTAATTTATTAATAATGATATAAAAATTGTTTCCGCTTTTAACACTGAGTTTCATTTTTGCTCCTTAAGAATAGAATTTGAGCCTTCCACTGCCCTTAGGAAAATTCTGCGTATGCCACTGGTAGATATATACAGTGCTTAATTTGTAGCCAAATAAGAAAGGGAACGTCTAACCTTACCTAACCGAACTACTGAGAATAGAAACTGAATACATAATGAGATCTATGGTTTTTAATAAATATAAAATAACTTGGAACGTGTAAATTAAAAAAAAAACAATCTTGTTCAAATCAGATGTTGTCCCGCAATAGGGATTCATCATCCTTTAAATTCTTGTAAATTAACCATTTTTATTCATAACATTTTAAAAACTTCCTCCCAAATAAGTGAGGGAACGCCGTTCCCTTGCGTTCCCCAGCAATTAAAATTAAGCACTGACTCTCTCCCCCCTCCCCCTCAACATAGGTCGATTTGTCTATAACGCGGTATCCTAGAGCGCGGTTTCACGTATAGGCGATTTATAAAGTGAGACCATAGTGTCCCAGAACTCGATAACTAAAGGGCTTCTCACAGATGTGGAGACAGAAGTGGTACTTGGCCTGGGCTTCGGCCTCAAGCTCAAGGGGAGTCCAAATTTTGCGTTTGAATGGACTCGCCATGTTTATAGTCTGTTCACTAGCTGAAGTCTCTTGGCCTACTTTGAGCAAGTAGCCAATCACGAACGTTTCCCCTTCCATCGCCCCTCTCAACTTTCGTGCGGGAGAGCAGATACCGCTGCGCGTTGCCAGCTCTTGCGGATTTTCGCCTTCAGCTGATATACTACGCAATTTCTAAATGAACTACTTCCCATCCTTCTTTTTGATCCGGGCTTTGGACGGCGGTAGAAATGGCAACGCAGGCCGATTTGAACTCTTCGAGAGCAGGAGTGAGACTGGGTTCCTCCCCACTACCTTCCCAAACAAACCGTCTCCTATTGGCTGCTGCTAACTGGCGTCTTCAAGGCCAAGAGACTTTAGCTAGTGAACCGACTATAAATATCGATTGTGACATTACACGGAAATTATATTGCCCTTCAATAATTGGTAAAGTTGCACGGTAAAATGCTAGAATAACATTTTTTTAAATAACCATGAAACCTCTTGAGAGGTTCTGCATATTATAATGTACCATAAATGCACAGACAACTTTTCAGTTACTTTCGTGTTTTGTCATTCAGATATTCCGTCTAATCAGATAAACGAATAAGAATAGACATCGACTCACAGTAGTTCAAGAGGGGTAGCTAAAGTACTCCCGTCTTAACGAAACCGTGAATGTCCTTCCTCGTCCTTTGTCGTTACGAGAATAAAATAAAAGAAAAACGAAAATCTCATCCGCGAAAAGTTTCTCGTGTTCGCAAATAATAAAGGAACCTTTTATATAAAGTTTTTTCGCCGAGTCGTTCCGAGAGAAAAATGACTTTTCGGCGTCACTGTCGAGTAGCCTTCCAAGAGGCCAGAACCGAGGAGATTACGTCTTAGGACCCTTTATTCCCCAGCGGAAGAAAGAAAGTGGGAGTGGTCCTGTTCTTCGTAAGACGCCGATTCCGATTGAAAAGTTTTTCTTTCCCAAGTACCCCGAACAACAACAACTCGGTGGAAATCGTTTCTTATTTTTTTCCTCTTAACGTGGCACGCGCAAATTTCTTTCTTCGCTTGAAAGGATTCCGTTCGTTCGAAGGAAGAAAATAACATTTGATTATCGTTCGTGTCGCCATGGATTGTCGACGGTTTCTACGATGGACACGCACACGCGCAAAGGAGGAACTTTTTCCATGGAAACCTCGTTGGGTGGACGAGGATCGTGCGTTAGAGCCATGTAGAATCGGATTCTATTCTTTCGCTTTAAAAGATGCCGATTGCACCTCGAGCATAGAGGGTTATATAATTCAGGAGTGTAAAAAAATAGTTTTTTTGAACCGTAATTAGAGGGATATGCTACGTGCCTAAACGCAGTAAACGTGTCATTTTTGACGTGGTTTGTAAATTTAAGGTAAGAAATTTTTTGTGTGTATTTTTAGCACTGTTTTTGTAAAAATATAGCTCGCGTATCTGATGTGTCAGTCTCTTTGGAAACATCTAGGAGAAGCAAAGTTTTCAGGATATGACTAATATGGATAATTGCTATAGACAGGTACACATTTGGTGGATCCAAGATCAGCTGATGGAAGAGTAATCGGGGTCTTTTTCCCGACCCATTTCTTTTCTACCTCCCGTAAGAAAAGTACGGCATCGGTGCAGGGCATTAGAAATTTGCATTTTTAAATTAGTAAAAATTAAGATATGAGCTCGGGACATGAACAGTTCTATAACTGAGATACTGAGGTTTATATTTACTGATGACAGAATTCATATTTGTGTAGAACTTGCTTTTACTCCGAACAAGAGAGGAAATATATCTGTTTTTAACATTTGGAAATATCAACTGTCATGAAAACGAGTCCGTTGCTTTTTAATGGGAGACATAGCATTGAAATATTGCTTTTAAATGGAATTTATAGACTATATTATGTGGCCGTCGATCTAAACCAGGGGTCAGAAACCCGCGGCTCTCTGAGCCACATGCGGCTCTTTAAGGACTTTCATGTGGCTCCAGAGAGCAACTCTATCCGTTAAAAACACAAAATCTCCCCGAATGAAATTGGCTTCATAAATTATCTTAATAGAAATTGCAGAAGAAAGGTTTATGCGTTTTATTAAAAGAAACGTTTGTGTTAAAGAGATAATCGCAAGAAGTAAAAATACGGGAAGGTTTTAAGAGACGGACGATAGCCCCAATAAACTCTCCATGGATCCTCTAATTAACGCGGCTCTTCTTATGTTGCGTGTTATACATAATCTGAAGAAGTGGCTATTCTTGCGGAAAAGTTTGTCGACCCCTCATCTAAACCAAATATGTAATCTCATGATGACCTCATAATTCTAAAACAAGAAAAAAGCGCCTCGTGTAATTTGGTCTGCAATTCTTTCCTCGCTTCTTTTATTTGTATTGTTACTTTCTTCAGCCTTGCAACTCCCACCAAAAGATGAGATGATAAAGTGTGAGGAGTACTTTCGGAAAAGAGAAAGTCCTTTGGGGAGAACTAATCCGAATGTACGCCCATAATGTCCCTTCACCTTGGTTACACATATTCTCGAGTCGAGCAAGTTTCAGAAAACCTACGTGGAAGGTCTCCATAAAGCTAGATTTAAAAAAAATCTATTTTGCCACGGTACCACAGAAATGCTGTCTGAAGGTAAACTCAAAAATTCATTCTAAATTCTGAGATTTTTAAAAACGTAGTGATTTTTTTTAGGAAAAACTTGTTTGGATTTGTTGACTAAAATTTAAAAAAATATAAATAAGAAGTGCAATAACCAAACATCTTGAATTAACATTCCTCCACACATTTTAAGCATTTATGCAGTTATAATAAGAAATCAACTTGTAATTTTGTCTTGTTAGCTTCGAAATATTTTTTAAAAGTTATACTGCAAAAATGAAACGTAATTTTTTCTAAAAATGTTGTTTTTTGCGATCCTGTCAATTCCCGACCGAGATTTTTAATATTTTTACTTATAAATATCAGTGGAATTCTGCGATGAACTCTAATTTCATAACTTAACCCTCTTTTCGCTTCTTCTTTCGCAGTGTCAAAAGTATTGGAACTACTCCCCATGTATATCAGATCAGTTAACATAAGTGAAAATTTTACTGCTTAGGAACTACTGATTTTCCATGTATGTATTGTGAATAATTCAGAATTTTCGGGAAACAGATATAAAAAGGATAACTTTTCTCCACCCAGTCGTGGTGAGGTAAGAACAGATTGAAAAGGCTTTCCAATCAATACCGTCCGTCTGATTTATAGTTCTTTCTAAGGGACAGTTACTTCGATTATCGATTCAAATCTGAAGCCGGGAAGAAAATTAAAAGTTTTCTCAAAAATATAATACTTAACATTCAATTGCTTCCTTGACTCGGTCCACCACGAAACGAACTCGCCTATAAACAAACATTTACAATATCTCCGAATAGGTATAAATAGATGAGATCCTACGGCGAAACACATTATCTTATACAACTCAGTAACCAAGGATCAAGCTCTTGAGGAGTTTTAAAGCCTACAATGCGTGAAATTTTCCATCAGAATTGCTTTCGAATTACGGCGTACCCTGAAATTGTGGATAGGTCACATACTAATACATCTTTATTTATTTTTCATCCTTTCTTTGGAAAGGAAATTTCTTTGCCTCGCTATTCTGATTTTGTTGCAATGGACGTTTCTTCAAAGAATTCTCGTCGAGAAATTCCTTCATCTTCTACATCCCAGCTCGAGCATAAAGATAAAGAGATTGCTTTCCTTCAGTCGAAATTCTGCTAAGAAACGCGTGAAAGGAGGCGTCATTTCCGATCCGGCATTTATTCTGACAGTTCGAAACGGACTTCCTCTCGCAAAACTACTGAAAGTCTATTCTAACCCGTCTGTCAATACGCCTTCGATATTCTTTTTTTCCTGATTGGCTACAGCATACAGACATAAAGAAAAAATCTGATGTGGCCAACACATGACTTTCTCATGATTTGGGGTATAGATGTTTAAATTATTATGAATAGCATTATGAGGCAAAATTATTATTTCGTATCGTAAAAGAATACAGTCGTCCTTATTACCGTAAATTACATATATTTTGAATATGTTTACAGAATTCACTGCTACGTGTCCTGGCCGCTGTATACTGGAAATTAAGAAAAAGTTAAATATCTCCGAAATGGAGGGTTCTACGAAAATTTGTTTCAAAGAAAACTTGGAAGAAATATTATTCTCTAAAACTTTGGTCCTCACGAAGATTACTAATAACGATGTTTTTAAGGAGATATGTGACAGAAACCGAAAAAACGGTTATTTATAAATAATTCCTAAACAATAACTGCTTTGGAAATTTGTTTCAAATGAAAGTTGTTGGAAATTACATTCCCTATAACCATTGTATAGAATTGTATACACAATAATGATGTTTTAACGGAGAAATATCGCAAAAACCGAATCGGGTTTCGAATAAACCTCGACTTCCGTTTAACCGTTGTTGTCCAAAAACTAATCAGTCCTTTTTTCTCATGCTTAAGTGTTATATATGAAGTTTGGTAACGATATGGCTCGTACTTTTTGAGTTAGAGCGCCCACAATCACATACGCACACACACACACAGACGTCATTCCGAAAATAGTCGAAACGTGTTCTAGGAACCTCAAAACGTGTATTTCCGTTGAAATCTCGAAGTCGATTATTTTCGTGATCACAATACTTTCCCATTACTTCGTATGGAGAAAGTAAAGAGTTACTTCTTAAGACTTTTTCCTTTGGCGAAAAATCTGCTTTCAGTTTTCACTTTCTCCATACGTAGTAAAGGGAAAGTATTGTGATCAAGAAAAAAATCGACTTCGAGATTTCAACGGAAATACACGTTTTGAGGTCCCTAGAATACGTTTAGACTATTTTCGGAATGATGTCTCTGTGTGTGTGTGCGTGTGTATGTGTGTGATTGTGGGCACTTTAACTCAAAAAGTAATTGCCATATTGTTACCAAGCTTCATATATAACACTTTAGCATGAGCACAAATAACTGATTAGTTTTTGGACCATACCGGTTAACCGGATGTCAAGGTTTATTTGAAACCCGATTCGATTTTGCGATATTTCTCCGATAATACGTCATTATTGTATACATTGACCATTACAAAAAATGTAGGAAATATAATTTCCTACATCTTTTATTTCAAACAATTTTCCATAGTAGTTATTGTATAGGAATTATTTATAAATAATTTTTTTTTTCGGTTTCCGTCAAATATCTTAAAAACGACGTTACTGGTAATCTTCGTGAGGACCAAAGTTGAAGAGAATAATATTTCTTCCAAGTTTTGTTTGAAACAAATTTTCGTAGAACCATCCATTTCGGAGATACTGAACTTATTCGTAATTTCCAGTATACAGCGCCGGCATCATGTAGCGGTTAATTCTGTAAACTCAAAATATACGTAATTTACGGCAATAAGGACTGTATTCTTTTACGATACGAAATAATAATTTTGCCTCATAATGCTATTCATAATAATTTAAACATCTATACCCCAAATATGGAGAAAGTCGTGTTGGCCACATCAGTTTTTTTATTTTTCGTTCGAGACGTTATCCTCGCAAAATCCAACTAGCCATGAAGAGTTAGTTTAGGTGGTAAAAATCAAAACAAATGGTTCCTCTGAGGCCTTCTTTAAATGTTCCCACCATTTTCCTCCCTCGCTCAGTTCTCCCTCTCTCTCCTTCCCTCCGTCTTCCTCCCCTCTCTTCTTCCTCCCCTCTCTTCTTCCTCCCCTCTCTTCCTCCCCTCTCTTCCTCCCCTCTCTTCCTCCCCTCTTTCCCTCCCCTCCCTCCCTCCAATCTCCCTAAGAAAGGGATATGCTCTCATCCTACCTCTAGCTAAAAGAGAGAGAAGGAAGAAGGTTTTTAGTCGGCTCATATTCCTTTGGTTCCGAGGGCCCTTTTCAAAACTATTGCCAATTCTTTTCCCCATTCCAAACTAACCCTTTTCCGGAACACATACCCTTTTAGCTCTTTCTCACAAATGGTCTTTTCTTTTTCCTCTCTTTTCTACCACCCCCTCCTCCCCCTCCCTTCCCTTTGCGGCGACCAAGGCTCCTTCACCTCCTTCCTCTTTTTTTTATCTTTTTAGTCCGGATCCCGAATCAGCACGTTGCCCAGGAGACGCCCATTTCCCTTGCGAGGAGCTATTACCCTCATTCTCCTCTCTCCTTGACTCCTTTAGACGGACACATGCGCAGCAATTGCCTTTATTATGTGCGAGGTTGAGGCTTGTCAGCGCCCTCTTACACCTAAACCGAATTGTCAAATATTTAAGAGTTTTTCGTATTAAAACGTTAATACAGATTTACAGATTACAGTCAGATTGCGAAAGAGGCTTAATTTTTAAAAAGTAAACAAATATGTAAAACTGGATTATAAAATTTAAAAAGTGAGAAAAGGAAGTTTAAATAAGAAAAGCTTAGTAAGGAAAGAGTTTGTCTTAATTAGTAAGAAACCCACTCAAGGAGAATGCCAACAAGAAGGTGGAGGGAAGGGGATGTGTGAAAAACCTTACAATAGGAAAACTACGGAAATTTATCTTATAATTACATTTACAAGTGCAAAAAGTGTACATAGTCAAGGTAAATAATACTAAAATGAAAAAGTGTGTTACAAGGCAAAAAGTGTAGTAAAAGGATAAAAACTGAAAATCTTTAGGTAAGCAGCAAGTACCGTCGTGGTACAAATATTACAGCGATCGGATCGAAGAAGGAACTTTTTTCTGCTGCTGATTTATTTTACCTGCTTTGTCTTCGTTGCCAAGTTGTCTTTCGGTATTTTAACGTTGTAGTTTCAGGTCAGAAATGACGGGAGGGTAGAAATGAAGACTTACATTTAAAAAAATCAAAACAAGCAGATCTTATCTGCGCATTAATTCAGATTTTTAAACGTTGATTGCAGTTATACATACGATTATCCAGTCCATAGCATTCGGAAAACTGAACGAAACAAAAAAATGTACGATTTAAAAAAATACAATGATGTATCCAACACATGACTTTCTCCATACGTAAGTTGTCCATTAAAATCAAATAAATACGGCGATAGGAACAGTTCAACTTACATGCTTCAGCGCTAGCGATTCAATTGTTGTCACTACCACGCGCGCGAGCTGCCCACTAACCGTCAATTTCGAAGAAAATTGAATACCTCTTGAAATATCCCTCATGTGTAAATTTAGTTCAAACATAAGTTGTAGAAAAAAATAATATCTGCAAGTTATATATATATATATATATATATATGTATGTATGTTAACAAAAAATCAGTTTTAAGCGAAATATTTAATAGTGTTTGAGTTAGAGCGCACGCAAAATTTCTGCCACACACATACGGACACATACACAGCCACACGTACACACAGACAGTGTTATATATGAAATTTGGTAATGATATGACAAGTACTTTTCGAGTTAGAGCGCCCACAATCACATACACACACACAGACATAATTCCGAAAATAGTCTAAACGTGTTCTAGGGACCTCACATTGAAATCTTGAAGTCGATTTTTTTCACGAAAACAGTACTTTCTCTATATTACGTACCTATATGGAGAAAGTAAAAATGAACATTTTCAGCAATATAAACAAAAACAAAATTCCGCACCGCTGCCGAAAAACAAAATTACGATGGATATTTCCTATATATAGGAGCGTTGAACTCTCAAATGTGGCGACAGCGCGATTTTACATGGTAGATAAATTTCAGAACAAATTTTTGGGTTGGTGCGGAACGTATTCGAATACTGTCAGCAATAAAAATAAACTTACGTACATACGTTCAAGTTTGAAGTTGGTAACTCGATTCTAAACTAATTTCGAATGCAAATAAAAAATATCCAACGCTTTCTGCCATGGTAATCAAACTGAAAAAAGCGGTACGGTATACGTACATTGCACAAATTTTCTCGTATACATATGCGTCTGGTCTCATTACACTTTCCCGACTGTAAGGAATTCCTATTGCTACAAAAACAACAAAACTTCGGAAATGTTTTCCAAACGTAAATTCCATTAATATATTTATAACCTCATATATGTGAAAATAAAACCTTATAAATATACCATATATAAATGTCAAATATTATGTGGATTGGCGAAGGTACATAAATCGAAATTTTGCAGAAATCCATAGGAATAAACTACTCTTTATTGTTAAGCTATATCGTCTACCTCTTCGTAATTTTCATTCCGGATAATAGTGTGCCTAAATACGAAATATCATTCAATTTTTTTAGCCGTTTAGGCTCTAGAGTCGTACACAGACAGTCAGACAGCATGGCGAAAACCACTTTTTTGTTTGGACTGGTGGCCCAACTGTGCAAAATCTAGAATTATATGTTGCACTATTGCAATTTTTTCTCCATATATATATTACTTAGTTGAGAAAGGGGGATCGAACCCGGCATTCTTACGAATATTTCGATTTTTCTCGATCATAGGATCGCTTACTTTTGCACAAAGTTTAGGCAATTAATTTCGACAGGAAGCGCCATTAAAAATCGGCAGGGACGGGCACTTGCGAGTTATTACATAAAGATTTAACATACTATAGGCAAGTGAAGTTTTTTTTTCGGACATTCGCGTTTGCCTCGTTCGACCCGAGAAAAAATTAGCATTCCCACGATTTTTGCAGCGAAATTGTTCCACGGACCAATTTTTTTTTAAAATTCGATTAAAAAAAAGAATCGCTACACGATGTATTTTTGGGCGCGATGGGACCCTCGTATACCGAAAGCGTAATGGGGCCATAAATTCGAATTTATCGGAACCAATTAAACATTGATTTGTTATGCTCGATATGTGAACGGAGAACGACGAAACCGGTTTTAATTCTAGCCGAATAAATGCCTGAGAGAGAATTTTTCAGCTATTGTCTCATCTCGCAATTACGAGCGGATATTTTTCATCTCGTTTTGAATTAGGAAACTTTAACGGGGGAACTTTCATTGTCTGGAGTTCGTATCAATTTAAAAAATATACTGGTTCCAATCTTTCGCTTACGATGGTACCCTATTATTAAAGAAATATAGCAACATTTATCGTTGGTGCAGTATCTCTCGGAAGATCTTTCCAGCATGCGCCAATAATCCATTAATCCAGAGACAGATTTGTTGGCCGTAGGTATTTTTGACGCTTATAATGAAACTAGCCTATTGTATGCTAAATCCGGTTCCAGCATTATCCCGCTCTTTTAGAAAAGCGTCCATTAATTTCGGAGTAGGCGAACTCGAGATGTCACGGGGAAATCAAGCTTCATTAGGTACCTTGATGCTAGCCACGAAACATTTTTTTATAAGTTACTTGTAAAAAAAATCACATCTAACATGTTACGTAGAATATGCTCATACTTTGGGGGAATTCCGGAATAGGAAAGAACAGGCGCAGTAAATGAAATGCAAACGAGAAATTATTTTGAAACTTTGTACTTATCTCCTCGGATAAAGTTTTTTATCGGTCGCATAAACAAGCACAAAGCTTAAATAAATTAGTGCGCATTTATTTACTTCAAGTTTTCCTTCCAGTCACGTCCAAACTTTAGGTTTGTTCTTGCACTTTATTCTCACCATGGCGATATTTTCATATAAAGCAAGGGTGGGGAACCTTTTACACAAGGCGGGCCGCATAAGTGGCGGCAAATCCTTCAGGGGGTCGCATTGGAAGTTGGCAATGCTTTGGCGGGTCTGATTAGAGTTTAAATTGAAGTTAGTGAGGGATTATAAGATATCATATAAGTGGAAATCAATTCTAAATTAGAGTATTGAGGATTAACATTTCAGTATTAAATGCCTCATTTAGATTTTTTTAAATATGAATTTATTAGTTAAATTTTAAGGATCTCTTTTTCGTCACTGAATCGCGCGGGGTGGGCAGGTCAGGTTAGCGCAAAAAGGCTTCACATTGCATCTACTGTCGTTTTAACTGTCACAATCGTGAGACCTGCAACATGCAGTCGCCGAATTCTAGGTCTCATGTGGCTAGGGCGTGTCATTTGCCGTATACTATACGACATATAAGGGGGCGCAAGGACATTTTTCTTAGTTGAATGTGGGCGCGGCTTTGTAAAGTTTGGAAACCGCCGCTTTATAGGATACTGATACAATAGTAGACCACTTTCAATAGTGTAAATAACATGTTGCCCTATAAATTAAACATTTATTCGGCCTTTTCCGAAGCTATACCGCATAGTGCAGACCTTAAAAAAATAAACTCGATTACAGTACTCCCTTGACCGGTTGCCATAGTTACTTTTATATAGATACGGCAACGAGAAGTATTCCTAAGGGGATTCCTCGGATCTATTCGATAAGCTCGAGGGAAAAAGAGTTATCTCTTTTTCCCCGTCTATTCCTTCTCAAAATAAATCAAATGAAAAAATGTCCTCATCGAAGCATCTCTTTGCTTAGGAAAAAAGTATATATATAAGGAAACCTCTTCTCTCATCTTTTCTTCTTCTTTTTTTTTTATCCAAGCTCGACCGACGGAACCTTCTCGAGAAAATCCGCACTTCCCAGGATTCCTCGGGTGGAGGCCCTTGTCATCTCCATTTTGCAAAAGACCTTAGACAAGGGATATTTTTTTCGGGGAAAGAGAAAGAAAAAAGAGGAAAGGCGAACGCGTCATGCGTGAAAAAATAGGATAAAGGAGAGAGAGAAAAAAGAGGGGGGAGAGGGGGAGAGAGAGAGAAGTATGAGAAATAGAATAAGACGCGTATACATAAAAAATAAAAAAATCCCTCTGAGTCTCAAGAATAATCACCCCAAAGACTTAACGGGGAACAAAATAGAGAGGATGGGAGTAAGCGGGAGGACGATTTCTGAAACCTTACAGGGAGAGGTTTAGGGATTGGGGAGAAAATTCCTTAAAAGCTTCGGCAGCAAGAAATGCCTTTCCTTATCGTAGAAAGGACATTTATCTGTTTCTCTGTCTACATATCTCTCATATATATATATATAAGTAAACGTGTGTGCATGTTTGTACATACGTGCGTAGACATGCGTGGAGATGTGTGGGACATGTGTCCACCTTACAGTCCCGATTTGGCCCCCAGCGATTAATACCTATTCAGAAATCTCAAAAAAGATTTACGGGGACGGAGATTTAATGACGAAAACGAGATGAAGTCGGCCGTCGAGGACCATTTTGCAGAGAAGTCTTCAGAATATTTTTTTAATGGTATAAAATCATTGTATGAAAAATGTAAAAAGTGCGTTAATCTCAGGGGAGATTATATTGAGAAATAAAAAAAAAAATTTTAAATAATCTTTTTCATTACCCGAGGCTCATTACTTTTCAGCCCTCCCTCGTACATGTTTGTAAATTTAGAGACATTTATGAGCATCCGTGTACATCTGTGGACATTTTTTAGCTTGTGTGGATATTTTAAACGTGTGTTGACATTTGAATAAATCCGCAAAAACTCAGCGCATTTCATAAAATTTTTGGTGGTTAAAACAAGGAAAGCTTTTTGATCGTGTGATCAGGTGACTTAAATTTGTAAAATGTATGCGAAGTTTTTTGCTGCCTGTCATAACAAATTAGAATGATTATGCTACTATAGAATTTAAGGCTTATTGTACAGGCAAGTTTATATGTTGTTAGAAACAAAATATGCGTACATGCAGGGTACACACACAGTCATATTGCGCGGACCTGTACACACACACAAATACATACCATTCAGTTCAATCGCGGCCGTAAAAATACTTAGAAATTGACGATTTAGGTGGAGAGGGTGGGAATTGGAGTTTGGAGAATTGGGCTTTGAACGTCGAATTTATGGAAGAGATTGCAACAAATTATGCAGAGATGGCGCTAAGAGTATTTTTTTGCGAGAGGAGAGAGGTAATCGAAGGAGGGTTTGCGTTTGTGGATTGTTTTTTTTTGTTTGGAGAATCGGTGCATTTGGAGGCTGTGAGCACGAAAACTTTGGCCCGCAGCCCTTTCACGCGGGAGGGCCCACGGTACAGAGGCATAGGACGAACTGTAGGTTTTATTTTTTATTTCTCTTGCTCTCTCTCTCTCTCCCTCCCTTGAAATGGTCCTTTTTCGATTTTTTATATCGGTTTTCGAGGGAGCGATGTGTTTTCCAAAAGGACGTTGCATAAAACGGGAGGAGTCGGAGGTGAGCATTCGACATTCGCTCTTGAATATGCATACGTTGACTAATGTGATATTTTTGTTGCTCTACTTCATACCGTGCAAACGTGCGAGGGAGGGGGAGATTCAACGCGAAATTGTCAGGTGGAATCACGTTTGTGGCTGGCGGGATTTGGGGGAGAGGTGGTTGAATGGGGGAGATTCCTGGCGAGTACCCTTTTTTGTTAGTTGGACGGTTTGGTATGGAAATTATTACCAAAAATTATCTGTCGAAATAAGTCTACACGATAGAGTGAATTTTGCAATGTTTTATTTTATTTTTGTAATTCGCGCGTTGCACGCAGATCGGGGACGAGATATTTTTACGACCTACGCAGAGTTTGACAATTACGTCCCCCCTCTTAATGAAAGGATACAGTACACAGTTTTCAGCTCTAAAAAACAATGGTTTAATAAAAATGTAGAGTTAAAATAAAACATATCGCGTAATATGAAACGTTACACTTAAAAAAATCCCAAATTGTCAAATCGTTGCGGCGGATGCCTCGCTCGCCTAGCCCTTGTCCAGCATCTTGTTGTATGCATGCATGCATTCAAACGCACGATGCGCATACGTTCATAATGACAGCTCATTTTTCTTGGTTTATTTCTCTTATTTCCTCCTCACAATTCAGTTGGGGGCAGTATATGGGAATAAATACGGAATAAATGCAATTTTAAGGAGAAGAACGAGGAATGAAGGTCGGTGTGATGTTTTCAAGATACAGGCGACCCCCGGTTAACGACGCCCTCGGTTACCGACGATTCGATGTTACGACCAAACCAAAACCAATAAATTATTTTGCAAAATCGCCTTACGACGTCGCAGTCGTTACCAATAAAAATGTAATACAATACGTAGCAAAGGTCGATCATTAAATTAAGATTAAGAATACAAAAAGAATTATCTATCGAAATCCAAAAATTATGTATGAATGTTAAATAAGGCAGTCAGAAATGACAAAAATCGAGCATATTAATAATTTTAATTTTATCTCGAAGCTTTTCTAATGAGGCTTTTATTTCGAACGGAATATTTAAATCCAAGCTTGAATCACTTCATCCAAAAGGAATTACATTTCTGGAGAATAAACAATGAGGAACGACGAATATTTAAGAAACAATTATTATTCAACGAAAACTGAAAGCAACAAAAAGAAGTACGATATACTAGATATAAATGATAAAACTCTTGCTAAAATAAATTACATAAAATAGTAAACATCTACTAATAGAGTAGTGGAATTTTAACAATGTTCTTTTGAATGACAGTGTTTATTTCACGTTTTTCTTAAAGCGTGATAAAATTTTGGTTCTAAAAGTACATAACTTACGACCTTTCTCGAGACGAAAAGTTATGTCATGCCAAATTTAGTTGCATTTTCTCAAACAGTGTCGAAATGTATGAAGAACACGCAAAAAACTTGCGACAAAAATCTTAATATAGAAGATAAAAGGCACCGTGTACCAGTCTAGCACTCGCATTGGGATGTATTCACATCCGTCCCCTTTTACGTTTTTCTGTATTAAAGCGATTAAAGCTGCAGCTAGAAGCGCGATTAACGCTTCCAATTCTAACATGTTTCTTTCACAGCTCAATAAAACATATCTCTAGCGATGAATTGGATTCAAACTCTGAAGTTGGTATTATCCTAAGGTTATCACACACATAGTGTAATTGATTATTATCTTTTTATTATAATTTATCGTTGGTTTTTATTATTCTTTTTTCTCAAGAAATTTTTATTACTCGCAAGAAAGTCCCGCTGAGTTCAATTGTCATTAACGAGAAAGCCAAGCAACTGCACAGTCATTGTCTCAAATTGTTATATTTCCAGAATTTCGTACATATTCTTTAATTTTGTTCTTCTCCTTCACAATTGAACACACACTCGACCGGCTTAAGTCCAATGAGCGTCCGATTGAAGCTAAAGATGCGGCACGCCTAATTATTTCCATCTTTGTCCCAATCGTGTTCACTTTATGAGCCCTACGTTTCTTTCCACTTGTATTGGAACTTTCAGTTTTCCGTTTATCACTCATGTTTATAAAATAATACGTGTAAAATGCACAAACAAAGAAACACTGCTGTGCCTACAAACAAAGATGGTAACGTTGCCGAGACTGAATAATAATAATAATTTATTGATTATTAACCGACTTTACAGTGGTATCAATCTTCTCAAATTTTAGTACAACATTGAAAAACATTACACACAAATCTTACATTACATATAATACGTATATTATTACGTAGCATACTTTAATTTATTAAAAGTGTTGGGTTGGTTGACAGATGCGATAGCTCGAAATGTTTGATCGTCAGCTGACGAACGAAAGTCCGAATTCGGCGTACAAAAGGTGGTTTAGGGGCGAGAATTTGCAATGTACGAAAGAGAGAATCGTACGGAGGTCGAATGTACGGATGTCGAGGACTGCCTGTATATTGTTTTAGGCTATTGTAGGTAAGGTCTGTATTTCATTAAAACATTTTGGTGAAAATCATCTCTCTATATTTTATTTTACTATACTATTTTTGGTAGTAGGCACTGTAAGGACCAAATGTGTGTTAAACCGTACGTAACGACCGCTAGGGATGTAAGATTCGGTTAACGAACCAAATTCGGTTAATGACCATTCGCAAGAACGGATCGCCGTCGGTAACCGAGGGTCGCCTGTATAATTTCACATTATTTAGTATTGTTGTCCTTGATAGCCAAATAAGGTCGCTGTTTTCATTACTTATAATCGGATTATAGGTACTTTTTTGTATTATATGATAAATCAAAAATATTTCAAGATGATTAGGAAAAATACTTAAAATTAATACAATAATCTACCTGTTTTTGACCAAATTAATATATGTCATAATTAGAACAGCGAGATGCAGATAATACAGAAAGGTCGTAATATGATCAGAATTCAAATCTAAATCTTCCATAACACGTTCCTGCGTGATATCTCATCGAGTTAACGTTATGGATTTTATCTGGAAAATTAACATTTATGAATTCATGAGCTGAAATTAATTTTACACGAGTGTAATTTAATGGTAGGAGGACTAATTGAACTACGCCCCATGATTGTCCAATCAATTTTAAATTGACCGATTTGATGAGTTTTTAATTCATTTTACTGAACCACGAAGGAAATCGGACATATTTGAATCGAGACCTCAACCCACAAAATTTCAATGCACTTTTAAACGAAGTTAACTCCGCTTCCGCCATGTAAACAAAGAGGATCGGGTTTCTTCCCACTCATTATCACTTCGGCTCTCTTAATTTCAGCGCATTATTTACCGCAAGCCTATTCGTTATTAGGAAATATCTTCCTCATATTACTTCCCGAATCGAGCCTAGCACGTATTCGAAAATGTATAACAATTTTAGGGCAACAGTTTCGCAGGCGATCTAGCCCTTTCGGATAGCAATATAAACTACGGGGAATGAGAAATGCAGGGTCGTTTATATATATATATATATCATCATCATCAGCCTTTTTCAGTCCACTGACGGATGAAGGCCTCCCCCAGACTCTTCCAGTTTTCCCTGTCAACTGCCTCCCTCCTCCAAGTTTGCCCCAAGAACTTAACAAGCTCTCTGTCCCACCTGTCTTTCGGTCTTCTTTTCGGTCTCTTGATGTTTCTTGGGATCCATTCGATGACACTGAACGTCCAGCGCTGGTAATTTCTTCTAGCAATGTGGCCCGCCCACTGCCATTTTAACACCTTCACTCTTCTAATCACGTCACAGACTCCCGTCTTCTTTCTTACCCAGTCGTTCCTCTTGCGGTCTCTTCGGGTGATCCCTAACATGCATCTCTCCATGCCCCACTGTGTTGTTTGCAGGCGCTATATCATTTTGGCATTCATGGTCCATGTTTCACAACCATATGTCAGAACAGGCAGAACACATTGGTCATACGGTCTCCTTTTTAGGAAGACTAGAATATATATATATATATATATATCTTATGCTGACGAAGGGATCATCCCGAAAGCTCCAATAACTTCTACAAATGTGTCTCTCCAACACCCCAGCGGCTCTCCTTCCAGTAAGTGTTCACTGGGTTTCCTTCAACACCTAGTTTCCCTAAATATCCTCATTTACCTTTCCTCTTCCGTAAGTGCGTGTGTGTGTGTGTATATATATATATATATATATATATATATATATATATATATATATCACGAGGATAGAGGAGAGAGTAAAGAATAGAGGAATAACAAAAAAATACAAGGGAAATATCATGCTTCTGAGAGTTGGGACAAGAGAAGCGAAGAAGAAGAAGAAGCGTCGAATACAATAACGTTAAAAGAAAACAAAACGGAACAAAAGGTATACTCGTAGAAAATAAAAAGATTTAAAAAGATTACAACTCGTAGATAAAAATATAGGATATTTTTTTGCGATGGTTTTATTCTTGATGATAAACGGCGAGAAGAGAAAAATAGAGGAAATAAAAAAATAACTGGGGAAGCTGTCGAAGCAACAGTAAGAATTATCGTCGGACGCAGAGGAGGGAGAAAAAGGGAATGACGGAAGGGAAAGATAACGTGTATAACTGGGAGAAAGATGGCTGCAGAAACGCGTCTGGAGAGAGATGGAGAGAGAGAGGAAAGGGGAGAGAGAGAGAGTGCGGTGAATCGATAAGGTATTTGGCGAGGAGAGAGAGAGAAAGAAAGAAAGAAAGATAGATAGATAGCTAGATAGAACGTGTGCAAGGGAGAGTAGAGGGTTTTTCGAAAGTGGAGATTAGAAGGCGAAAACAAAACATAATCGCAGATTGCGGCGATTCAGGCGAATACGACCAAAGAGATACGGAAAAAGCCGCAGAGGGAAAGAAAAAAAGAAAAGCGAGGGCCAAAAAAAGTGTTGTGAAAAAAGAGTTAATTTAAGGTGGAAAGGAGAGAGATGTGGAGGGAAATACGAGTACAATGATACAAGAGGAAAATTCTGATACAAATATAAGCTGAAATTATGATACGTGGTATTCATATAAAGTTGTAAAAAATAAACAAGTAGCAAAAAAAGTGTGAAAAGACGAAGAAAATAACCAGAACGGGGAACAAATTGACGAATTCTTCAAAAAAATCGTCAAGTGGTAGTGAAAAGCAGATGCGCACTTCAGGAGTTATTCACCTACGTTAAATTCTTTGATGAATGATAGCTCTCTTTACAGAGAGGGGCGTTGATTGAAACTGAGGAGATAGAGAGACGTTCAGAAGAGAGCGTGTGAGACAAAGAAGGAAGTAGGAGAAAGAATGAGAAGAAAGGGAGCGTGAAATAAACGAGGGAGAGGCGCAAAACAGGAAAGAAATGCGAAGATAAAGAAATTGATCGAAAGATTTTAAACCATAGATAGGAGATGAAAGTTTTAGAAATGGAGAAAGGAGCTGGAGATGGTAGTTAAAAAAACTGATGTGGCCAACACATGACTTTCTCCATATTTGGGGTATAGATATTTAAATTATTATGAATAGCATTATAAGGCAAAATTATTATTTCGTATCGTAAAAGAGTACAGTCTTCCTTATTGCCGTAAATTAGGTATATTTTGGATATTTTTACAGAATTCACCGCTACATGGTGGTGGCGCTGTATACTGGAAATTACGAATAAGTACAGTATCTCCGAAATGGATGGTTCTACGAAAATTTGTTTCAAACAAAGGTTGGAAGAAATATTATTCTCTACAACTTTGGTCCTCACGAAGGTTACCAATGACATTTTTAAGGAGATATTTGGCGGAAACCGAAGAAACCGATTATTTATAAATAATTCCTAAACAATAACTGATATGTAAAATTGTTTCAAATGAAAGTTGTAGGAAATTACATTCTCTATAACTTTTGTATAAAATTGTATATACAATAATGATGTTTTAAAGGAAAAATATCGCAAAAACCGAATCGGGTTTCGAATAAACCTCGACTTCCGGTTAACCGGTATGGTCCAAAAACTAATGTTATTTGTGCTCATGCTGAAGTGTTATATATGAAGTTTGGTAACGATATGGCAAGTACGTTTTGAGCTAGGGCGCCCACAATCACATACACACAAGCACACAGACATCATTCCGAAAATAGTCTAAACGTGTTCTAGGGACCTCAAAACGTATATTTCCGTTGAAATCTCGAAGTCGATTTTTTTCGTGATCACAATAATTTCCCATTACTACGTATGGAGAAAGTAAAAAGGATAGCGCCAAAGAGAGCGTAGAGAAAGAGAGAGAAAGAAATGAAGGAATAAAATAGGAAGCTGGAGGAAGAAGGATGGCGAGCGAGCAAGTAATTTAAGGAATCGTGAGGCCCGTTCCGGGTGGATGATGGGTGGGGCTTTTGTGGAGGGTGCGCGCAGGGTTGAAGGACTTGCAGGGGAAAAGGGGGGGCGAGGCGGAGGGAGGAAAGTAGGCTGGAGGAGCAGATGGGAGGGTAAGAGAGAGAGAGGGAAGGAGGCGGTGGTGGAGGGAGTTGAGAGGGAGGGAGGGAGGGGGGGAGGAGTTGTGGGCCTCGGCATCCGCGGTCTCCATGGTAACTGCGAGATTCTATTGGTATCCAAGGAGACGGGAGTTTCTGCACACTCCACGGGAGGACATGGAAAAGTCCAGAACGAACGCTTTGCAGACGTGATCGACTCTGCTCTCCTTATCTCTCTCTCTCTCTTTCTCTCCTACGTTCTCCGCGGGAAGTGGAAACAAGTGAAGAGAAAGAGAGGGGAGGGAGAAAGGGGAAAAGTTCGATATTGGGAATTTGGAAGAGGTTTCTATTTTCTCCCACCGTTTCTGTATTTGTTCTCATTGTCGTGCATTTCGGTAAGTGCCGTCCTTCGTGGTTCTGCACGGACTCTTCCGCGTCCGTGTTTTTCCTCGGGTCACGCCCATCCGTAATTTTAGCCATTCGGTCGCCTCAGCGTTCTTGACTTCTCTTAGGATTACACGACGCGCATTCTTCAGCGATAAATCGATTTCGATTCGGAACGATTGGCGATTTTGAAAATCGGAACGGAATTCGGAAGTCCGGCAATTCTATGTTTCATATTTCTTGAAGGATAGTCGACAAATTTCAAAACGTTTCGCTCAAGTTTTACGAGGATTGCAAAAATATTACAGCATAAATATTATTCCGGTAGAGAATTAAAAGATTAAGATTAAAACGATTGTTTTCGTGCAAGGTTTAAGTCGTTTTTTTTAAACGGAAAATATAGTTGTGCTCCCCGAAATGTTAACGTGATCTTGGCGAGTTTGCACGTGCGAGGAATCTGTAAGCTATGAAACGTTGATGCAAAATGTATACATTTATATTTTATAATTTTCAAGTACGATCTCAAAACACTTGGCGATCTGTTTTTGCTTATAACTTATTAACGGTAATGGGCGAGCACAGAAATACCAATCTCACGGAGGGATTGGAACCAGTGACTCGTTAACCATCCCACATAACCAAGATTTGTAAACGACGCAGCCATAAAAGAGATTATAGAAATGTCCAGAGTCGGCCAAGCACTGCGAATATCACTGGGGGGCGCACGATATTAATATTTATAGTAATAACGAACTGTTTACGGAGTCCCAGTTCAATATATTTTATATTATAACTTTTACGGAGTGTTTCCTTATTGGAAATCAGTTTGCAAGTGATTTTTTGTACAAGTTTGTG
The DNA here is from genome assembly GCA_036926305.1 of Uropetala carovei. NCBI lineage: Eukaryota > Metazoa > Arthropoda > Insecta > Odonata > Petaluridae > Uropetala > Uropetala carovei. The sequence goes on along the minus strand of JAXCHB010000101.1, from coordinate 269,474 downwards.
CAAAATTTGCACTCGATACTTGAATAATTACGAACTTCGGGAGGGGGAGAGAGCATTATTTGGGAAGCCTTGGGTATGTCTCCCAATGTCTGCATCGACTCACGCCCTTCATATACATGTAAGACACCTCGTTTCCAAGAGAGAGGAAATTATTTTCTCAATCCCTTTTTAAAAAACTTTTACGACAGACTGCCTTTAAAAAAATAAAAACTCACCTTTCATACTTTCCCTTACAACTGGCCTATTTACTCTGTCATCATACCATCCTTATAGGGAGAGAGAGAGGAAACTCCTATGACTCTCTTTAAACTTCTCTTAAGAGTCTGCTTGACTTTTCATCCTTCTTATTTATTTAAATGCGTACTTCGTTACTTTACCACGCTAGACTTTTTCTTGAGAAAAAATAATTCCCGGATGCTTCCCACTCGAAGGTAAAGAAGTTAAGAAACGAACGAGACGCTTTGATCTCGAGTGCACTCCTTTTAACCAGTCTGAGATTTAAAGAACTCGAGGCGTTCGTTTCACGGCACTTTATTCATTTTTTTTTAATTTTTTTTTGAGGTCAGTCGCGGATTTGTTTTAAATGAATTTAGCGCCGAAGTTCTTTAATGTCGGCTCTTAAAATGAAGGCACGTCTGGGACAGTGACGAGACAAAGGATAAGATAGCTAGCCACTTAGGGTGCGCGACAAATTGCAATTTAAACTCTTAAATGTGACGTTTTATACTATAAAATATATTTTATGCATTTTATTTTACCTCTACGTCGTAAACGAACTACTGTTTTGAGAGATAAAATTGTGTACTGTCAACTTTCATTAGGAGGAGCGTAATTTTCAAAACTTGCCTAGGGCGCAGGAATGTCCTGTTCCGGCTCTGCGCATACGTATAAAGGTACGGATACACTATGCGAACGAAGGCGAACGAACGACAGCAAACGAATGAATTCGTGTAGTGAGTACGGATGAACGAAAGTGAACGAAGGCGAACGAAAGTGAACGAATGCGAACGAATGCGCGGTTCGCTGGCAGGGCGGTACATCAAAGGAAGTTCGTGCGCAGTGTGGACGGTTAAGTAAACAACTCAGCAACTTCAGCAGAGAAACCGTTCAAAGCGTCCAATATCAACGAACGTAAACATTCGCTCTAGTGTAGACGACCGAACAAATGCACGGTCCGAATGACAAAAAACTGCCGAACATTTGTTCGTTCGCATAGTGTGTTTGTACCTTAAGGCGAATCGGTGTGAGTGGGTTGATAGAAGAGCTGTCAGAAACATTTCTAGCACGAAAGAAATCAGCGTACGTAACCATTATACCGATTTATTTTTGTTAACGCTTATATCGTTATTAACGCAACCTTTCTCATGTCCATATGCTATCAGTCTATGAAAGTATGCCACTTCTTGTATTGTTAGGCGGTTTGGCTCGTAGTGACAATGCTGGTGATGTTAGATATGGGTGAGATTTGCAATGCAATGCGTAAAACTTGACTTAACTGCACGTCATATATTGTTTCTCGCGACTCTTACTAAATAAATACAGGACTTCATCATATTCTGTTAAACCATATATCCCCTGGAGCCGCGCACATACAATCGGTTGTAGGCCAAAGGTGGGCAAACTAAGGCACGCCGAGCTACATCAGGCCCGCGAGAGCACTTCATGCGGCCCGCGATACCATTACGAAAGCCAACCATGATGTATAATGCGAATTATTTCACTTTTTTTTATTGAAATTAAGACTCTTACACGATTTATGGTGAAACTATGACGCTAAAAAAATTAACTCGATTTTCGCCAAAAGAATAGTTCGCATTCACTCAAGTGAATTTCGACATGAGCCCTAACGCTGCCCTCCGAAGCATTTGAATCTGTTAATGCTGTTCGCCTAAGGAACTCGCAAAAAGTTTGCCCGTCTCCGCCATAGACGGACTCGAGAACGCCTAAGGACATGCAGATTCATCAGAATCGCGAATTTCACGACGTTTTCACGACTTTCACGGTACCTTTTTTATAAACACTTTGAAATCGATTCGAATCGTAACTCATAAGAGGAAAATTCACGTAGGTTTCATTTTGCAGGTCCCATGCGGTCTAGCTTCTTCAGAGTCCGAAGATTCCAAACCCGTATTTAACAGCCAAGATACGGGTCGTTTCTCTCCACCGCCGTCCGGCTTTCGTGTGTGTGTGCCGCAATAAAACTGAGGGGACAACGTGTCGGTCGTCGCGCAATCTCGCTTTTGCGACAGCCTGCCAGCGTAAATAAGAATAAAAAAAGAAAGAGAAGCACCCATCAGTCCCGAGCAATATCAACCCAGAGCGTAATGGAGTGCCCTTCTTTTTTTTTGGAGGCCTTTGCTTTTTTTAGATGGATATTTGACGATGCATTGCCATGACAACGGGACGAACTTTTATTATGGACCGCATTCTGAAGTTAAGGGGTTCGACCGTTGAGCTAATATCATTTCCCGGCGTTGACTACAAGCGTCGAAACGCCTCGGACTTAAAACACGACCGTAAATTTAAAAAATAAGATAATAAATAAATATCTCCCGGAGATTGTACATCAGACTGACGACGTCCGCGCATTCTTGCTGTATTTTCCGGTAATGTATTGTTTTATCCATTTTCCTCTTTTTACTGCGGTTGAAATGGATTTTTTAATAAGTCATATTGTCGTTCGTGTTTGTCTTAGTGAGGGGGCTTGTATAAAAAAAATGCAAATTTAAGAGGAGAATATAATGAATTTTTGTATCTTCACGATATGAAGTTTGTTCGAAGTATGTTGTGTTTTCTTATTCGATGCCCATATTTGGTTGGAATCGTGAGAAATATGGCTCCCGTTCCTATAGTAACGTATTTTATTTAAAGGAAAATGAATTTTTGAAGTAACGTTGACGACGTTGATTTATATTCTACGTTTGTCAATATAGGAAGCTATCACAGAACACGCCTAGTCATTATAAATGTACAGCTAGTATCATAAAATATTCGGCGATGATAATAATTCCTTGATAATATAATAACTGCTCTGCAATAAGGCAGTGCAAATAAAAGTTAAATAGAACGTCTGTGACTCGGCTGGTGCGTCTGCTTTGCAGGCACGTCAGAGGCTGAGTTGCGTGTACACTAAATTGCAGTAGTTAACATGGCCAAGAAAATACTAGCAGTTCCCTACGATAACCAAAGGAAGGAATTTCTCCTTATGGGGAATCATGAGGTCACTAACATTCGATCGGATTCCCACATGTAAGTGTAAGAGTACTCTATTCAAACGAAGCGTGAAGTAGTCTGGGGTCTATATGCCAAACATTATATTTTTATGCTAATCGTCATGATATTGTTTCTTTATGTATTAGCATTAATTGCATCCATTCAATAAGTTATACTGATAAAAATTCACCTCAGTCGCGTAGGAGGACAAAAAAAAACATTGAACAAAAATATCAACAAATTAAATAAAATCGTTTATGGTCTAATGGTACATCAAATATCTGGTTATATCCTATAGATTCCCACGTGCCTACTAATGGGATAGAAAAATGATGTCTCCCTACCTTTGATGAGGAAATAAAACTTTTCCGGTTGTAGTCGCTGGAAGTTCCTCTCGAGATACGCGTAGAACACTCACGCCAGCAAACGCAGCAAGCATTCCGTGTCACCACACGGAGGCTTTCCGGAACAGTTGAAAGATACTCAGCGCCCTCAAGACGAACGATGATAGAAACCGTAGCTTGAATAATTAGTTTAAAAAATTCTAAAAATCTATTAAAATTGAAAAATAAAAGAGGAATACTCGTCAAAAGGAATGTCGTCGTAAAAGTAGTCTTCATTTCAGCGTTTATTCCGAATAATTTACTTCACTCTGTATACGGAAAAGTACGCTGTGATATTCTTAATTATAAATTTAAGATTATGACTAATTTAAATTATCCTTAAAATATCAGTGAACAATAAAATAAATATTGGTTGTTGAGATGGTTAAATCTTCAACATCGCTTAATTCTTACCTGCCACACAAGACCGCATTCTCCTAGCAACTCGGACAACTTACCACAGATATTTCCGCGCACTGTCGTTCCCAGTCTTGTTTAAAATACAACTCCACCGAGAAACGGTAAAAAAAAAAACGTCCAATGAGAAGGAATGAAACGGGGTATGACGAACTTTTTGGAAGGGAAATGGTGAAAAACATGTCCCGACCGATATTCCTTTTGTTACATACAGTCAAATTGGTGGTGTGGTATCGTGCACCCCAAGCCGAATAATGCAAACCTTATATCCAAACTTTAAGTAAGATTTTAACCATTCAGTAGGTAGCAATATCGGATATTAATTCATTAAAAACAAACAAGCAGCGGATGATATTTAAAAGAAAACTACACGAATAATTATTAAATGCTGTTAAATTTTGTAAAAGCGATATATGTTCAAAACAATTATGATAGTACATATATTGTAGAAGGATTTACACATTGAAACTGCGCAGTTAAACTTGCAAGTAAGTAAAACGTACATGTACGGAATTCGTGGGATTTTAGTCAACACTTCACACTTATATGAGTATCGTAGATCATGGATTTCTTTCTCATTCTTCATCGTTATAAATATCAATTGGATTTAAATCATAAGTCCTGCTTGATAGTCTATTTCTTCGACGCTAGAAACATTTATTGTCGCATTCTTTAACATCATAACGCGACGCAAACATGATTGGCAGAGTGATCTTTTGATGGGGCAACATTAACCATTCATTCATGTATCTCTGTATATATGATTCGGTTTAAATTTAGGATGCTTGCGAAATGGACAAGTTGAGTTAACAGGTTGGGTCGATTTTGTGTGAGTGCTCCATGATTTACTTGGTCCCGACGGATAATATAAATCGGTTATGGCAAAAGCCATTTAACCGTGCTACTCCAGTAGAGTAATGATGAACGAAAGGGACGGAATACCGGCAGGTAGAATACCAGAGGGTTGTCTTCCAAATCGCCTTAGAATAAAGTGCGTCGGTAGAGCTAAATCGGGTCGAGGCATCGAGTGCTTGGAAGGGCCAGAGTCGAAAGAATGTACGTTCACTCTTTAAATGCAAACCTTCTGCATGCTAGTCTTATTCAGGAATATGGTTGGTGATTAAAACCACAGCGGTTAAGTGAGATAGGTATGTCTAAAGCGGAGGAAATTGGCGATGCGGAAGCAGGAGTTTTATTTAATTATTTTTTGCCTCTTCATATCCAGCGGTATATTTTGGGGATTTTTAAGCACCCATTCTGGCCAAGTCGTCATGTTATAATTCTTCTGCCTAATTGCACTAATTGCCGCAGATTAGGTAATTTTAGCGTTTCTACCTTTGAAAAAAAGAGGGAGCATTGAAAAAATAGAATGAAAATGGGAGAAAAGGGAGAAAATTTAAGCATTTACAAAGGGAAACGTAAGAAGATACTGTGTCCATGACTACACGCGATCTGCTGGTAAATCTTCGTGAAAGTTATAGTATATTATTTAACACAACAAAACTTAATTGATAATGGAGCCGTTATCAGGGGTAATGCACCGATAATGTATTCTAAAGCATAATCTACCATCAGAGAATGATGACAGTTGCGCTGTAGCTAAAAATACCCTACTGATTTCTCCGTAATATTTTTCGGTAATACTTGTTCGAGTAAAAGTATTTATCAAACCTAAATTTGCTCTCAACTCGGAAATTACGAAACATTTTCATCGCATCTAACGATTTCCTTCGTTATACCGCGCGTTAAAATTTATTTCATTTTTTAATTCCGTCTTGAAGGATCGCTTAATTGGAACATTCCTTAACTAATGGTGGGCCCTCTTGCAAGACAAAATGCAGGAAGGTTTTTATTTTTTGCTCCCTCGTTCACTAGATAAAGCTCGAAGACCTATTAACGAGGGATCGATCGAGAATCCAAGGGGATCCAGCCACCGTTTTTTCCCCCGGAAGCTGGATTAAAATTTTTTATTTGCCATAAACAACGACGAGGGAAGCCTATTGCAGCTGACAGGATGCTCGACGCTCATGAACTAAATGAACTCCATTAATAATGAGAATGAATTCTCGAGCCTATCTTGATGGTAATATAACTTTTCGCCTTTTATTATTAACAAAAGGTAAAATTTTCGCAGGAACCTAAAATACTGGGAAACATCTTATCGATGTCGCTTCCAGGATTGATGCAACATTATAATCGTAAAATTGATTTTAAAAAACATCGCATCTCGTTTTGGGTATTATGATAAACATTCTAGGATTGCTGTTTCTGCCTCAATCAGAAATCTTCATTTCAAAGACACGAGAATTAGTCTGTCTAAGCCCTAGGGCAGGGCTGGGGAAAATTTTGAGCATTATGAAAATGCTTAGGCGGGCCGCTTTGGTGTCCACATCGGAAGTTACTTGAGAGAGTGCGAAAGTTTATATATGTGAAAATTGATATTTGAGAATATTTTATCGTCTAAACTTCAAAGGAAAAGGTTTCCTATAAAATGCTCACGCGGGCCTGATGTGGCCCGCGGGCCGTAGTTTCTCCGCCTCTGCCCTAGAGTATTCAGGGGACGAGAACATTCGTCCGGACGACCCGAGATAGTTTTTCGGTCGAAACGGAAATTCATGCCTGTCTTACATCAACGATCAAAGTCTAAAATATGCTTTCGTTAGTAAAAAATTTAACGTTCAAGAAAGACGTTTCATAATTAATACGGATTTTATGAAATAATATACTATACAGGATGTCTCAAAATATGTATACACACTTTATTCAACAGTGCATTTAATCACAAAGTAATAAGGTTGATTACAAGTTATTGGGTTGTTTATGTTCTTAGAGAATTTTTGATTTTTTTATCTGCAACACACTAGTAGCCCTGTCTCTATCAATTGATTCCATAATTATCGCGTGACCTGATAATGGTTCAATGTGCCGTTGTTTCATTGTCAAATTTTCCTCTCCAACGTCTTTGCACCTCTTTCACATTATCCTTTCTTTCATTTACACTTCAAAATCCACGCACGACGAACAAACATTAAGCGCCATTTTATTTTTCCTGATTAATGCCTGCGTTTATGCGACACTAAGCTGTTTACGTCTTTAATTTTCCGCAACAAACTAACAACAACAATTTTCAATCTTCCTTATGTTTTGTACTCAAATATATAGTCGAATAAAGTGTGCGTACATTTTTTTTGAGACACCCCCTTTTCACGCGCTATACTCTTACATCAGAGATAAGCTCCCGTCATGCCTAGCGAATTATGCGTCTCTCTGCGCATCCTTAACTTTGTCGCCATTCGTCGAAATTCGCGTCGTCTGAATAAGGTTAAACTTTTCGCCTTCCCTGGTTTTTATTCCTTTTTCTCATTCTCATTCAAAAGCGTATATATATCCCCCTCCCCCTTTCTCTCCCTCCCTCTCTCTCCATCCCTCTCTCCATCCCTCTCTCTCCATCCCTCTCTCTCCCTCCCTCTCTCTCCCTCCCTCTCTCTCCCTCCCTCTCTCTCCCTCCCTCCCTCCCTCTCCCTCCCTCTCTCTCTCTCTCCCTCTCTCTCTCCCTCTCTCTCTCCCTCTCTCCCTCTCTCTCTCCCTCTCTCTCTCCCTCTCTCTCTCCCTCTCTCTCTCCCTCTCTCTCTCTCTCTCCCTCTCCCTCTCCCTCTCCCTCTCTCTCTCCCTCTCTCTCTCCCTCTCTCTCTCCCTCTCCCTCTCTCTCTCTTCCCCTCTCCCCCCCCCCTCTTAGTTTCAGTGAATGGGGAAAAAGGGGAAGGAGAGGAGACAGGAATGAGATTAAAAGTGAAAGCCCTTTCTCTTTAAAGAGACAGTGTCGTGTGAAGTGAGAGGCAATTATGGAACTGGTGGCAGTCGAGGAGTGCGACAGAGCGAAAGGGCGAATTGCCAAATGGGGGAGGACGTACGTAAGTAAGAAAGGAAGGGAAAGGAGAAAGCAGGAGAGAAAGTGAGACATGAGATAAGGGTCTCTTTAACTCTTCGAGAGGAATTCCATAGTCATAGTAGGAAACAGATCGAGTTCTTCGCCTTAATAGGAAATTGGAGAAAGTTGTACGCGGTTATTATAGGCACATTTATATCCGATATCTCATATTTCGTGTGAAGGCACCACGCCGTCGCCGATACTTAATGCATATATGTGTACACAAACAGTATAGCACGCAGGATTTTCTCATTGGCAGTCCAAAATATTCTTATTTTTAATTCGATAAGCGAAAAAAAGAAAGCAACGTATAAATTTAACGGCGGAACGCTAAACTCCTAACCATATATAAATATGAAGTAGTGCTTCTAAACTTGGAACTTAAAAACTGTTTTTCCTTGTGTTTACAATTCAAGACATATTGGGTTATAGCCTCTTCCAAATACATACGTTTGTGAATTAAATGAAAAGAATCACAAAGCAATTTAATAAGTGAAAGTTAACTTATTCTAATTTTAATACTCTATTTTCGTTTATGTATTTCAATTTATCCCTTGACTAGCATATGACCCCGTAAATATGACGGGAAGAAATATATTATTTAACTTAAAATCTCGTACTTATTCTTATAAACAATTGATTCTAGCGGCAAATAACTTCGAATTACATCATCACATATATTCTATTAGTTCGCGCCGCAGTCGAAAGTCACTGACATAAGTCATTTCCCGAGCGCTGAATGGTTTGCAATTCAACCAATGAAAACGCCGACTGAGCATTACACCATCCCGCATAACCAAGCAAATTAAATAGAGGGGTTGATCGGATAGGGCGCTCTGCTTATTCTCTATTTTTTTATTCCATCTTCTGTTTTTGTTTTTTCGTAGCTTGATATCTCTATAAATCTATTTAAAATACTCCAGGACTCCGGCATTGGTCCAACTCACTTTCTCTTTTGGTCGAGTCCCATGCAACCCTCGGCTATCTTATCCGGCGGTCGTATCTTTTATTGCCTCTTTGGGGTTTATTCCTCGGATGTTTCTCTCCGAGATCATCCGCTTTATTTGCAAGCGACGTATTGTTCTCTTTTTCGGTGTCAGTGTTTCAAAGGGATATGCTGAAACTGGTATGACCCTCGTTGTACTAAAAAATTTCATTTGAAACGACGTGGAATGCACTCCGACAAATCTTCTACACCGGCAAGTGTGATTGGCTGTGCTAATGCTTTAAAATTATAACGGTCATGCCGCTATAAGACATACAAATAATTGAATGCGCCATAAAGTTACATTTATTTTCGAGGAATCGATTGAAATGTAGATAAATTTAATAATGTGAAATTGAAATAAGCGAATTACTCTTAAAGATTTTATAATATTTAAAAAAATTCCAGTCCATTGCCAATTTCGTCTACGTAACCTTAACATTATCTTCTATGTATTCCTTGATTCGCTTCAAACTTTTTTAAATGATGCAACTAACAATGTAACACCACCTATATTTTGAGGAATCTGATTGTGAGCGTGACAGCCTTATACGGTCGGCGGCGGAATGGACAGCGTAATTTTCTCTAGTCTGAAACAGAATTTACGAAACTTTTTCGAAGGTTTCTTACCACCGTAACCTACGGAAACTAAAATAAACGGAAAATGTGACGAATTGAACCAAAAAATCAATGTTTCCAATTTATGGAATGACCATATAGATGCACATCGGATTACAAATTCTGCTTATTATTCCTAAAAGTAAATTTCGTAGAAGTTAAAGGTTTTTAGATGTGGATTTTCCACTATTAATTTCAGCAGACGATATACATAGTGTGATCAGGACCAGAAACACCCTCATTGAAACCTAAATATAAATATGTAATATATAACATATGAATCTATACCACAACTAGCTCGCTATGTCGAAAATATTTGGGTATTTTTTTGTTATAATTAAAATCGATTTAATTTTCACGAAGATCTCCAAAAGCAAATAGTATAAGGTTTTTTTTAAGTCTGATATTATGTACAACGTAATCTTAAAATTTTATTATCATTACTATTATATTACAATATGTAGCATTATCTTACGTTATTACATAACGACAATTAGCGTTATTTTCATGTTATATATATATATATATATATATATATATATATATATATATATATATATATATATATATAATTAGCGTTATTTTCATGTTATATATATATATATATAATTATGATCATATCGCTAGTGTTTTGACATTCCTCTGCGGTAGTGACTATCTCCTACGTCATGATTAGATATTCAACATATTTCAGCGCGTATCGGAGACTTTTCCAAAATCTCTCTCTCAACCTCATTCTTCTTCTTTTCTATCCCTCCCATTATTCATCCTCAAACGCGGCAGCCAATCAACGCCTTTGCCCCTTTCGCTTCATTCCCGACCTTCCTTTCTCTTAACCCTCTTCCCCCCCCCCCCCTCTCCTCCCTTTTCATACTTCGAAACGCTCCATCACCACTCTAATGACAGAGTTTTCTTTCGTGCGTGATTGGATCCCGCTTTAATTATGTCGGAGTCTGTGTTTTTTTCTCTGCCGCTTAAACCTTTTCCCCATCAATTTCTTTCCATCTTTCCCTTTTATGTACCCTTTCCGTCCGCGTCGACGTTCTTCGCTGATTTTTTCACGCCTTTCCATGTCACTTCTTTTCGTGTCGTCAGGGAAATCATCTCTTTCCCCTCCCTCTCTGTTTTGACGTGCCAATCCATCCGTGTTATATACGATAACCTCCCTATAAGTTTTTTTTAGCTCAGAGGAATTTTCGTTTGTGTTCGTTTATTATTTTCTCTCTCTTCTATCTTATTTTCCAAGTTATTTTACCATCCAACGAAAAATAATTATATTTATATCCAGATACACGCATGCACGATATTATGGATCTCTTTTGGTGGGTAATAAATTGGGCACTTTTAACGCCCCTTTGAGTCGATTCTCGGGCCAAAAGGAGTATATAAAGACGATCATTTGTAAGTCGAACGTCTATAACTCGAATTTTCCATAACTCGGAGTACATTTTACAGGACACTACTTTTTCATGTTATTTTTCTTCTATGACTCGAATATTTTTTTTTTGTTTCCCCTGGCGTTCGACTTATAGAAGTTCTAGTGTATATTATTTTCCTCGCTGAGGTAACTAGGGTATTTTTCAGAAAAACATTTTAAAATTCGTAAATAATCCCAAGTTTAAAGCTCAAAAATTTTGGTATGAATTTTAAATGACATTAAAAATAAAGCCCAAACTATTTTTCCTGAAGAGAATTACCTACCTAAACAGTTTTTTTTATGGTCGCTCAAATATTTCATCCTTAAATTACGGTGAGCTATTTTGGGAAATCAAACACGAAATTTAAAAAATCACCACTTTTCCTTTGGACTAAAGAAATGCATATTTTTGCCTGTAAAGTTCTGTTGCGCATAATTGATAACTGTTTGACTAAAAAGCTAGCTTTGAGGGCCTTTTACTCACGGTTTTCACAATTTTCATGGCGCGGAGATCGTTTATCTTTCATTTATTCTCCCGAAAAGAAATAAACGGTTCTCGGGAAAGTTAACGTGAAATCGCCGACGGTTGTTTTTCGTAGCGAAATCAGAATGCACATATTTGAGTCCCCTTTTACCCCCAAAAAGTAATGATCGCCGGCAGCTTCTACTCAGTCGACCGAAATGATTTCATATGCGATGAAAAACCGCGTTCCTTCGTGATACTCGCACCCAACGATCAGATAGATTTATTTTTTCAATGGAAAATAATTCCGCGAAAATCAAATCAAGACAGTTGTTTTTTATTGACGAAGGGAAAAGCGTCAGAAACGTTTTTTTTTTTACAAAAACAACAAATAATTGTGTTGAAATGAACGTGATTGATTCCTTTTTCCCATCGGTGGGCGGTGAAAACCATGCAAAGGGTCTGACGTTGATTTATGGAGTTTGTTTTTTTATATGTATAAAATGAGAAAAATGTTGTCTCGGTAATTGCGAGTTTCCATTTTTTAAATGTTTATTTCAATTTACCGAAAAACCGTTGTATGTATATCGTACATTCGCTTTTACACAATATCAGTGCGTTAATGTGATTTCGATTTAAATTTGATTTAATTAAAGAACTCATCATTCCTAATGTTATACACACACATGTTGAAATGCTCTCATGGATAAAGTTCCTATTAATAAAGCTTATGATTTGCTTGCACAGCTTTTTATCTATTAACTAAGTGATTTTTAGCTTAATGTGTGACTATTTATCAAGTGATTTTAATTATATGCAGAGCCAATTATTCCATTCTGAGAATAAAACAAATCTGATAAAACAACTGCGATATATAATCAAAATTTTGCGTGACTGAAATTTATTGCAAATCCACTCATGTTCTTCGGGTATAGCTGGAAATTGACAAACCATGACTCTCCAATGGGCATAACAAGATTGTAAAAACAATATTCGCACATCTGCTACAAAACAGCCGCCATCGGAGGCGATTTAATAATAGTAATACATTCTAAAAATGATTGTAATAACGGCGAATTACCACTGATTACGGCATCTTTGTGGCCGAAATGGGGATTTGGTTTTCACAATTCTTTTTCTACTAGAAAAAAAATTATAAATAAAATGTCACTTATGGGGTGAGCTCGATAATTTACCCTGAAATATGTGTAAAAAAAATCCTCAATCCCGTGTCTATCCTTCCTACCACTTTATCCTCATTAACTGTTAATTTCATTTGTTCAGCGTACTTCGCGCAACTTCCCACAATGGTTTTCGAATTCAAACGTTTCCAAAGCCGGCCTTCCACACCAAACAACTAACAATAAGATCCTTGCACTATTCATAGTTCTTTGTCTCGGCGTTCGGAACGCCACCCTCTGCACCAAAAGTTTTCGTTCCGATCTTCAACTCTCTTCTACATTCTCTTTCCCTTTGTTTTCTCCATTCATTCAGAGTTTTAATCTCTCCGAACAAAGGGGACAGTTTGCGTTCTTCATTTTTTTCACAATCACGTATTTTCATTCTTCTCTTTTCCGCCCTACCTTTTGTCTTTTTCACTCGGATTTTATCTAATTTCGAACGGGCTACATTATTGAATTGGCGCCGAAACGTCCCTTCCAAAATTAGGAACCGAGGCGAAAATGTAATTCGTACTTTCTTTTTCCTTTTTGCGGAAGGATTAGAAATTTCGTTCGAGGTTTTTTTTTATTTTAAATGAAATTTCAGTCGGAAATTTATTCCCTTCTTTGTTTGATCAGGTGCTAATAAAAAAAAGAAAACTTTCGAGCCTATGATCCGCTTTGTGCGTCCATTTTCCCAGCCGTGACCGAGAAGTAATTTCTATGTAAAACAGGGGTGCGCGACCTTTTCATAAGTGTTTGGTTGCGATTGATTCGGAGGCCGCATTTCAAAGTTGGGAGTATTTTCGTGGGCTTAATAAGACTCCACACCGGAATTTACTAGGATTCTATGGTATACTGAGAGTAGAAAAAAAGCAAAGATTGATTTGGCCTCATAAATTCGCGAGACATTTTATATAAATGTCGTCATCATCATCATAGGTAGTCTGTCCGCAGACAGGTCCGTGATTATTCATGGTTAAACTTTGTTCTCCATATACTCCTATTTTCCGCAGTTTTCTTCATGTCTTGATAGCTCTCTTTCCCTTTCAAGTCGTCTATCAGCTGAAGCTTTTTCCTACCTCTTTCTCTTTTTCCATCCAGTTTTCCTTGTAGCACTTTTTAAATCATGCACTCTCTCCTCAGGTAATGCCCAATCCAGTTCGCCTTTCTCCTTTTGATAGTCTGTATAATCGTTCGCTTCTCTCCTATACTTCGTAATATATTTATTTTATTTTATTTATTAGCAGGAATTCAGAAACAGCACAAAGGCCAATTACACTGAATATCATAACAAAATAAAGTACAAAACAAACAGGTAAATATAAATAAGATAATAATGTAAAACAAACATAACATATAAATTACATTAACAAAAATTATAATGAGGAAGAAAGAAGAAGATGAAGAAACAGTAAATATCATAAATGGAGGTAAAGATTCATTTAAGAAGAGAGAGAGAGAACAGAAGTCTTGAATGTAGTTCTATTTTGGAAGATGTCGAGATCAAATTTACTGCTGAAGAGATTGTATGAATTTGGAAGACGGAAGAAAAGGGAGCGTTGAGCTATGGAAAGACTAGGTGTATGCAAGTGAAACAGTGCTGATAGTCTAGTGCAGTGATTCTCAACCGAAAATATGCCGCGGACCGGTAAATGTTAGGAACATTCCACCAAGGACCGTTAAAATCAGCAAACTACTTCCAACTGAAACATTTTAAAATTATTTTCTTCAATAAAATTCCATTACAACATAGAAAACTTAAGAATTAAAGACTTTATTTACAATTAAATTTTTGAAATAAAATCGTAGTTCTTTCAGGTAATCAGACGCGAAGCAAGTCTTATATTTATGTGTTTTTGGTAATGTTTATTTCGATGGAATTCATCGTCGTGTCGGCCTTATATGCAATATTAAGTGTACTTAAATATTCCAACCTCAACATTATAAAATACGATCAGTAAAGAAAGAAAAGTTAACATAGCTCTTAAAAAATTAGTGAACAATATTGTTCTGTAGAACTGACCGTAGGACGACATTCCGAGTGCTTTGGGGGCCTGGGCCCAAAGACGGCATTTCCCGGAAGGGTTAAAAATGGGAGTAGCGAGGAGAAGAGCTAAGGGATGAAAGAAAATGAGTAGAGCTGGGAAAATCCAAATCGAGATCTGAGAAAAGAAAATGGATAAGGGAGAAAACGCCGCCCGTTTGTATCGGTTTTCCGGAGTGATTTGCACCCGCGCATTGCGATAGGAAAACCTTATGACCGATCTTAATACCGGGGCCCTCAGGGGGATTTTGCTCCGGCATCCCCGCCCTCTCGGTAGCCCTGGAGATTTCCGTCTTTCCTTCTTATGTTTCGAAGATGGGTCTCCAGTAGGACTCACAGCAAGCGCACGTTTTACTTTCTCTTACGCAAAAGATAATACGGAACCCATATATAACAATAAAAGTGTCGGAAAATCACATCCATCCGAATTCAGAAATGCCATTTAACAATTCGGAGTATGCACGGTTATTGCACTCTAAACATCTGCTGCCGCAATTTGACAGATTTTTCGCTCTGTAGCAAGTAGAAAACTGTTTTATAGATTACTGGACCTAAGATTCGTAGCGATATAAAAGATTTTAAAGTTTTCTTAAACTTTCCACCAAAGTTTCGCGGACCGGCAAATAATCGGTCGCGGACCGGTACTGGTCCGCGGACCGGCGGTTGAGAAACGCTGGTCTAGTGGATCTTGAGGGAATTCTTAAAGAAAAGGAAGAGAGGAGCGTAGATTGCCATTCATTATATTGCGAAGGAAAGAAAGAAAGATCGGAAATGATTCTGCATGATGAGAAAGTTGGAATTTTGAGGGTATACTAATGATATCAGCTTTGGGTATATGACGCAGATGAGGGCAGCGGTAACGCACTATGGCCAAAAAGAAAGACGGTATGCCCTCCAATTTATCAATATTAGATTTGGTGGCCATACTCCAAATAGGTGAACAGTAAGTCACAATACGTAATGATGCCGAGGTCTTTCAGATGGGCAACCTTTTTGATATTCACATTCATAATAGAGTAAGTGTAGTTAAATGTATACGTGTTAAATGTCACGGATCAACTTTCATCGTAGCTTCGAGGGTTACATAAATTGCTCTCTAGAGCCCCATGAGATTTGCAGATCGTGGATTGTGCTCAACCTTTGATCTCGAACTGACTACATTGTTAAGAGGTTCCAAACGTCCCTTAGAATCTAGGAAGCGCGCGGAAAATGAATTTGAATTTTAAAATGTAATTTTCTATATTATAAAATGTATTTGATTTTACTTTTACGTAATAAGTAAAATTTTTAGAGGTAAAATTATGTATTGTATACTTTCATTAGGAGACGTAACTTTCAATTCTTGCCTAGGGCGCAGAAATACCTTGTCCCGGTTCTGTATATAGGTTTAAATTTCAGGTTTGCTCACGATTTTCCAGGTTAACCTAGGTAAGAATGGAAAAATGAAGGAAAAAGAATAAAGAGGTTCAGATGTTTGAAAGTAGATGGTGACAGATGTCATGATGGATTGTAAGAGTTTAGAGCAAGGTAGAAATCTGTTCACAAGGTGATATATCCTTTAATATGTTATAACGGTGCTTCTTTAATTAAATTGCCACTTGGTGTGAGCACGACAAATGTTCAGCCTTGAATAATGAGGCTTTGAATAAAAAAATTTCTCGACCGCATTATGAAAAATCGTACGTATTTCTCATTACATTATGTCAGCCTCTTACTAACGTTACTAAGTTTAAAATTTAATCTCTTTACTAAGTTTTAGAAGAACACCTTCTATCCTAAAATTTTGAACTGATCAATTATTCATTTGCACTACCTCTTAAGATACCCATTGTGCGTAGGCAAGAGGGAATCAGCAGGTGGTAAAAAAAAGTTACTAAAACCTTTGACTCTGTTAGCATTTTTTAAGAGTAATTAAAATTGAAAAACTACAGAGACAGACTGATTCACCCGCTTCAGAGAATCCGCCCGGCAAGTGAAAAATCCTGGTTCGGTTCCCGATCAAGACAGAATTTTTCTCCAGCTTTTTCAAAAATCTTCATGTCCAGCATATGCCTATCTACATACGAACCACACCAATGCTTTAATTTGCATTCCAACGTTATTTGTACGTTATTCGCGAAATCGAAAAAAAAGACATTTGTAAATTCCATTCAATCCAACGTGTATTACATCTCTTCCCCCGTTTTCGTAGAATAAACTTTCGAAACAATAAAATAACTTGTATTCATCGATCTGCACAGTACAAGATGAAACGGGTCAAGGCCATGGCTGCGTTTGAAAAGAGAAACATAAACAGTATAGTTCCTCCAACGGGTAGGGGTAAAAAAAAAAAAATCAATTTTCTCAGAGTTCGCAAAATTGTTTATTCTCTCTTTCCCTCAAAGTTTAATCACTCCTTCCGTGGGACCGTGCCCTCTTTCCTAGAGGGAAGATTATAAGCACCTGAAAAAAAAGAGAACACCCGTTCATTCTTGTTTCACGGCTCGATATCATTTCGAGGGATCTTGATCCTGGAACAAAGAAAAAACTTTTCGCCGGAGGGCGTAACCGCGGAGCGTCGTTAGGAAAACAAAAGTTTGTTGATCATCACGGATCTCTCATTTCCTGTGGGAATTCCTACTCTTCACTTTAGTTGTTGGGAATTCCTCCTAGTCTCTGCGTTGTGTATCCCATCTCCTTTGAGCTAGTAACAGCTACGCCTAGGCCCGAATATATTCGGGCTTTGTCTTGCTCCTCTTATTTTTTTAATCCCCTGTGACCCCTAGCGCGATGAAATCGATCGGAGAGAGATGATATCGACGGACGACTGATTTCTTCCCTTGAGGCTTGGTTTCGGACGTACAGAGGAACCTCTCCCATCCGGGAAAAAAAATCTCTGCATTTCGACCAATCCAGAAAAAAAATCCTAGGTCCGGAAACACGGCTCCTGTGGCGTTTCGATTTTATTGTTCTCTATGTTCCCAAAGCTTAAAAGAAAATAATTTTAAATTTCTTCAAAACGTCCATAAAGGTAACAAGTGAGGAAAGAATTTCAGAACAATTTTGTTATACACCGACTGCTACCTTTCCAACGGAATAAAGAATCGCAGATGCGATGTATTTTTGGTTGCCTACATTCGTAGATGTACTTTCAGCGATATTTTTATGTATATAAATCCCCATAATCTAATCTGATGGTGAATAATCAATAAAACCCACTAAATTCATACCAGTCATTGGGGAAGATAAAAATGAGTGCTGATTCCGAAACAAACTGATAAAATCCTATGCATACTTTAACGCTCCTGAAGCATCCTCGCTCAAGTAAAAACAGAGATAGAAAAACTAAATCGCAAAGAAATACTACAACTTTCATGGGTTAACTTTTTGATACCGTAGATATTGATTCTCTATGGTATACAGTGACATCATCTAAGATCTTTCGTCAGAATTTCCACAATTGTCTATGTATTTTCCGCGGATGCAAACTGTTTATTTGTACGGTGTTCATAAAGAAGATCAAATCTAATCAACCTTCCGGCAGGATGGAAAAAGTCAAGACATTACCAAGCCATAGATTGATTTTTTACGAAAGCGGCGAAAAAAAGGTCATTTGACATCTTTGCTTCCTTCTCAATCTACCGATGAAGTCATAAAACCAAAACGACGATTTTTTAAGAAAAACGCAAACGAAACAAGAAAATTAGATTCGACCTCTTTATCTCGCGACATTTGCGGGAATACTTGGAACTAGAATAAAATTTCGAGAGTGAAGTTCTTTTACTCTTTAAATACGTCTCATCTACTCCTTTAAAACCGACCCTTTCTAATTGTTTCTACTGACGCCCTCCATTTTGCCCTCTCCCTCAACCCCTACTACGTAGGTACCAAGGCATCCCGCTCTCATTGCAGCAGTTAAGAATGCCGCTCGCTATTAAAACTACATTGTTTTGGAGAATCTAATTTCTACCTCGCCCGACTTCTCTCTTTTCAACAAACAATCTATTCCTCCGTTTTCTCTTCTCTCTCTCTCTTTCATTTCCGTCATCCACGTCCTTCCTTTCTTATTAACACTCTCACTCTCTCTCTTACTATCAAGTACTTGACCATTAATTGCTCTGTCTTCTCTCTTTCCCTCCCTCCTCCTCTCTCTCTGTCTCTCTCTCTCACCTCTCTCCCCCTCCATCTCTCTCATCCTCCTCTCCCCCTCGTTCTCCTCACTCCCCCTCGTTCTCCTCCCTCCCGCTCCACCATTCACCCTTCCCTCTCTTCATCTCTCCCTCCATATCTCTCTCTCCCTCCATCTCTCTCTCCCTTCATTTCTCTCTCTCTCTCTCACAACTCCCCTCCCCCCCTTCCATCTCTCTCCCTCCATTTCTCTCCTTCCTCCCCTCTCTCTCCTCTTCTCCCTCTCTCCTCTTCTCCCTCTCTCCTCCCTCCTTTTCTCTTTCTCCTCTTCCTCCTCCCTCTCTCCTCCTCCCTCTTCCTCTCTTCTCTCCCTCCCTCTCCCTCCCTCTCCCTCCCTCTCTCTCTCTCTCCTCTCTTCTCTCCCTCCTCTCTCTCCTCCCTCTCCCTCCTCTCTCTCTCCTCCCTCTCACCTCCCTCTCTCCTCTTCTCTATCCCTCTCCCTCTTCCCTCGCTCTCCTCTTCTCACTCTCCTCTTCTCCCTCTTCTCTCCCTTTCCTCTTTCTCCTCCTTCCTCTCTTCTCTAACTCCTCTGCTCTATCTCTCCCTCTCCCTCCCTTTCCCTCCCTCTTCTTTCTCCCTCTTTGTCTCTCCCTTCTTGATCCCTTCTCACCCTCTCTCTCTACTCCTGAAGCAATCTCTTTTGTTTAACCGCCTTGAAAGAAAGATCCTCTCTCCCATAACACCCAAACCGAGCTTTCTTTATTTCTTTTTCCACCTTTCCTGCCTCATCACCTTTTTTCCTCCCTCCTCCTTTTGACCTCCACCTTGTACCCTCTTTCCATCCTCCCAATCATCCACGTGAAACTCTCTTATCCCTTGAGCAATTTATTTGGTTTTCGGAACCAAACTTAAAGAGGTCGGGTGTTTTTTTTTCTTCGTCGTCCTCCTTTCTTGATCTATTATTATTCTTTTAATTTTAATATCCTCTTATTTTTATTTGAGATTTGTCATCCATTCGAGCGTTTTCGCAAAGCGATTGTTTTCTTTTCTTCTTTTATTTCTGCCTCGCACTCTTGCGTTTGTGTTAGTTTTCATTTCATGGTTTCGGACGAATCGATCTAGTATTTACTACTTTGGCAGGTTTTGTAATGAATCGGCAGTTAAAAGCGAGTGGATGGTATTTTAGGGTTGGGACCTTTGTGGAGGAGTTCTAAGTTTTATCGCTGCGGCAGTGAAATTTCTTGGAAGGTTAAACGAATCGGGAGACTCGAGTTAAGATCTTGCTTCGGTACGGAATGTTTTTTAAAAAAAGTTTAATGGATACTTAAAGAGATTAAAAATACAATATGGTAAAGGCTAATTTAGCCGTTACACAAGAACATGAGCATCTGTCGTGTGAAATTTTAACAGGAAACCTTAAATAAAATATTATACATTTATGTGAAATTTGAGAATGTTTCTTAAAGTATTTCAAAAACAGAATTCGATACTCTTTTCATGAATTTTATGTGTCATTGTTACATTATTTATTACAAGTAGAAATTCCCTTTTTCAATAGTTTCATATACAATTATTATATTATTTATTCTACGTAGTAATGGATAATAAAAATAAAAGCGTTAAGCTTAACAATATCGGTGGTTGATAGAGACTGTTTCTACAGACTATGTTACGTATCTTACATTTTAATGTCGGCGGAAAATCTTTTTTCTTCTAAACAAATAATGAAATTCATATTCTTCGCGGATTTCATTGTAGTAAGGATAGATATTTTTGTTCAGTTAAGGAAGTTAGTACGAGATACTGAATTTTTACATTGAATATTCATATGCTATCAGTTGCTAAAGAATAGTAAAAGTTGAAAGATAAAATTCGTATCTAAAACTTCTAGCTTCTCGAAGATGTCGCTTGCTATGTACGTGCAAAACTTTCACTTCATCTGACAACTGATAAATCTTTTACAGACTTTCAAACATCCGTCCTAAGAGTGTTATTAGTAAAATTTCGCAGGAAATTTTCGTCCGTTTTTTTTATCCAGGCGTAGACAGAGTGAATTATTGAAATCGCGTAAAATAAGGAGGAGACAGTGAGAGAAAAAGATTTCTCTCTACCTATTTATATATCTCCACCAATAGCCATTTTCTGAAAACTTTCGCACGGTAGTAGTGAAATGAGAGACATTTCTCTAGTATTTATATAGTGAAACGCATTCGAAAAATGTTTTTTTTTAAATACCCGCAGACGGGAAAGCAAGCGCGGGCTCGCGAAAAACGTCGATTTTCATCCGGCGGAAAAAAAAACTCACTGAAGGCGCCCGAGGCTTGGCATGGAGAAAAACATTAATTCGATTTCCTCCGAGTCTCTCCCCTCCCATTAGAAACACCTTCCTGAAGCTCAGCACGTGGAAAAGCTGTCCGAGTAGAGAAATTTTCCCGAAAACAGAAATACATCGCGTTGACAATAGCGTCGCAACTACTTTCATTTCTTCCCCGGCATAAGCGTCCATGGGCGTGTAGGTACATACATGGAAAACTTTATTTTCTTATAATTTAAACAGAAAAAGAGCATTTAAAAAAAGGGACGTACGTTTTGTTTTACTGTGGGCGAGAGGGGAACACGTATTTTTTAAAAAATCTCTAAATTTTCCTACGGACGTTTTTAACATTTGAAACAATCCGTTTATTGCTTTTAACGAGCATCCCGAAACGGTTTTCCTCCTCCTCTCCTTCTGCGCGTGCCCGCGCGCGAACACGCAAAGGGCAAAAGAACGAATCTCAAACGCTTTTTTTAACGGTCGACGAGACTTTCGATATTATTCATTCGTAAGCAAGCGACTTCCCCTTCACTTCCCCATTCTCTTCCTGTCTCCCTCTCTCTCTCTTTCCTAGGTTTTTACCACAATTACTGTCTTTATATAGAAACTTTCCAAATTTGTAATCTGGTGTTTTACTTGTGTTTTTCTTTTTTTTATGGTTCTCATTCTATCATTATCATTTGTAACTGTTGATGAAGGGTTAACTGTAAGAAGGGACTTTACAGTCTCAATTTCGCCCTGAATAAAGTCGTTTGTCTGTCTGTCTGTCTCTTCCTCTCCCTCTTTTTATAGAAATTATTCGAATTTGTAATTTGCTATTTTGCTTGTATGTTTTTCTCTTTATTTTATAATCTGGTTCTTTTCTGTGAAATTATTATTACTATTTTATTCTCATTTGCAATTGTCGACACAGGGTTAAATGTAAGAAGGGGCTATATAGTCTCAATTTCGCCCTAATAAAGTCGTATGTCTGTCTGTCTCCCTTCCTCTCTCTTCCCCTGTTGCGAGGTTACGGATGTCGTTTAGACGGATGCATTCGCGAAGGGAAGAATCGTTTTATTTTTTTTTTTCGCGGGTTCCAAAACCGTCTGACACACGTTTTCTGGACGAGTTTGCTTTTTTTCCTTTCCCTTGCTAAAAAAAATGAAGGATTTGAAACCGTTCTTTTCTCCTTGATCCTGGCTGTTTTCCGAGATTGTGTTTTTTTTTTAATGCGCTCGCGAGGAACTGAAACTATGGAAAGAGATGTTTTTTTTGTCTCTGACGCCTTTTAAACCAAACATGCGTAAAGGTATTAAGTTAGCAACGGTACACAATATCAACCACATCCTTTAGAATAGTTATAGGAGTAGTGCTGTCTGCAGAGCGGACACAGCCTCGAAAACAATTTATCAAGCCGATATAATACAGTTACAATATAGTAACGCTTGGTAGCTTTCGTCAGTTTTTCCTACAAATCTAAGGCGAATATCGAAGTTTATTTTAATACATCTTTTTAGGTTTGGCAATTTTGTACGTTTAAATTTACTAAAAAGTGACCACTAATATTGAAGTTAATTTTTCCTAAAAATTGGTTAAATATACCTACGTTTATTTCAACACATTTTATCGATATATGTCCAGACAATTTCTATAAATTCCTTCCAATTAAATTTTAGAAAAATTTTATACAGGGTTATTCAAAAAACCATGAACCATTTCGTGAATGTATTACACAAAAACTATAAGAGATAGAACAATTAAACAAACACCACACGAACAAGTGTTTTAATTACGTACCCCGCTAGTGTTACAGATTTTATGTACTGTTCTATCTCGTATAGTTTTTGTGTAATACATTTACGTAGTGGTTCACGGATTTTTGAATAACTCTGTATATAAAATATTACCTCTATTTATTTTTTTAATATACAGAGTTATTCAAAAATCCGTGAACCACTTCGTAAATGTGTTACACAAAAACCATACGAGATAGAACAATACATAAAATGTGTAACATTAGCGGGGTACATAATTAAACACTTGTTCACGTGGTGTTTGTTTAATTGTCCTTACTTTCTCCATTCGTACTTCATCATCTCGTACACTCCTAGCGTATCAGAACCGAATTCCTTCGCAGCCTTGCTGTTTCCCATCTCGGGTTCCAATCTGCCGCGGCGAAGAACGATGGCTTTCCGGATGGCGAAGCATTATCAGGCGCGCTGCGCTGCCTTCGATAATGAAGAAACGATCTCGTTTTAAGGTCCGAGTGTGGGGAGGGCCTTTTTTTTGTCGGGAGAGGATAAAAGAGAGAGGGAGGGGGGAGAATACGAGAAGAAGGAAGAAAATAAAAGCCAAACGGAGAATAGGAAGAAGAAAAGAGAGTAAGGAAGATGGGAAAAGAGAGGTAGAGGAGACGAAATTGATGGCGGAAGGCATGAGAAAAAAAAAAGGGGATGGTTTTTGGGAAGGAAGAATTACAGAGTGCTCTCCTTAAGTGGAGACGACATCGGAAAGATTATTCTTCGCGAAGAGGAGGAAGTTAAGGGGAGAAGGGGTGAACTCCTTCCGGTTGGACTAGGATGCGAAGCTTTTCTGCGGCATACGTAATATTTTTTTTTTTAGGTGGACTTAAGGAAATTGGCTTTCATTAAGGAAATTACACGGTGGCATTAGCGACATTCTGCGGTGTCGTAACTCTTCAGGAATGGGTTTCAGGGGGAATATGAGTTCGGTGCGGTGAGAAGAAGCTTCTTTCAGATTAATACTATTTTATGATGATAATTTTAAAACAGCATTTTAGAAGATATTTTAATGTTAAAGCGCATGTGTGTGCGTGTTTGTATGTTACCGCTTACGACAAAAATTTGGGCAATGCCGACATTAGCTGCATAATATTGACATTAGCCACACGGTTTCAGCTAATTTAAAATAATATGTAAAAATGATGGTTCTTTGATGTAGCTAGAACGAGTGGATAAGGACCGAAGCTATAGGGATAAAATATATTTTCTTGGCATTATCAGGATAATCTTAAGACTAGCCACTAACATAAGTTATATATATTGAAGCGCATTGCTATAAATATTCTATATTCAGATTGTCCTGAAACTGCAAAAAATCCCATTCTGTGAACCGTTGCGAGTGGCGAATGCCGAAACTACCACGGAGTGTTTGCGCTTGCTCTAAATATCGTATTCCAACACGGGAATCCAGCAGAGGAAGTCGGAAGTAGAAAATTTACCTCTACCGAAAACTGCGATGTTTTATTGCAACTGCACGGAATTCAGGGTATAAAATCATTTTCCCCTTACCAATGGTTCGTCCTCTACGAAGGCATCGTAAAAATTACAAAAATTTAAATTTTGATGCCATTATTTTTTATTTGAGCAAGCGTTAAGCATTTAAACTATAGTTCCTTGACCTCTGAGTATTATGAGTAAATCTAGATTTCCTAATGAGCGTTTCCAAAATTAGGCGACGAAAAATATTACCAAACAGGTACAGCTGTACGAAGTTATTGCACGAATAGTCTTTTATGGAGTTATATCGTGTGAATCCCACTCTGCACTGAGATGAATCTAAACGATATTTAATGATCAAATGTTTATATGTGGTCGACATTAGGTTACACGAACTGCCTGATGACAATGTGAAGTCGGTCTTGGGTAATGTTGTTTAGGTAATGTTCTATATGATACACTTGGTCCAAGCCGTTAAATTGGACTCTCATTGTCAGATGGAAAAAATCAATTTATATCCAAGTCTTCTATGTGATACTGACTACCTGTGGGTATTTCAGAACCTGTGTGTCTGATAAATAAAACATGGCTATCAGAGAATAAAATCTTGATACATTTACAGCAGTCGGCAACCTACGGCCCACGGGCCTCATGCGGCCCCCGAGAGCGTTTTATGCGGCCCGCGAGGTCATCATGAAAAAGTGAACGGTATTACTTAACACAGTCAATTTCATATTTCTTTAGTGAAATTATGTCTCAAAACATTTTCTGGTGGAGTTTTAAGGTTAGTGAACTAATTTGAATTGATTTTCACTAGTATGAGACCACAAAATCTCTAGGTAAATTCTGATTTAAACCCCCATCCGGCCCGCCGGAGCTCTCGTGATTTTCAATGCGGCCCGCCATATAGAAAACGTTGCCAACCCCCGATTTAAAGCATTTGCGACCACATTTTTTCAGGATAAAAAGTTACCATTATGAGGCATTCGATCATTTTTGGCCATTTTAAAAAAAAGTAAATCTTTCGTTTATATTCACGCAACGGAGCGGATACATTTAAATGAATCTTAACACAAAAAACGGGCGAAAACTATTTTAACTACATATCGTTCCTCTATAATAAGTTTAACATCTAGGTGTGTATTATGTTGCTTTTAATGTACCCGCGAGAAAATCGATCTCGTTTTGTTTTACGTCATAGGACAATTTAATCCACTCATTGTGTTTACGTAAATGACTTTTAGTAGAGGCTTAATTAATTACCATTTCCACTTAACGCATTGTTTCCGCGTTAAATATACCACAATTTCGCTCCAAAACAATAATACGTAATAAAGCGAAACTCCTTCATTTTTTATGACCTTAAAAAAACGACCATATGTACGCGCTTTTGCAAATTCCCGCACTCGAATTATTTTTTTATTCATTTCTACATCTCTCTAAACTCGTTTTCGAACTCCGTTCATTCCGCCCTCTCTTTTATTTCCGATATTTACCGCTTTGAAACGCCTCCGGAGGATTCCTGTAGTAATAGTACGAGCTCTCTCTTCACCCGCCATAGGACGGTCACATCGACCGCAAATTGTATTTTTTTTACGAAATCCTTTTAAGACGTCTCTTAAGCGGATTCTTGAAATAGAGGAAAAAAACACTTCCGGTGATTCCAAGAAACAATTCATGCTCTCCTCGTCGTAGTCTTCTGCAATACATATAAGAGTACAATGGAGATGGCTCTGCTTTTATCGCAAAACCTTCCTGACTTGTGGGTCATTTTGAAAACCGTGGTGAATGTTGCAGCAATATACCTATGAGTTTCAGAAATTTAGCTTAACTTGAATTATTGGTTTTAATGCTTAACTATATAAATATTATCGGATGAAGCATATTATAGTTTATCTTCGTTAATCTTTTCTTCCACGCAATCTGTTACCTAGGTTAAGAAAAAAGGTTTCGTTAAATTTTCTGAAACTAAAGTGGAAATTGTATTTCGTCACAACTGTCTGACAAGACGGTTATTATCGTTTTATTATAAATTATATCTTAAATTAAAAAGCGATTTATAAAAATCAGAAATTATTTCTTATCTCGATCGACTACTGTTAATGTCCTGAAAATAGGAGAAAATGGCAGACAAAGAAATATTCTCGAAAAATCCGCCCTTCATTTGTTTTCATGTCCCACGATCTCTGCCAAAGATAGTGTCTCGGCCTGACCTTAATTACTGTGACAATTATTTTTAGAGTTGCCGGACGTATTTATGTTAAGTAATACACACTCGGATAAAATATTCGTTCCTCCTCCGCAAATTAACTCCACACATGAAATATTATTCCACCGGAAATGTTCTTCGAAAGGAGGTCGCATTCGGTAAAACTAATTTTTTAGCACAAGTGATGAAAAATATCTCCTAATATTGGTTATCAGCCAATTTGGACGCATAAACGAATAACTTGATCACATTTTCCAGAGTTGGTTTCGGTGAAATCCAATTGCGGATTTGCCTTAAGGTAGTAGCGTGAAGGGCCTAAACGTGCAAACAATTAGGGGAGCGCGGTTTTTTATTTTACGTAATTTTTTTATATTTATTAGATTAGATATATTAGTCAAAATATGTTAATAAAAAGTGGTATAGTTTTTGATCAAAATTTGTGAATTTCTGCATTATTTATTGAAAATCATCGCTTTAAATGTTATGCTTGAGTTTTCTTTTTTAACCCGCCAACATTTTATGCTTTAAAATATTTTGTGTTGGAAAAAATCGCAAGTAACATAATACAAAAAATTTTCAAGCTACGCTGAGCCTGTAATTTTAATTTCTCAGACGTCACTTTCGATACTGAGAAATCAAGCAAATAAAACGAAACAAGCCAAAAATTACTTAATGGCCGAGGTAGTTTATCAACTTTCACGGTAGCCAAATACGCAGGAATGACAAATGGAAAAGTAACGACGCACGAAGAAACAAATGTTTTGAAAAAGTAACGGAAAAGACTCGGCGATCGCAACAAAAAATACAAGGAATGCATTACGGCTTATAGAACGGAGTTTCCCGTTACGTAACGCTCGAGAAGGGAATTCGTCCAAGGGTGAAGTTGATAAAACACCCTTCCTCCTAGCACCACGTAATGGACTGCGGCAATTTGGGGCAACCGTGGAAGACTTTTTTTCGCCCGTATACATCTGTGTGTGTGTGTGTACTCCTCGCATGGTCTGATGGGAAGGGAAATGAGGCGGGATTTTTTTCGAAAAGGGACAGTTCGGCACGACCGGTTCGGCGATGGGATTATTCGGCACCGGACATTTCGGCGCCAGCCGTCTTCCGCACGGCACAGTTCCAATATATTTTGGAGAGAATGGCGTCATGATAATATTAATATTACAACTATTAAGTTACCGAAGCTATTCCGTAGAAATAAAAATTACTCAATTAAAAGAAAATAGACTTAATTTAACTTTCGTGACAAAAAGTAGACGATATAAATTATACGACGAAAAATCACCGGATGATATGCATAATGGTATTGCACGATTAATTATTTATATTAATGTTAATTTAATACAAATGTTACTGTTAAGTTAAATTAGTTGACTTGATTTCATCGAACCAATACTGTTTAAATAAAAATGATTATATTTTCAAAGAATTAACTTTCACGTTTACTTTCGTGAGAAAACGTTCACAGTATACAACAGTGAAGTTAACGCGGCTGATTTGACTTCACCGAACCAATAACGTTTGAATAAACATGGCCATATTTAAAACAGCTTAACTTTTAAATCTTTTTACGTGAAGATCTTTGTAATGCATTAAGTTAAACAACCGTGCCGTGCGGAACACGGCTGTCGCCGAACTGTCCGGTGCCGAATAGTCCCATCGCCGAATAGTCCGTCGCCGAACTGTCCTAAACCCGACGACGAATTTAATGGAAAGGAGATTTTAAACGGAACAGCTGTATGGGGACATACGTTTGGGCGGTAAATTGAACGGATATAGATATACGGGTGGGCGGCGGCGTAGAGAGGTTTGATGGCCAAATAAATGGCAACAACTCGGAAGACGTGGAGTTATGGCCATCCTTTAAACTAGGGACGGGAATCACGGGTCTAAATGACGCCTAAATGTTTATATGAGATTACGTTCTCGTACGGAGGGCATTCTAATATCGATAAGTCTGGTATTTCTACGGTATTTCTTGATAAGTCAGGGAGAATCTAAGGATAGAGACATAATGTAATGTGTTTAACATTTATGCTTTCGGGATTGTATTTTCTCCAATTTATCATTATATTAATCGAAGAGTGAAAGGATGGAAGTTTCACTTTTAATGAACTCATTAAAACCATCCTTTCGCTCTTGTTATTTAACGTCTATCTCAGTTCTGATATTTAAGTAGAGGTGTTTTCCGCTATGCCTCAGTTAGGACATCTAGTGGGTCGTTTCTTCACCGTAAATATCCCAATCGGAGAATGGAGAATTAGACTGGCTTGATAGATTAGTTGTTTAAAGGGAAAAATGGAGGAGATGAGATGAACTTTTATTTTTGTATTTAATGTATGATGTGAAAGTTCAATTTAACATAAAAAATTAAATAAAACACCTCAGAGACCATGGACAATTATGGACAATGTTTAAATTTTTTCATCTACATATCATTTTGAAATTTAAGTAGTGTTTATGAGTTAATAAGAGTAATTTTTCTACGATCTTAAGAGTCTTAGTGAATTAATTTCGCCTATACCTTGCTCTGAATTCATTTAAGGTTGATAAATGTGTCAATCGGTAAATTAAATTAGCATTTTCACGTAGATGGACACCGCCTTATAAATATTTCACCATTTTGAATTCTCATGTAGCGTCCCTTATGAAAATCTAACTCACCGTATCTCTAATTCTTACTGTCTACTAATGTTCTATTTTGTCAAAATCTCTATTCGTGAATATGAGACCGTTAATCACACAAAGAAATACGTCGAAAATCCTTTTGTTATAAATTCGAACCAGAAAATATCCAATGCTCACAGGAAGTAATGCAGTGGTCGCGCGATTTAATGAATTTGTCATTTTTCGTATCTAGTTAGCATTTCCACTATTAAATACTTTCACATAAGATGGAAAAATACGCTGACATACGTTATAACGAGATTTGATCCCGCGTGTAGTTTTTTTTTTACTTTTCTTGGATTCAGAGTCCGTGTTGAAGCGTATATAAGGCGAAGACTGCGCAGTCGAGATAAGGCCAACTGAATTTCGAAAGAGGAAAAAGGGCGGATCTCTTTCTAAGGGCGACGTCAAGGTTTAAAATATGTCGATGAGGCGGAGAAGTTATTTACCCGTTGATCTCTGATATTTTTTTGGCGATCGGAAGGAAAACCGTTTTCTTAGAGTTGGAACACCAGAAGTAGTCTCAAATTTAATCAACGGCGATTTCCGAAAATCTTTCGCTAAACCTAATTTTCCGCTTCACTTTCCGGTGGTTAAGATTTTACGCGAATTTTTATCGATTAACTGTGTCAGTGTGTAGGAGACACCGATGCAAGTTACCAGACCCCATGTTTACGTTTATATTTCGTTCTGGCGTCACACATAACTGTAATACAGATTGATTAGCCTATCTTTTTACTCCTTTTCTTGTGATAAGTATCACGTTTCCATTCTTCATTTGTCCCAACATGCTTTCGACAGTTATTTTGGAGTCTACTTTCGATGAATTACCGCTGAAGATGGCTGCGTTGTAGCATCTGGTTGGTCATAAACTTTGGCTACTGGAGATGTCTTGGATAAGTACTTTGTTTAAGTGCTTGTTCGTGAACTAACATGTATTGATATATCATGTGTAGTTATTGTAATAACCCAGGTTTATGACTTTACGGATCACTGTTACTAGACAACTGGCAGATAATAGATATTTTTTTTACAAAAAATTGCTCTGAGGTCAATAGCAATTTTTCTTCCTTGTTTTGGATGAGGGAAAATATGAAATAAGTTCAAATGGTGACGAACTTGTAGGTAAAATCGGAAATTCCTTCGTTTTTCAACTATTTTTTGTACATTAATAACGAATGCGTCATATTATCAAGCATCTTGTAAATGATATCCTGATATACGTATCGCGACTATTTCGAGTTTAAATGAACACATTTTACACATGATTAGATCTGAATTAGAAATAAACCACTATAAAACTGAAATAACTGGCTTAATTAATTACTTCATGCAAAAAATTAATTTATCATTCTGTCTCTAATAAGGGTTCTTTGTGCTTCAATTAAAAAAATCTCTACTTCCCTAAGGTAGAATTTTCGAAGATGACATTTGTATGACTTATTTATTAAAATCGGCAATATCGCACTCAAAACGAGCAAAGTGCGATTAGAAATTAAAATATAGAATAAATGAATCCTAAGGGAAAATTATAAACAGAATTGCTACGAATAGGAACCTTTCGAATACTTTATCAGTCCCTGTCTCATGAATCCTTGTCCCGACATGCATAAAAAATTCAACAGCCGCTATATACAAATCCATCCATCAGTAATGATGTTTAATCTCTACAAATAATAAATTTAGTGAGATCAATATTTTCTTCGTCGCTGTGGCGATAACCTTATAATTCCCTTGTATTAAAATGTTAAAACGTATTGCACTTCATTCCATATTAACGATGCTCCTTTCTATTTGCTCCCTCGGTGTGGATATCCACGCAACAAAACAAACAAAACCGTGCGTCCACGTGAATAGGCTTCCTCCTGATTTTCTGAAGAGGTCCTCTCTGACATTATCCTTTGTTCCCTCCTTCCCCCATCGGATTAATATTTTAAAGTGTCTCCCTTCTGCTCTTTCGAGTTTCATGGCATGTTAATCAGGCCCCGCCTATAGAGCGGAGGCATCTGTCAACCCAACCCAACCCACCTCACGTCCTCTTTTTCTCTTTAGAGTGAAAATCTCCAATGCGTCCCTATGGAGACATGGGATTGAGACAAGACGAAAGCATGAAAAAAATCGGTACAACATACAGTGTACAAACTTTCTCATATACCAATGCGTAGTTTAGTTATCTTTAGAAAATGAAAATCGTATCAGCCGGTTTTTAGAAAATTAAATTTTTGGTAAAGTTGTCCATAAGTAAACTACCCTTATAATCATTCATTGAGAAAAATGAAATATGTAGTATTATTGCAGACGTATACCCAAGTAACGGTACGAAATTTGATCAAAATTGTTCAAGCCGTTTTTGAGAAAATGAAATTATTGCTGAAGTTGCCTACAGTAAACTAGCCTTATATTCATTTTTTGATAAATATGAACTATACAGTAATATTGAAGACGTAAACTCGAGTAACTCTACGAAATTTGATCCGTTAATGAGAAAATAAAATTTTTGTTAAAAATGCGTGGAATAAACTTCCCTTAATTATCGAGCAATGTCAACCATTTCTTCATATACTCTGCTCAGTATGATAAGATGCCCAAGTACGAGATTTCGTTCATTTTCGCTCTACCGTTTAGGATCTAGAGCCAGTAACAGACGGAAGGCATTGCGAAAACCACTTTTTCGGACTCAGCTACACCTAAAACTTATATTTCCGTAAAAATCTCGAATTTTTTCGCGATAACAGTACTTTCTCAATATACTTCGTATATGATAAAATAAAAAGAATAGGTAATGTAACGGCATGGTACGAAGTACAAAACTTTGAGAAAATGTATTAAATATTTTTCATAACTCAATGAAAAGAAATTAGCTATATTTTTTATCAGAAAGTAATGGCTTTTGGTTTATAATACGTTTAAAGATGTCAAACGGAAAAGCAACTAAACTATGTCACAGTGCTCGAATATGTTCGAAAACTACACTTGCACAGATTTTTTTAAATATGTCAAGTATCGTGAATTTTAATAAAAATGTTCCATTCAGACAGTTAATTTGAAACTTTATTTTAGAAAAATTTTGGAAGTAAACAATCACACATCTGACTAACCATAAACCTCTGCCTTTGAAAAGGTGTAGAAATTGCATCTGAAATCTTATTGGGACTATTAATTTTAATCGAATATTCGGTAAAAATAATAATTTTATGACGCACGAATTTAAAAATGCGCATAAATAATTGGTCTTTCGTGAAATTATGCTCAAACTGGATTGATTTCAAGAGGAACGTTCTTGCAAAGGACGCTGAAATATTGTGCAAAAAATCGTTAAAAATAAAACGCACATTTCTGTGATTTTTTTACGTCGAATTGCATTTCCATAGCTTTCCCTCCATAAACTCCCTTAGGTGAGAATTTGGGTTCTGGGGTTCCACTTTTTTCGGAAGCAACAGATTTTTCGGTACTATGACGAGAAGGAGGCGTCACGTGCAAAACTTTGTTATTCCCTTGTAGTTGTTGATGGCAGGGACCAACCAACGTGATCGTATGAGTCGACTACAGCGCTCTTTTCCGCGTGTTGAAGGACTGCACGTGATCGGAATTAGGCCGGCGCGCTTAGGAATAAAATTGATTTCGGAGTAAATTCTAGTGGGAGGGCAAGGGTCCCTGAGGGTTGCATGCCGGAAAAGAGTAGTCTATTACGAGGTAAGGAGAGTGGGTGGCTCGGAGAAACTAGGGTATCGAGACGTTTTGGAGTTTGATTTACGTGAGGGACGTGAAATAGGTTGCCCGAGGAAAAAAAATAGGTTTCTGGACCGAATTTCACATCTTCGAAGAATGATTTCGACGATAAAATTTCCCTGGGCATGTTATTATTATTATTATTATTGAAATCGATTCTACAATTTTTAATCTTCCGTATGTATGGCCAAAGCAGTGGTTTATGTGCTGCTTTTTCAGGATATACTGTCTAAAAAAAAAAGTAATAATACTATAATGTTCTTTAAAGATATACAGATTGATCCTCTGGGAAAAATATTTTACCGCCCTGGTGGAATAATTAAAATCGACGAGAGAGTTAAACGCATGTTCGTCCGAATCGTATTGCGAGACATTACTGCGTGAAAATTTTTGGGTTTTTTAAAATAACTATCTCCCGTAAGCCTGTTCGGAATCGGGTATTGAAATTAATCACTTTCCATCGAGTACGATATTTATGACGCAGCCAAAAAAACACATTTTAAAACTATTCTTCCAGATATGAAACATCACCCTTAACTGGACGGCTTATTTGAGGACATTCAAAAACTTCCCGTGTGGTAGAAAGATAAGCCTTTGGAGATTTTAATAAGAGCGTTATTCTTCTCGTTTTTTTTCTTACTCATACGAAGTATCGAGGAAGTACTGCTATCGCGAAAAAATTCGACCTCGAAATTTTTACGGAAATGTACGTTTTAGGTGTCGCTGAATCCGAAAAAGTGGTTTTCGCAATGCCCTCTGTCTGTTACTGGCTCTGAAGCCTAGAAGGTACAGCGAAAATGAATGAAATCTCGTACTTAGGCATTTATCATACAGAATAGAAGATACGAAGAAATGGTTGACTGCTCAATAATTGAGAGTAGTTTATTCTACGCATTTTTAACAATAATTCCATTTTCTCAAAAACGGCTCTAACGATTTTGATCAAATTTCCTACAGTTACTTGAGTTTACGTCTTCAATAATACTGTATAGTTCATATTTCTCAAAAAATGAATATAAGGCTAGTTTATTCTTGGGCAACTTTAACAAAAATTGGATTTTCTCAAAACAGGCTCATACGATTTTCATTTTCTAAAGATAAATAAACGACGCATTAGTGTCCATATATGAGAAAGTTTGTACAATGTATGTTGCACCGATTTTTTTTCTTACTCAGACGGCGAAGAAAGTCTTAGAAGATTTATTATCCGAAGGCGCGAGAAATATTTGGTGAGAATATGGCGGAGGACGGCCATTCTACGGGATTCTTTATCCTCGAGCATTTTTTCTGGAGTTGTATTCTTATATTTCTACGGAACCGCCGTGAATTATAGATCCAAGTTTTTTCTTGGTCTCCTGTTGCGATAGTACACAAATCCCCGGAAGATTATTCTTTCTGCGCGAAGTTATGCTTGGATAAATTTCTACTAGGCCGGAAGCGACAGGATATTATCCCATCCTGCCCTGAAATACGTTATTTTTGAAAAAAAGGAAATGGCTAATCTTTCTTCTGTATGCGAAGATCGCGATTTTTTTCGATAATACGGCGTACTAAGGAGATATATATCCTATCTGGGATAAAAACATGGGCGCCGCTTCTGTCAGTGTAGGTGTATAAGGTGTATTTCAAATCAAAATTCATCTAATGGTAATATTATTCATCAGTTTCTTCGATTTGATTAAAATAAATGTCGTATATCTATTTATAGTATTTACACGTCTACACAAGGCCGGTTTCGCGAATTTGGCTGATTACTCATACAGTAAAAATGGCATATTTATAAAGTGATCTGATTTATTTAACCACAAGGAAGGACATACAGATTTTTTCAAAAGAGAAAGGGAGGGTAAAAGAAGAACAAATTTGATGCTTAAAAAAAACCTATAAAGATATGGATAATTTCATTTATATTTTAATAAAATGTTGTCTGCAAAGGAGTCCATGCACTATAATATGCTCAAGGAATGGGGAAAATTGTTCAATTTGAAAAATATTGCATGTTTGGAGAATAAATGAAAGCCTTTATTTAATTTAAAAAAAAATGTTTTCGCAATACCAAATAACATATTTATCCATATCAGGAAATAAATGTAATTTACCGACTAAAATAATATACCTATAAGATCAGAATTCGGAAGGGACTGCTTTCAACGCCACTATAGCAACCGTTACCTAAGGAAATTAACGAGATCCCAGCATTCTAGTAACTAACACGGAAATTAAACCTTTGTTCATGCCTAATCACGAGAAACTACAACGCTAAAGGCAGTGTGTGAGGAATTTTATGAACTTGTACTTTTGGAGAATTCTGATTTATAAGTCTGAGATATTTTCAGAGCTCGTTTATACCGTATTAGATTAAATTTCATGCAACTAACAGAAAAAGTTTTAAAAACACATACCGGTTACGTCCCGACTATCCCGGTTTTTCCTCTACGGAAATCGTTTTGTCCCGGTTTTTTCGCCTGAATATATCGTAAGCCTAGTATTATTACCCTAACGACTGTTAAAAAAAATCCAAAACTTTCATAGGCTGCGGAAGGAGACGATTCTTCGTACGGATTTAAAAAAACGATCTCCATTGCCATTACCAAGTTCTCTTCGTCGAGTATGCGTCGCTATTGTAACTATTATAGCCATTCGTCGAACTTCGGACGGAAAATGTATGAGAGCAAGGACAGTATAAAAAGGAGCTCGTTTATAAAGCTGAGTTTACATAGCAACCGGCGCCTTTTATCTCCTTTCTCTCTCTCGAAGTCTTTCATTTCGAGTTTCATTTTTTTTTCTCGCATCGATTTTCCGTCCGACTATTTGTTCCAATAAAAAAAGGAAACAAGCAGAAGAACTATAATAGGGAGGGAGTGAGAGAGATGAAGGGTGGAGGGTGCAAGAGGACAGGCAGTTATATACCGCTGAATTCTGGAGGGTGTGGAGTTTTGTTGGAGGACACTTGAGGAATGCAAATATGCCAATCGTCGGGAAATGGTGAAAATATTTCCATCGATTCCGCGTTTCCGAACTTGTAGGGGGTCTCTATGGCGACGTTTGAACGTTTGTAAAAAAAAATCAGTACAACATACATTGCACAAACTTTCTCATACATACGAATGCGTCGTTTAGTTATCTTTAGAAAATGAAAATCGCATCAGCCAGTTTTTAGAAAATCCAGTTTTTGCTAAAGTTTCCCAAGAATAAACTAGCCTTATATTCATCCATTGAGAAAAATAAAATATGTAGTATTATTGCAGACTTGCACTCAAGTAACTGTACAAGATTTTCTCAAAATCGGAGTAGCCGTTTTTGGGAAAATCAAATTATTGTTGCATAGAATAAACTAACCTTATATTAATTTTTTAAAGAAATATGAGCTATGTAGTATTATTGAAGACGTAAACTCAAGTAACTGAACGAAATTTGATCAAAATCGTTAGAGCTGTTTTTGAGAAAATAGAATTATTGTTAAAAATGCGTAGAATAAACTACTCTCAATTATTGAGCAGTCAACCATTTCTTCGTATCTTCTATTCTGTATGATAAATGCCTAAGTACGAGATTTCATTCATTTTCGCTATACCTTCTAGGCTTCAGAGCCAGTAACAGACAGAGGGCATTGCGAAAATCACTTTTTCGGACTGAGGTACACCTAAAACGTATACAGTAAAACTCGTTTATAACGATCACGCCTAAAACGAAATCTCGGCTATAACGAAGAAATGTCTCGGTCCCTTGATCTTCTCCATAAGGGCATTGGTTAAATTTCTCGGATGTAACGAACACGCATTTTACGAATTCTCGGCTGTAACGAACAAATGTTTGGTCCCGTGGCAAAAAATGCCCCATGTATAACGAATTTTGGCGAGCAGAGCGAAAAGTAATGAATAGTTTCCGCCCGTTTACCGCGCACTTGTTCGTAGAGGTCCCCTTCCTCCATCTACCCCTTCCATACGAATTTCCACGCTCCCTTTGTTTTGAAATTGATATTAAATATGTGAAATGTTTATGTAAATTAATGACCATAATAAAAATATTGATTGACCATTTAAAAAACTGCATGTAACAGCAGTCGAACATTTTACATGCCGCGAAGTTGATAAGCATCTCTTTGCATATGTAAGTACGGCATTGAAGTCGACTCACTGCAAATACAGTAAAAGCTGTGTTATCCGGCTACCTTGGGGATTGTGGAAAGCTGATTTGGAGAAATATCCGGTTAGGGGAGCGATTTTCGATTTTGACATCGCAAATTTAGTAATAACCAAACAAAATTGGGCTTAGGTTCACTATCGTA
The DNA here is from genome assembly GCA_036926305.1 of Uropetala carovei. Classification (NCBI taxonomy): domain Eukaryota; kingdom Metazoa; phylum Arthropoda; class Insecta; order Odonata; family Petaluridae; genus Uropetala; species Uropetala carovei. The sequence continues at coordinate 232,302 of JAXCHB010000101.1, read as the reverse complement.
CTCCCCAAACGTAACTATGCATGGGGTTTGCATTTTCCATTTTAATTCTTCCACACGTAATTAGATATAGACACTATTTACCCATTCTTATTTAATACGTTGCTATGCTTACATGCAAAACAAAAAGACTATTGAAAAATTTAGGGCGTCCGGGAAGTTTGGGGATTACGGCAGTGAACCTGTTCCCGAAATTGAATTTATTGGATTATATCTTTCTTATTTATCTTTATTATTTATCTTTATTTACTCTATTAGAAAAGGGCGAAATTATTTAATTCTTCAGAACATTTCTGTGAAAACCAGTCATATAATATTTTATCCATTTTTGCTATGGCTGCTCTATTTTCTCCTTTCTGAATTCGTTTGATCAGCTCCAGCTTTTGTGTTAGCGTTAAACCAACCTTTTCTCTCCTGTTCCTTGCTTTTAAGTATTTATTTTGATGCCATATTCAATGGATGGGTAATTTTTTAAATAATAAAAAGCGATAAAACTGGAAATTGTAGAAGTACACCAAAACATCTAGACAATGCAAATGGCTTACGTAACCAAAAACGCCATGCTTACTCGGCAGCCACAGAAGTATACGGAGTAATACGTAATATATACATCTTATATTTTAAGAAATTTTAAAGTGGAAGTTGTGATATTACACATATACAATTCACACAGAAATTCATAAAAAAAGAAAAAGAAATACAAAATGAATTGTATTTGTGTAATTGCCGGTATCTAAGGGTGGCCGGTTCTAAATAGTCGGATAGCACAGCTTTTACTGTATGTGTATACGTGTTATGTGGGATGTATAGGCCAAAAACCATGTTTCTCGTATATAACGTAGTCACGCTTATAACGAAGCAATGAGTCGGTCCCCTCAAATACGTATTAAACGAGTTTTACTGCATTTCAATCAAAATCTCGAGATCGAATTTTTTCGTGATTAAAATAATTTCTCAATATACTTCGTATATGAGAAAGTAACAAGTAAGGAAAGAACAGATTAATTAGAAGTTAAGGGCAGTTTTTTAAAATAAAAACTACGCTCCTTAGGGTGCCTCTGGATTCTCCAAAAATGAAGTCTTGGCCATGAACAATCTCGAGAAATTTAGTTGGAAGAAGTAGTTTGCTGGATACGGAAAGCAATAACATTAGCGTTTAAGAAAAACGCTAATTATCAATTTTGTTTCTGTCTTTGTATTAATACACAATATTTAACATTATAAAAGCAGTATTGCTTGTTTCCTTGTGAAAGCTGTGTTATTTTTTAAAAAATATTTTTTATTTGTTGTTAAAAAGTGTGGACTTTCATTAATCCTTCCATCTGAGAACACGATACTGTAGCTACGCCTCTACATAATACGTTGTGATATGATATTCGGAGAAAAAAATTGTTAATCAAATGCAAAAAATGAATATCTACTCATGGATTCCTCATGATTTTCTCATCATATTTTATTGAGATTAAGGCCACTTTTTTATTCCGCTGAACATTAATATTTTTCTCTTCGATAGTAAAAGTTCAGCATTTCCTTAGCCAACGCGGAGGTTGCCTTTAGGGCAAAACCGCGCTGTATAGGCTACGAGCTTTTTCTCGTCACATGCCTATGTAAAATGGGGTGCGCGCTTAATTAAGGATCGCGTATAATTAGGTTTTATACGTTATTTTAATGAGCGTCGCATTCATTCAACTTTGTATAATAATATATGCCTATGACGTTCGCGGCGAAATCTAGAAAAGTAACTACACCCATGTTGAGGGCATAATGTATTCGTCGATGGTGAAGTCGCTGTATTATGCATTTAGTGCCGTTATTTTGTCGAGACCAAAATTACGTTAAAATACTACCTTATTTAATGTTTCCGGTTATTAAATTTTACGGATATTTTCCGCGAGTACCTCTTCGTCCATGATAATACCTTCGTACGGAAATTTGTTCTTTGGGTTGCTCGTATCCTACAAAGGAAAACTCATAAGCTTATTACAGAGAACAGGACCTATCCGTCCGCCATAAAGACTGCTCTTTTAATTAGTTTTCTCCAGTGAGCTAAAAATGTCATTTGGTGTCGACGGAAACGAATCGGAACCGCTAAAAGAAAATCACTGTCCAAAGAAACTGCATTCAAATTTGTTATGAACGGCTTTTTCCAGTTTTTTTTTTACGTTTGAAAATCGTTTCGTTATGGAGTGGAAACATTCTTTCGTTAAAACTACATAATAAATGTTTTGCTTTTTTGTAAATGCTGCCGATAATATTTAGTTTTATAGAAATTAATTTTTTCAAAGTATCCGTCGCAGTTATATATTAAAGTAAATATTTTATGCAGAGTTAAAAGGCATTCAAAATTAATTGTCCGCTCTATATTTGCGTTTTGAAAATGACTTTTTTGATTGTATTATATATTATAAAAATTCATAATTTTTATAGAAATAAATTTTTTCAAAGCATCCGTCGCAGTTATATATTAAAGTAAATATTTTATGCAGAGTTATAAGGCATTCAGAATTAATTATCAGCTGTATATTTGCGTTATGAAAATACCTTTTTCGAGTATATTAAATATTATAAAAATTCATAATTCATTCGCAGTTTTAATAAATAATTCAATAAAAAATTTATATTGATAGAAAATCAACAGGAAATTTAGTCGACATAATTAAAGAGCTCGTCTTATCGAATATTATTTTTAAATAAGTATCTAAGGATAAAGTACTATAAGTAATAGTCGGAGGTATCTCAAATAGTTTTAAAAAAAAGGTTATGAAAAAAATCATACGCGCATTTCGGCTAAAAATCGAGATTCACCTTTAGTAGATAACAGATTCTTTTATAAACACCTGATAAATGTATTTTTCAAATTTCATTTTTTCTGCTCACATACTTCAAGTCAGAATACTAATCGACTAATAAATATCCAGCCACCTTATAATTTATGCATCCAGCATCATTTCATAATCCCACCTGTCGCTCTTCATTTGTAGTTTTTTTTTTACGAACGGCAGAAACCTTTGAATGCGTCGACGCCACAATAAGTTACTCTAACAGAAGCTCGCGCAAAAGAATTATTTAAAAGCTTAAACTCTTTTAAAAAAATAAAAAATCTCGACCCGCTTTGGCCTCCGTAAGCTACGGAGGCAATTTTCGATACAAACAGTCGGGGTTTTTTTAAACCGCGGACGACGGTTATTTCTCGGGAAAATGTCGGAGAACTACATGAGAGAGAGAGTGGTGGAGTATGACAGTTGGCAGTTCTGGCGTGCGGCCTAAAAGAGACAGACAAACAGACAAACGACTTTATTTAGCGCGAAATTGAGACTGTGAAGTCCCTTCTTACATTTAACCATGCTGTAAAGAGAGAGGGAGAGAGAAAGAGGGAGAGAGAAAGAGGGAGAGGGAGAGAGAGGGAGAGAGAGAGGGAGAGAGAGAGAGAGGAGAAATAGGAAGAAAGGAGAGGTAAATAGGGAGGGAGAATGATAAAGAGAAGAGGGAGTAAGTGGATGAGAATAACGGTCGACCGAGTTGGCATAAAAGTGCTCTTTCGTCCAAGAAAATAGAGAGGAGAAAAGGTCACGCGGGAGGAGATATATATATAAAAGGAAGAGAAGAAAAAAATGCACGTGTAGAGAGAGAGAGGAAAATTATTGAAATACAGTGGAAATTCTATAAGTCGATCCTCAAAGGTAAACAAAAAAAATATTCTACTCATAGATAATTCGAATTATAGACGTTCGACGGTATATAGAGAGTATAGAAAATGGAGATAAAAGAAAAAGAGAGTATATAAAGTTGAAGTAAGAGGGAAAATCGGATTTTTTGTCGATTTTTGCCGAAAAACATTAATTACAATAACACAACCATATTATAATTGTTAATTAAAGTACATGTGTTATATTGAATATTATTTTGTTCATTTGGAAATTTTCAATTTAATCTCATGTTTTTATGCGTATTTTTCATTATAAGGATACTTATGCACAGATGCATGCAGTAAAATAATTCCGCATTGGTTAATCAAGAACCATAATACAAATGTTACAAAATATCTGTATAATAAAACACGAGAAAAATGTATTACAAAATATCCAATAAAACGCAAATGAAAAATAATATTAAGTACTCTCGTGTACCGCTTTGAAATCATACTAATAAAGTAATGGGGGGGGGGGGGGGGGGCGTGAGGGTTTAGTGAAAACCATTAGGGGGGCGTCATGTCAAAAAGATTGGGAACCAACGGGTTAAATAGATAATAAATAGTTTTTATCATTAGGGCGAATTTGAGACAATAAGGCTCATTTAAACATAGAATAAGAGGAAAAAGCATTGAGAGAATGTTGGAAAGAGTAGAATAAAGAGGGGAAGGGGAATGATAATAGGTGGGTGATGATCGCATTGGACACTGCTTGAGGTTTAGACTAGCATAAGAAAGCGTTTGGTTCGTTATACAAAAACAATTGCCGTGGTTTGTGGTACCTCCATGCCAAATGTTTTTTTTTACATTCATAGCTGGCGTCTTTGATCTAGGAGACTATATTATACCCTTGCGGTTGACTAAAAAAAATCGGTACAATATACATTGCACAAATTTTCTCATATACTAATGCGTCGTTTAGTTATCTTTTGAAAAATATGAACTATGTAGAATCATTATAAACATCAACTTAAATAACTATACGAAATTTGATGAAAAGCGTATGGGCCGTTTTTTCGAAAATCCAATTGTTGTTAAAGTTGCCAAAGAATAAACTAGCCTTATGTTCATTCTTTAAGAAATGTGAACTATGTAGTATTATTGAAGACGTAAACACAAGTAACTGTACGAAATTTTATGAAAATCATTCGAGCCGTTTTTGAGAAAATCAAATTGTTGTTAAAAATGCGTAGAATAAACTTCCCTTAATTATTGAGCAATGTCCACTATTTATTCATATCTTCTATTCTGTATTATAAATGCCTAAGTACGAGATTTTATTCATTTTCTCTCTACCGTTTAGGCTCTAGAGCCGCGAACAGACACCCGCAGACGGCATTGCGAAAACCAATTTTTCCGAATCAGGTACACATAAAACGTAAATTTCCGTCAAAATCTCGAGGTCGAATTTTTTCGCGATAACAATATCTTCTCAATATACTTCGTATATGAGAAAGTAAAAAAGAGTTAACAAATGAAAAAATTAGTAACCGTTCTTGGACTTACTGACAAATTACTCAATAGACATTTTAGAGTTCGTCTTCCTTCAATTTCTCACATTGGCGTTGCGAAGGAATTAAAATTTAATTCAACATACGAAGATAATCATATGAATTGAGAGTAAATAAATTTTACTAGAGAATAATTTTCCGAGAAGGTCAATCGCATTTTTTAAATAAATTATTTCTAAGAATAATGTGGATTACCGCATGCTAAAATGTGACTAAAAAAAGAAAGATTTGAATGCCAAATTAACGGAACGCATCGAAGGACTTTATTATACGTATGGAATAAAAAAATTTGAAGGTTGATTAGAGAAATGCCCTGTGCAAGGATAAAATGAATGGAGCTGCGTTTTGTTCGGCATTCACGTGCCTAATTGACAACAACAGAGAATTTCAAGAGGCCTTCGGTGAATAGAACGGTCCTTAGCCGTTATCACTCGCTTTAAAACGAGTTACAGAGTTGCACTCGTTGGTGTACTGGAGGGGTTTTAATTGTCTCACGCAGAGCCCGACATGGGTGCGCATGCATTTACTCTGTGACGGCATAGTGTTAAAGGGGACTCTTCAGTAGCCTCGGAAACGTTTTAAAAGCTCTTTCCTGCCAGTATTAGGCACTCTTTCGGCGGGGCAAACACGGTGCGAAAGTGTTGAAGGAGTTGCCACCCACAGCGACAGCGGAGGGTTAAACGAGAGGATTTGCGATGCAAAGATGCACGAATGAGGAATAGGCAAATGACGGGTGATTCACTAGAGTGGCGTTTCACAGCATTTTCGATAATGCGGCCCACATAAGCTACAAGAGTTTTCCGCGGCCCACCTGTGTATCAAAAGATAGGCAGAAGACGATTCTATAATTTCGACTAAAAGTGGTGGGTTGTTTAAAAAAGAAAAAACATAAAGCAAGTAATTAAAATTTACATTATTTATTCATTTGCTTTTAGCAAAACATTAAATTTTCGTCGATTTTAATATTTTTTATTTTTCGTGGCCCATCGCTTGAGAAACGCCGCCCTTAAGAATCATCAAGCTCGTCTTATGACTGAAAATAAATTCCAGAATAACCGCTTCAATATTTTTAAAAAATTGAATATTTAAGTAACTTTCTTACGTATCTCCAATAATATCGTAAAGAATAATGGAGATACCTATAAAGTAGGTTCCCAATTTTTTAACAACTTTTATATTAACTTACCGCGATAGATAAAAATAAATAAATAAATTTATATATATATATATTATATAGGTGAGTAGGTATATATGTAGGTAAGTCTTAAGACACCCGCAAATAATGTCTAATAACTCGAGAACGGCTGCATGTATTTTAGCCATTCTTTCAATTTTAAAGAGTGCCATACAAAAAGACTTAAAGCGTAATCGCCGTGCAAAATAACGACCCGAGTTCGTTTCCAGACACGTTCAATTCCACCAATTGGATAACATGGGCGGGACCTCCTCGAATTTTTCTCATCATATGCTCTCGCGGATTTTTTTGTTGCAGATGTTGTCCTCTATCCGATTAAATTTGTTAATCGATACCTTACATAGCATACAAGAGCAAGTGGGTAAAATATGGATTTCATATTGTTGGCTTGACGGAAATGACGTCTCTTGACTGTGGCGCCACAAATGGCAACGGCCACATACTGAACTACGTCCTACTAACAACCCTTAAAAATGATTCCGATTCTTGAAGGATTTATGCGAATGTTTGGAGAGACGAAGGAAAGGCCGTAAAATTTTTAATTGACAGTGTAATCACTGAATCAAACCTTTGGGTTGGTGCTTCATCTTCATTCTGTACACTTCCTAAAAGTTGTTCATTAAAAAAGTCGTTTTTATATATAATACTTGTTTATATACTCAAAGTGCTTATTCTGAAACGGTGGGTTTGAAAGAGAGTTTTTTTTTAAGTTGAGGAGTGATTGGCGGAAGGATGAGTGGGAAGTTAGGAGGAAAAAAGGGACGAGTCGGACGTGTGATGAGATGATGAAGGTTTCTGCGGAGTGGTGATGGGACTGACATGTTTAGACCGACCGTTGAAATGCGTGGGAGAGATTAGAGGAAAATGTCTGGATAAAAGTGCATATGTGTGTCTGTTTGAGCAATATTTGCAGTTACAGGAAAACGCGTCAAAATTATTTGAAACGAAATCAAAGTGAAATTTAAAATAAATTTATCTCATTGTAGGAAGTAGTTCAATCCTAATATTATTTAATACGAAGACATGTTTTGTAGCGTTTAAGATCATGGTACCAGAAAAGGAATAACTTAAATAGAAATAGCTATCACCGATTAAACTTCGTAGTAATGCCAGTCACGGTTATTTTCATTTGTGCGTCGATAACAAATAATTTTACGTTGCCATATGCATACGTATTCACTTTAATGATCATCGTCATGGAGACGTTCCCAAGAAATATCAAAAGACAAAAATAGGACGGAAATTTTATTATACTGTTATTACTTTACTTATTAACACACCTAGAGAATACATCACCCATTCCTGAAACCCGTGTGTAGTAATTGAAGAAGTGCAATTTTTAGCGTGTTGATTTTTTTTATATTCCCTTCCTTTTCTTATTAAACTTTAATTTGTTTTCTGCTCTTTCTCCTTTACTCCATTCGTATTCCTTTCTTTAGTTCTTCCTTTTCTTCCATCCTATAGTGATTACATTTTCCTTACTTATATTAGTGAGCGTCTTTCACGTGTGCAATTGGCGTATTCCTGTCGTGTTACCGTACGGAGGAACTAGATTTTTGCGTTTGTTCGTGTTTCGTGGAGGGCTCTTGCGTTGCTACAAAACGGCAACGTTTTAATTTAATTTTCTTTACTTTTATAAACTTACCTTCTAATTTTACTTTTTCTCTATCTATTTCGTTTGACACTCTATTTATTATATTACGGCTTTAGTGTTTATTCTCTTTAGTAGGATATCATTATTACTTGTTTTCGTATAAGAAGCAAATATTGACGTCAAATTTTATTTGAAGTCGCCCACATTCATTTCGAATTATCTTAAGGTTATCACGCAAGTGACAACTGAGGCGGTATTAAATCACGTTTTACCGCCGAAATTCAAATGAGGCTCCTTCTGAAGATAAACAGTCCGAACTCGCTCTGGTTTCGCCATCATTCTCAATTTAACCTCTTTCATCAGCTCGAACGGAAGGATTAAAAAATAAAATAAAATCCTCCTCGCGACGTTGACTGAAGAAACATTACTACGCTCCTAAATACGGAGAGAGAGAGAGACAGACAGACAGACAAACGACTTTATTTCGGGCGAAGAGAGGCGGAGGAGAAGGAGCTATGCGGTTGCCACCTACGAGGCAAGACGGAGGCGGGTTAATTCCTGGGGAGAAGGATGGTTCGTTAATTCACCACCGGACTTCCCTCCTTCGGCCTAGGGTGTTCCGACCTCTCTCTCTCACTCTCGCTGAGACTGCGGACCAAAGAGTGATCGAGAGAGAGAGAGGGAGAGAGAGAGAGAAAGGAAGGAAGACACGTAGCTGAGGTTTGGAAGCGAGAGATCTGTAGGGTTTGGGGGTACGGAATTGAAGTTCGGATTGGGTAGGGAGGTGAGGGAGGGGAGTAGAGGGGGGGAGGGAGGGAGGAGAGTTTGGAGAGAGGGAATTAAGGGAAGGAAGGAAGAGAGAAGGGATGAAGATCCTTTTGCGGTTTCCAGGAAGCCTCTCTCTCTCTCCTTCTCCCTTTGGAACGAGGTCCTTTGAAAACTCTCTTCTGCAGAGTTTTCTGGAGACCCGAGGGAGTGACGGGAGTGGGAGGAGGAAGAGAATGAAGATGGCTGAAGAATAAGAGAGAGAGAAATATAAATAAAAGATCTCTCTTCCAAGGGAACGAATAAGGGGTTCGGGTGACATTAAAAAATATAAGGGTCGAAAACTTGACAAATGAAAATTGATGGCGTTGGTGGATAACGTGTACTCGCGGATTATGGTCTGCATAGGACGATTGAAACTACGGCGGATTTTATTGCGAGTCGAAAGGAAAACCGCAGAGGTCGCTCCTCTTTTGTTGGGCTTTGTTTTGCACAAATAATGGACTATATAGGTATTTATTTATTTACATCACAATTTAAAGATACTTAAACAAGTAATATATATTTACATCACAATTTGAAGATACTTAAACAAGTAATTATATGTGTACATGAGAAATGAAGTGTTGAGACATTGACACCAAATTGTCTTTAAGAACGGATTGGAGACATTGCGACTTGGCGCATGGCATTCGTTGATACATACGTAATTAGGTACGTTTCTATACATAAATAACCTACACAGACATATACGCACATAGATTCAAATACACATTTTCAGGCTCACGGGTAATTAAGTTCCTCTTTATGACTGAAATAATGAGAGTGATGTGAATAGTTACACGCACCCGCTACTCCCTCTTTTCCGAGTTCCTGAGCAAGTTTAATGATGAGTGACTGCAAAGGAACCCGAATTTTTTTTGGTGCGCGCGCGAGTGACCTTGCAGCAAATAGTCGATGAGTTGAGAATTTATTATGCCCTCTTTTCAGTCGAAAGCATTGTGTAATGGCAGTTTTTTTTTTGTTTGGTAAGTTAGAGAAAGAGGTGGTTGCCGAACGAGGCGACGTCCTCGCCGGAGGGTCTCCACGCCTAAGTTAGCGGCAATTGCCCGAAACTGTAGAAAATGGTTTTAAAAAAATAAGATTGAGGACGGAAAGGATGTAAGGGACAGATAGATAAAGAGAGGGGGAAGGAAAATGGAGATAAGAGTTGCTTCTCCGCCTACACGGAAGTAGACTATTTGGGGGGAAATACCTAATCACTTTCATTGATATACAGTCTCGACTCGATAGTTCGACTTTTCGATGAGAAGTTATTCTTTTATCCTTCCAGTGTTCAATGACGTTGATTTGATGTTCCGTACCTCGGAAATTCGATATCTCGAACCTTTTACAGTATTCTTCTAAAGTTTCGGTGTACCACTTTTCAGGCTGGGCACTATATCCTTCCGACGTTGCTGAATATGTTCGAAATCAGCCTTGACGTATTTTTTAGATTAATTTGTGCGTGCGTGTATACACACACGCACGCACACACACACACAGGGCCTGAGAGAGGTGAGATGGGACCCGGGCCAGTCACATATGTGGGGCCCCACCCCACTCCGCAGCTTGAAAAAAATGCAATTAGGATTACGGTTAAGCAAAACAGCTTGTACACCATTATACTGTCCTGCCATATTAGCACCGTTATCATATGCTTGCCCAATACATAAATTGAAATCAATTTCAAAATTTTTTAGAAGTTCTAGAATTCGTAAAGCGATTTCCTTTCCTGTATTTTGTGTGATGAATCGTTCCTTAATCGAAAACTTTAAATTATCAAATATCTTCACATACTGAATGGCGAGACTCGTTCGTTCTTTGTGTGAACATTCTGGAGTTGCATCCACGATGATGGAAAAATATTTGGAATTTTGAATTTTTTAAACAAATGATCCACGAAGTTCGATAAATTCATTTTGAATAAATGAGGAGACGTTTGTGATTTTCCCGTGTTTCTCGAACCATTTTCACACGATGGTATAAAATTGGATCGTACTTACTAAGTAATTCTATGATTCCAAGAAAATTTCCATTCTGAGGATCTCCAATATGCTCGTTGGAACCAAGAAATGCTAAACCTCGCTCACTTAAGAAAAGTATGACTACCAGAATTCGCTCGAGAAGGTTTACCCAATTAAAGGCTTCAGCTGTTAGCCCTTTCAAGAGTATTATAACTTATAACTGGCGTTAACCTGGACGACAAAATATTTTCACCGAAATGACCGTAAAATTTTCTCTATCTCTGCGTAGTCCAACCCTCCCTTCCCCTTTAACTGTTGGTCGGTGCTTATTTGCGTCAGGGTTATTTGTTCAATACATTAGAATAAATATATTGAACACAAAACCTTTAGAATAAACTTTGGGGGCCCCTCTGGACACGGGCCAAATGGCCCTGCTGCCCCCCTCTATCTGGAACTGTGTGTGTGTGTATATATATATATATATTTACATCTGTTTATTTATCTTATATAGGACTGAATTATTTATGAAAAATATCGAACCGCATATTTATCTGCGAATGCGCGCATGTGTTTTCGAGGGCGTGGGAAGTAGTTTTATAATTAACTGAGTGAAAACTCGTTAATTGCTTCGATTTCCGCTCGGTTTGTTGTCATTCAAATTAATCAAGAAAATTCTTCATTGAACGGCATTATAAAATAAAGTAAAAATAAAGTATCTTAAAAATTGAAATACTCCGACGTCATAATGGAATATAACTTTTGTTATGGTTGGCACAACTATTTATGCTTTTGGTATAACCTCACCGAATGCATAAATTCAACGAATTTTGTTGAGAAATAATCCAACTTTTAATGCGGCTAGAATAATTTTCCGTCATTATCCTGGAATTTAGAACGTGTCGCAAAATGAAATATTTTCCCTCTAAACACAAAATTGTACTTTCTTTCCTTTTAGATACAGTTCTCCAAGCTGAAGCTCATTTTAATGTTAATTTTTCGGTAGGGAAAGAAAGAAAACTAGCGCAAATATGTTCGAAATCAGCCTTGACGTATTTTTTGATTAATTTGTGCGTATAAATTTACGATGAGATTGGAGCGTGAAAAGTAAAAAAAATCTACATAATACCCTGTAGCTCTTAGCCTTAAGAAATTTCACGTTGACGAATTTCTCCCTTACAGTGGTAAATTAAATAGAAAAAAGTGAAAATAAACTCTACCTTAAATAAAATAGCAGTATTTAGTCTGAAAAAAATGATAAAATTGCTCAATCGTCCCTTTATAAAAATTCAAACGAAATTAATATCCTCTCTAGATTTACCATACTAGTATGTTACGGTAGCTAAACGTGTGTGAATTAAACATATGCAACTTAAATCAGCAAAACTGCGTTTGATTTTTTTTAAATATATCATTAAAAACAAAACTAATTTACATCTGAATGCATTTGTGGCAGTAAGGATATCCTGATCTTTCCGTGAAAGAATAATCGAGCCCACTTTATGATTAGGATCAAATTGATAAACTAAATAGCTCCATAAACTATGAAAAAATTCGAAAATACCGGTTACACACTTTAACAAAAAACAGCCATATATATCGATATTAAATTTTCTAAATGTTTCGCGCTTTTTTCTAAAAAAGAATCGCTGTTATATTCGGTTTGTCCGTCCTTTAATCTGTCTGTACGAGCGATTTCTCTGGAATACCGAGACCTGGAGAATCGAAGTCTCCAGGATGGAATATTCTATACCAGGCGGTTACCAAATGTTTTATTGAAAGAGCCACATGAGGACTTATGTGCGACTGCGCGGGGGTCACATACGACTTTTCAAATGACTGATCGGTCCGTGTGAATACTTCAAAGACCAAGTTTTGAGAACTTTTTTGATTCTGTAATATGTCATACTTACGTCATATATATATATATATATATATATATATATATATATATATATATATATATATATATATATATATATATAATAAGTATATTTCATCCATTTACCCTGAAAATATCATTTAGATACCATATATGATACCTAATGAAAACTCCAAACTCCTGTTGGTAAATGCACAAAACTTAAAGAAATATATGAGGTAAGGCGGGCCAGTTTAACCACTGCGCGGGCCATATGTGGGACCCCGGTAGGATCAGCTGCTAGGGAGTGATCGGGGGAAAAAGTACAGGCTGCTATAACTTAAGGTAATCGACAATACATCTGCGATCGTTTACTCAGATGGAAAGATGACAGTCGGTGAAAAAAAAGCGCTTTACATAATTAAATATGCAATTCTTTCATCTGTTGCTTATTTTGCATTGAAAATAGAATTATATTTTCCATCTCATTTTCTTCAGAAAAGAGTCACTCGCCCCCAAAGTCAACCCGTGACGATACATTTTGGTAGAGAGAAAAAAATAATTTTATTCGCACCCGAGATAAAAATATTAAAAATAAACAAAGCATTATCTTGCGCCAATATCTCACTAAAAATATGACATCGGCAATTACGTCTCTCTCGCCCTATACACAAGGTGCCCTTGTCTTTAAAAAAAATCCCTTCTCGGCGTAGAAGAGATATGACGTTAATATGACCCCCTTTAGAAATATTTCCTTCTCCATGGTAACGGGTCGGAAGAGGCTGGAATTATTTATGGGCAAATGTGAGTTTGTTTGAGGCGGAAATCGCACGAGATTTTCCAGAAAAGGTGAAAGGGATATTACCGAAGAAACCGAAAGCGCGGTAATTTGGGAACGGAGAGAGAGTTGGAGGGAAGGGAAAAGCGCGGGAGGATGGAAGCAGGGAAGAACGGATACATATTCTTTCTCAAAAAATTTTATTTTCGAAGAAAAGGGAACTCGAGGAAATCCCAGGGTGGGATTTTCTGGGAAATTAAAAGGGAAAATAAATTTCCATCACGGGATTTTTTTCTCTTTCTCTCTTTATCATGTGGAAAGTCTCCAAGAATTCCTATCTATAAGGGAGGGCGGGATAGGAGGGCGACATGAAAAAATTGAGAATCGGAGAGAGAGAGAAAGAAAGATGGGGGAAAGGCAACTCGCTCGATTTATCTCTATTTATCCATTTCTACTCTATCTCTCAAAACACTTTATTTCATTGTATTGTATATTTTATTCTGTGTACCTCTGTCCAATTCTATCTCCACATCTGCCTCCACTCCACACACTATCTGCCCCTCTCTCTTTTCCGCCTTTCTCTTCCTTCCTCACCTTTCTAATTTCTCTTTTTTTCGGGCTTCTTTGAAAAAAACCGCTAATTTAATCATTTTGTCCGTCAGTCCGACCAGGCACAGTGGCGCACACAGGAATCTAGGATTCTCTCAAGGGGGGAGTCCGAAATACATATTTGGCAATCACAAATGTTGTGTGCAAGTTATATCAATACCTACATGTCGCGTATTGCGTTATTAATTACATTTATGTTTTTTTTAATGGGGCAAACCGTTTCCTATTCCTCTCTGATGGCGCCCGTAAACCTAAATTTAAAATAATTATGCGTGTTTACACAGCTTTGAAAAAACGCAGTTTTCAAAGGGGGTTGGGGGGATCCGGACCCGGTGGATCCCCGCCCCCATGTGTGCGCCACTGGTCCGGCATATTTCCATGTCCGGTGAACTACTCCTACACTGTTCAAGTAAGAGCAATTTGAGGGACTCTTCATAGCAATAAGTTCTTTTCGCGGTAGAAATTTGGAGACTCTAAAAGCAGCGTAAGGGGTTTAGTTTTTTTTAATCCGCTCTTAATATTTGGCCCATCCGTTCTATCATAGCGTGTTGTACCTTTCTGTGTTTTGTCCGACATAATCGAGTTCTCCAGAATTATCCTACATCGGCTGAACCTGTTCTTTCCCATGCAAAAGATTCCAGGGAATGATAATATGGTAGCTTCCCCTTGGTTTCCACATTCCAGTTCTTCAGCCGTTCAAACGATTCCGATAACTCGTACAGCTATCTTCGTCATTGACCCTGCCAACACGATTTCTTTTCGGTTTTACAATATGCCGCAACTACTGCTGCTTACTGCCAGATGCGTTGTGAAGCCAGGACGATAGATAGGTACATATACCTTTTTCTGAAATAATCACCACACGCGTGGGTCGAACCGCAAAAACCTTTGAATCTGTGATACGGCACTTACCACCACGCCACCAATTTTCGTGCAGTTGTAGACCTCCCGAAAGGATTTCACTTTAAAAAAAAACAAAGCGAGAAGTTTTACTTCATCCTCTCTACTTTGTCGTTCCTTCTAAAGATAGACGCCGGTACGGCGGGTATAAGATATGGGATTTTGGGACCTTCCTTTATTTTAGCCGGATAGGAGAGAGGAGTGTGCGTGGGAGTGATGGAGTGGGCGTGACCCAAGGGAAAGTTTCTCGAGCATGGGCAGCCGCTGCAACGCCAAGGGAATCCTTTTTCTTTTTACACCAACAACTTAAGGGAAACTCTTGCGCCTCTCACGCCTGTTATGAACTGGTTTTTACAGATGATCGCAGCCGGGAATAGTCACTACTATGGGTATAACTGAATGGCGAATTGAAGGGTGTTTACTGTGCGCCTTATAGTGCCGAATTAATTTTCGTGTTTTAATAAAAAAAAGATTTACATGTTCTTATTTTTAAAGTTGATGGGTTCGAAAATTCGAAGGAAATAATTTAACCCTTAATTTTTCGGAGTGTAGTTCAAAAAGCATGGTTTTTCCTTCCGTTTGTTCTTTTTTTAATTAGCTTTTTCGGCGTTGCAAATATGTCGCATTCAACACTTATTTTCAAAGTATACAACGATTCCATTGAATACATTTTATAACTGGCCATAAAATAATCGCATGGGTATCTTTAACTACCGTATTTTTGTTCCGAGTACAAGGAAAATCATCGAAATTACAATATATTCCAAAAAATATTTGTTTATTATTGATCGTACGTCAGCTGTTTCCTTATCTCCGGTTTCATTGTTTAAAATTTTAAGCTGTAAAACGGTAAATGTAGAAATAAAGTGGTATGCGTTAATTTTCGACTTGATTATATGATAATATCCCGTCTAACAGCTAGGTTAATTTACGTCAACGGACGTGACGAATTTTAATTAATAAGAGGACAGTATTCGCGAAAACCGCCGTTGAAACTCATCATAAACGTTCTAGAACTTCAGAAATTAGCAGCACTGAGGCCATACTTGTAGGTAACATTGTTTTCCCGGGCTAATATTTCTGCGGCGAATGCGGCAGAAAAGTAGAGAGAGCCATTCCGAGTGCGGTGAAGGGGGAAACGGAGCGTAATGGATTGTTTTATGTGCGGGCGTAAAAGTACAATTAATTTGAAGCCAGGAGAAAGTTATAAAAGAGGGAGAGAGAGAGAAGCGTGCCGGAAATAAGGACACAAGAAAAGAAACGAGAGATGGCAGAAGAAGGTAACTATAGTAAACAGAAAACAACTATTGTCATAGAGACGAGTGAGAAGAGAAAAAAAACGTATACGAATACAGAAACAAATGGAAAAATTTTACTATTACAGTTCTCAACGGAGAAGCATTGTGTGAGATAAAAACAGTAAACTTTTTTTGTCGAAGAGGAAATAAAATAGATTAAATGGAAACTTCTTAAGGCTGTGAAAGAAGCATAACTCGAGTAAAATTACATGGATCAAAATTATTATTAGAAAATATAACTTGAAACAATATTTGATGAGGTATGGAATTATGCGAAGATACATCATTTAAATGAGTATATTACAATTGCATTTCAGCGATTAGCTATCCCGCGGCCTAATGAGAGGCACAAATATATAAAATTAAATTTAAACAAGTTGGTAAAACAAGAGGCCTAACGGACAATCGGATTAAGTCAGTGGTATCCAAAATGGGGCGCGCCTCCCTGGAGGGGAGGGGGAGCAGGTCATGGGGGCGCAAATAGACTTCACATTGTATTTACTGTAGTTTTAACTGTCACAATAGTGAGACCTACAAGATGCAGTCGCCGAATTCTAGTCTTCAATTGGCTAGGTCGTATCATTTGCCATGTACTACATGACATATAAGGGGGGCGAAAGGACATTTTTCTTTTGTAAAGTTGGGAAACCGCTGGATTAAGTAAAAAAATACGCTAGAAAGCACAAAGAGGGTGCCGATAAAAAGGAATGTGTATTTTTTTTCAGATAAGAACGCGTGGATTTCGTTGTGTTACATAAATAAGATCCTTAAAAAGAATATGACACGAGGATCTTTTAGTGCACGTGGAAAATTATGCGCGCGTCGGGAATAGCGACGCAGTAAAAGGTGATTGATGATTATTTTATACCGCAAAACGAAAAATTCTTTCTCCCCATTTCCCTTGGTGAAGGACGGGTAGTATGCTCGTAGAAAATTCAGGAAAAAACTGCGACATTCGAGAGAATTCGAGAGATGGACGGAAGAAATAAGAAGAAAAGCGACTCTCGTCGAAACACGCAAAAAAGACGGAAATGGAGAGAGTTGAACGAGTGGATGGGGTTAGCGTGGAATGAGTTTTTTTTTTTTTTTTAGGCACTCGTCGTAAATGCGGACGGGGAATGAATCTAGGGAATGGAATTTGGAGGATCTCCGAATGAGGGAAGATATTAAGGTTTCCAAAAAAAAAAAAAGAAAAGGAAGAGAACTTTAAGAGTACGAAAATTTCCTTCGTGTTTCTAATCTTGAAGACAAAAGAAAACTTTTTTTTTTTTAAGTGCAAAAATTTTTTTCTCTCCGGATGCTTATAATAGGAACAAGAATGTTCTCGAATGAATTCTAAAAAAAACAATTTTTTTAAAGAGAGAGAGAGAGAGGGGGAACTTTTACGGTTGAAGCGAAATGAAGCAATGAAACGATAATTGGATTAGAGTACGTTTCAGTTATGACCGTAGGCTTTGGTAGTACGTTTATCACTTGCGTAATTCACCCAACCCTTCGTTTTAATGCATTAGATTCTATTAGAGTGGACGGATTGACGTATGGGAGAGCAATGGGAAACAAATGAAGGATTAACGAGTCGACAATGGCCGAATTGTGACGAGGGCATATACACTCCTAAACCGTCATTTTTCATTTTTATTGCTTAAATTTTAGCTAGAATGCATGGAATCGAATTATATTCACGATGACGTCGCTATATTTGCTATGGCGTCCGCACCGCAAAGCTCATTTCTTCGGGTATTGCACTAAACATTTATTGAAACGAATTAAAACTACATTTCCGCGTCATATTCCTGGTGTTTTTCGAATATATATTACTCCTGAAAATGGAGGAAACTCCATCAAATGTCGATGTTGTGTACTCGTGTTTATTTTTACATAATCGCTCCTATAGGCCAAACTGAAGTGATAAAGAGATACGATTGTAATGTGGGAAATAATTCGTTTATACAGTAAATCCTTGTCCAGCGAGGGTTTCCTCAAACGCGGAATTGAGTATACACGGTGAAACATATTTACTCAGTAGGTACTTTTAATTACACGCCGTCCTAGATGTGGCACGCATGAATCTTCCAGTAGAAAGCTCGTATCCTATAAGAATATGTGACATTTTTGATAAGGTATCAAATTTGCCTTTTTGCCCTACACGGAATTTTTCAAGTAAGTAAGGCTCGCGTCGCGAAAAAAACGGACATAATTAACCGCCTAGTTTACATTATGCAGTTTTAACTGCCTCACACTTCATGTATATTACATTCGACTCCTTATTTCACCTTAGCATTCACTAACTGGTATAACCATTTATAGATATGTCAGCATTTATTTTCTTTAAATAAAAAAAATTTTCATGCACTTTAACTGTTCTTCGTGCCTGTATCATTCATGAGCTGTTAAGTTTAAATCGTTTTAAAAATACCTTAATGACGGGGGACATAATTGACTTTACGAACACCTTAAATAAATTACGCAAAATCAACGAACAAATAACCTTTAGACATGTAATTGTCACGATAACTCATGCTGCGATCGCGTGCAATCTAGTATTATAGCACTGCACCCGTGGCGCCATAAGTTGATAAAAAGGAGAACTATGAGACGTTTTAGTCGACGTTAAAGTCTATTGGTTTTCTATGTCTATCCCAGTGGCGTTGCGTGCTAGACGGTGCAATGAACTGAAGGCCCCAATTCAAAGCGTACGACTAGCATTCCAACCAAAATTATTTGTTTTTCTGTCACATTAATATTATGTCTCGCTATTTTCTGCAAATTGTTTTCAACCATCCAAAGCTTATACGTCATAGTCTTCCCGTGGTCATCCCAATTTTTCTGTTTCATGGGAGAGCGCAAAAAATGCTATTGTTTTCAATTATCGGAATGTTTCTGGCGTGGCTCATGAAAATGATTAAAAATTATTTGCTCCCACCGTATCATATTTAAAATTGTACAGTCTTGCTCTTTACGTTGGATAGTAAGTTACTTTCTCATTGAAATATTGTTATTTTTTAAGTAAAAATTAATGATATGGAGGGGCAGGGCAGGTTTCAGTTAATAAATATGTGTAAGCGAGGTAAAAATTTTCTGCCCCTCTGGATATCAAAGGCATGAAATAATATTAATGATATACTAAAAAAAAAGAAAATAAATTTATTTTAACTGTTTTATTTTTTCAAAAAAATATTCGGCTAAATATTATTAGAAAATAGATATAAAACATTCACTGACCTTTACAAAATTACTATGTAAAGATTATATTACCGAATATTTTTACGTTGCAACTTTACGAACCCACTTTTCGAAAAGGACGAGATTAAGTTTTTTCGGGCTTTTTTCTTTGCAAAGTCATTTACCAGGGATCAGAGAGGAAAGCTACTTGCAAAATGTAGAGATCCCGAATGTTAAAAAGCTGCACAAAGATACAAACCCCGAGTAATCAAAATCTTTAGTATTGAAGGTTCACTGTATTTAGGTCGGGAAGATTATTTGAAATTACATGCGAAATCCCTAAAAGCACATGGTAGCAGTATAGTTATTGCTTTTGCGTGTATATATTCCGCTAAAGAGGTTAAGGAAAGTGCACAGTGTATCGGCGTGTTTTAGACAATGTAAAACTTTAAAACGTTAATCTTGCCGGCATTCTGAGGTGACACCCGTAAGCGGTAGGTTACGTCGCTTACACCTTGAGCCGACCCTGAATGTAAATGACGTATCATGGCGTAAAATATAATTTTTTCGCGATGCTTTCAAGTTCTATGCAATAAACCTTTAAAAAATGAAAATTTAAAAATCCTAAATATTGATTTTGCCGCCCCTCTGAAGTGGCGCTTATGTCGCATACGCCTGAAACCGGCCCTGTGGAGGACCATAAACGATTTTGCATTGATGTCACCAAAAATGTTGCTACGCCACCGCTCCTTTATTTTACTATTTTTATCAATCTCGAGCAGTCTTTGCTTACTTTATTTACTTGCGAAATCTTTTTCTCGCCCTGCAAATCGCAACATTGGATCGAAATTATTCTCTGAAAGAATTCGTTCACTTCACCTATGGTTGAATTTCTCGAAGCTCTATCTAAAAATACGAATTTTCATCGCTTCAAAGGCATTCTTTTGAAAATCAGGCACAGCTTCAGATTTTCTGATATTTGAATATTGCGCGCCGAGTGTTTCAAATTCGGATTATTCGATTAAGGAGGCACGGATTTACCATATCTGACGTCGTAATTGCAAGTTACTAACAATAAGTTGAAATTTTTTATGGCAGGAAATGCATAAGTAATGTATGCGCATAAAGCAGCCACTGCAATTATCGTGTTAAAATAGGATTAATACGACTCACAAGTTTGAAACATTATTTTAGAATACTTCTTTTAATCTCCGTAAAAAGACTGTATTTTTTGCGATGTCCAGCTTGATGGATGCCAAGGGTTTCCAAAGGGAAGATTCATTTGCCTTTTTCCACTGCACCCAATTACCTAGCGATGTAACTATTTTTTACGCGTCACTTCAATTTTTTCTTATTTTCCGAGTCGAGTAAGTCATAAATTTCCGACGTTTCCGCGGAACGCAATTAAGCTTCATCCTCTCTTCAAAATGAGGTCAGCTTGTTCGACGTTCCACGTGGACTTCGCACTTTATCGTAGAAATTTTTTTAAATCTACGTCGTGTACGCCAAAATATGAAATGAAAGAATATGAAAAATAAGAGAATATACATAAGCTATGAAAGAGCAGTTTTTTTTTCATTTTTTACAGCGCATAGTGGGGAAACTGATGACT
The DNA here is from genome assembly GCA_036926305.1 of Uropetala carovei. NCBI lineage: Eukaryota > Metazoa > Arthropoda > Insecta > Odonata > Petaluridae > Uropetala > Uropetala carovei. The sequence goes on along the minus strand of JAXCHB010000101.1, from coordinate 211,329 downwards.
TTATAATACATATATTTCCTTACTCAGTCAACAATATTTATTATTTTTTGGTATTGTTATGGCCAGTATCTCGATGGTCCTCCATCCTTCTTTCTGAATGATAACATCCTTTCGGCAGGTATCATTTTTGTTAATTTAAAATAGATGGGTTTCTTTCACATTCCTTCGTTTCATAAGATTTATTCTGTATCTCATCTTGATATTATGCATGCAACAGTTTAAGATCATTTCAATTTTCTTTTTGTTTTTGCAAATATCAGAATTTCCTTTGTGGATTTACTAAATTGTCGATCTTGTTAATCAGTCTTTAATATTTCTTCCCTTGAATTTAAATTAACATGGATGAAAAACCATCGGATCAAACCACCAGACTACTAAAATTGAAATTTTGATTTAACTTGAAAAAATATTCGTCCGAAGGACAAGAAATAATTTCCCACTCGTACAGTTTTTGAGAGTTTAATCGCTATAAAATATTTAATATGTATTCCATTCTTCATCCTAAATATACATACATTTTATCGTTGAATATATAAGGATTTTATTGAAGTGCTAGATGTATATATATAGATCATGTCATTCCATCGAGACTGCCGATTATATTCAAACACGGCGTGCTCTAGTCAGCCCATTATCGGATATAATATAGGAGAGTTTAACTCCTTAAGTGTGTCATATAAGTATTCAATTAAATCTTTAGCTTTAAAAACTTTTAGCTTTATAAAATAGGCAGCCTTAAAAGAATAAAACAAAAAAATTTTCAGATTATTTGTTCGTTATAAAAGATTTTGGTGTTATATTCTTTTCGTTGCTGATTTACATATCATTTACGTAATAATATCGCTTTGATAGGAGGTTTCCGAGGTGGAGCTTAATTTAAAAAGGTGTTTTGCTATTAACTTTATATTCAAAATCCATTTACTATAGCTTATGGAATGATATTATTACGTAAGTGATATATAAAGTAACAGTAATGAAAAGAATATGACACCAAAATCTTTTATAACGAATAAATAATCTTAAAATTTTCATGTTTTATTCTGCCTATTTTATAAAGCTAAAAGGTTTTATTTTTGATTTTTTTAAATTCTTACTTGTTTTCATCTTTTAAGTGCCAAAATGAATAACACCCAACGAAAAATAACGAACATACATAATTTACCTCAATCTTTTCTTACAATGATTGATATCAAAGTTCGTGATTTGTAGAACTTTGTGACTTCATACGACTCTAGCGCTAGTTTAAATCACAACGCCAATAAGAAGAGAAACCCAGTACAGGCATTAGCCTACTCTTTTCGAAAAGCACCATGGAGAACCAACGGCTTTATATCCCTTCAGAAGGATGAAGCGTTGATTTGCGTGCTCTCCTCTGAACACGCAAAAAAAGGGGCCGCAAGATCTATTGAAAAAAATTCAACTTTCGCAGTTTTCAGTAGCTCAGCGTAGCAGTCCACAACGCGCTCGCCACTACAGTCCACAACGCGCTCGCCACTACGCCACGACACCCCATTTCGCAAGTTTTGAAATTTTGTACATACTTTCCACCCAGAAGTCATTTACCGCAGCGTGAGGAATAAAAATAAATTCCCAAAGGAACCATCTACTGATTACGAGTTGTCAATTGTTTTATGAAAAAATTCATATTTTTAAAACTGATCATTCGTTCGATTGATATGAGGGAACAAAAAATGGTCTACAATATATATATATATATATACGAACGCATATAAAAGATTTTATAATAATACCATGATACGAAACTGAATGCGAATCTTGCCGAGGAAAAAAATACAGCCATTTCAACTGCCAAACCACCTGAGGGCAATGCGCCAGTTTTGCGGCACTCTTTATTTTTTTTTAGCACGAATCACGTCCACTTTATTTTACACGCGTCCGATACATCCACCACGTGCAGGCGGAACGAAAATAAAATGAAAGAAGAAAAAACAAGATGGGAGAGAGAGAGATAATCCTTTCATTTCCTACCACGCCGATAACTTCGTATAACCTCCAAGTCTGAGAGCTTTTCATCCCAACAAAGAAAATCAACAAAAAGAAGCACGCGGTTTAAAAACTCATTCCCGAAAGGGTTCTATCTCTTTCCTAACTTTTTTTGTATTGCGTTAACGTCGCCTTTCTGATCCTATCTCTCTCTCTACTTGTAGGACGAAAATTGGAGGGTATTTTCGCCCCTTTCACCCGAAACCCTTTTCCCCTTCCCAACCCAACCTCCCCCTACCCTTGGTTGGAGGATTCGAAAGATGGATATTTCGGATTGGTCGACCGGAAGAGAAAGGGACGGCGATTTTTTTAAAGAGGAATCGGCGAAATGGAGAGTTTCTGAGGGTGAATCTGCAGCGGAGGAAGGGATTAATTTTAATCCCTAGGCTCAATTTAAGTGAGGGGAGGAGAGAAGGAGGAGGGGTGGAGGACGGATACAGTTATCTGGGAAGTGCTGCATTCGAGCGTGAAGAGAGAGAGAATGAGGTACTCTCTGGGCCAATGTCGCGAGGAAGAGAAAGAAAAAGAATCGAGAATTATTTGTTTCTTGACGAACTTAATACTTGTTGTGAGATAGAGAAATAAGTTGACGAATATATATATATATATATATATATATATATATATATATATATATATATATATATATATATACACACGCACATATATACATATATATATATACATATACATATATATAGATATATATACCAGACGTTATACCAGACGTCTTTGGCGAATATAATTATGTATTATATGGTAATACAATCATTTCACCTTTTGCGCATTTTTTACCAAAGGATGAAGGCATTATAAATTAGAAAAATATGTTTTAATATTTATTACAAAGCTTGCTTGTAAGCAATATTTTTTGTTTTTCCTTCTGTTCCGTTCAACAAGGTTTAAATAGTGTTAAAACGTGATAAGAAAAAAGAAATATAATTATTATTAAACTCGATAGCTTTCCGGTAGAACACATTAATATTTACATACTGTTTCATTGTAAATACGGTTATTATTCTCAGACTAATTTCTATAACAGATATCCTTTAAGTAGTAATTAAAAGATTTTACCATACCTGAGAGTAATAGGATTTCGAGATTAATAATGTAATCGGTTCCCGTTAAAAACGCTAAATTTTGTCAAAATATGATATTAAAACGTTAAATTCGAAAGATTTAGATATGAAAGCGATAAAAGACGATAAGAATAAGAAACTGGATTTATTTTTCTTTAATACAGTCCAAGTCCGAAAATCGTAGGTCAAATATGCGAATTTTAATAAGCAAAATAAAATAAGGTTGCGGGTCGAAATATCGATTTTTTCCATGTTATCTTATGAGGAATGGAAATCATTCTCGGGAATCGAACCCGGGTCGATTTTGGAAATTTTTTTTCGTAAATGGCTTCTACTTTAAGACCATACCAAATGTCAATCTTCTAACTACTAGGAAAGTCCCTCTGGGCCCGGACCAAATGGCCCTGCTGCCCCCCCTCTATCTGGCTCTGTATATATATATATATATATATATATATATATATATATATATATACACAGGTATATACTGAATACGCGACCCTAAAGAGCCAATGGGTGATATGCATAAAAAGGAGTAATTATTCAGGAGTAACTACTCATGAGCAAGAGCAACATCATCGAGAGAATGCTCACTTCTTTGAGCAATTACTCATTTTCATATGCATAAAGCGTTTCTGTAGTTGATGAGTAATTACTCCCAGTTTATCGAGAAGTTACTCTTCCTACGTCACAGTTATGACGACAACGGCGCGCGCATTTTGATCTGGTATGTGGACATTACGAAAAGGCACCATTAACCAAGAAGCAATTGCGTATCCAACGTCTCCTAATAGTAACGCGTTAGCAGGATTATTAGACATCACCCTAGATACCTCGGAATTCCACCAAATTCTCGAGTCATGCACGGAGCCTGGCCATGATGCATCCACACTTGTAAATTTCTCAACTGCGTTGCAAGTAACTGGCGAACCCTTTCCGATTGATAAATTCGTCTCCAAAGATACGTGGCCTTTTGATTGCAATGTGTGTGCAATCAATAGCCCCGATAGACCCCGGAAATGTGTATCTATCTTGCCAAATACGCTTGGCTTCATTGAATTCTTCCGTGGAACGAGGGAACTTTATCCAAACATTCGATTTCACCAGTATTTTGTCCATTACCTCGCTGATTGTCCGGGACACAGTTCACTGATGTATGCCAACATCTTCTGCAACCCCAGTTTGAAAACCGGAGTCAGCAACATATCGCAGAAAAACTCGCATTTTTTCACTGCTTGACAATGCACCACCTGGTGTTTCAGCTATTTCCCCGAGGAAATGGTGGGACATCCATTTCACATTTTGACTGTTATATCTGTACAGTGCCCTGAAATTTCTCTCAGCACTACTCCTGCGATCCTTATAGACCTTCTCTGACCGACCTATCACTATAAACTCCGCCATCATGCTACTTCTATAAAGTGGAGTATACTACTGACGTGACTCCAAAAATACGGAGCAATTGCTCCCCCACGTGAGCAAGAGTATGTTTTTATGCATATGAAATTGGAGTAATTGCTCCTGAATAAGAGATCCGTGAGCAATTACTTCCTAAAGGAGCAATTGCTTACTCTGTGAGTAATCTCTCATAGACTTTATTCATACGAAAGCGAGTAATTACTCAGAAAACGCGAGCAAAGAGTAATTGTTCTTTATTATGCATATCACCCAATATGTGTTCTTTGAACGTATTCTAAAATTGCTCGAATTTAATTTGATGTAGGTATATGTAAAATATTTTGTGATTGGTCATGTTAATTATCGCAGAGATGTTTTATAATAAAAATTGTTAGTTACTTCAGTGTATGTTTAATATAGGAGCGTACTGTTATGATCGAATGTTCAGAGAATTGGTTATCGAATGATTAAAGAATCTCTCTTACGCAATTACGAAGTAATTAATTGGTACCTTAACAAAAATAAACTATGTAATACATCACCAACCCACTCAAAATAAACTCCCAAGGTTATTAATGTCATCGTTAATATTTGCAACATCGGTCTAATTTTGTTAATTTTGTGATTTCAAACAAGAAAAATTACGGAATGTGATAAAGAAGAGGGATAATGAGAAGGTATAAATAGAATTAACAGAAATTATAAATGGTTGTACACCATGCGAAAAGACGCATACTTATTGCAAGGATTACAAGCAAGTTAAGGCAAATTGGGGGAGCTTGTGACTTGAAAAGCCTCCAGCGTTAGTAGACTTCTAATTCTGAATCACAAAGCAAGTGAGGAGGGAAACCCTACTCTTATCGAGAAACACCAAGGGGACCAACGGCTTTGAGTCCCTTACGAAGGACCGAGCGCTGATTTGCGTGTTCTTTTCTTAACCACGCAAATGGGGAGGGGGCAACCCGGTTCACTTAACGTAAGAGGCCAGCGCCCTCACCCGGTTAAGGCAACATTAGGTGGAACGTGAATTTCAATGAAATAAAAAGCATTAGTCTAACGTATTTTTTATTATAAATAAGTAATGTAGGTACTGCGACTTTGATGAATTTTTCTCATCGGTTTTTCTTGATATTGCTGTCTGTATGGGTATTTTATTTTTTCGCGTCAATTCTCATATAAATATCTATATACAATCAGTTAAAATAACTTATCATCATTCTAACTATAGTCGATCCGAAATCGGAAGACTCCTGGCCTCGAAAAAGGGGCGGACACCAGTTAACAGCAGCCAATAGGAAACTGTTTGTTTGGGAAGGTAGTGGGGAGGAAACCAGTCTCACTCCTGCTCTCGAAGAGATCGCATCGGACTGCGTTGCCGTTTCTACCGCCGTTTCCTTGCTGTGGATCAAAAAGAAGGATGGGAAGTATTTTATTTAGAAACTGCGTAGTATATCAGCTGAGCAAGAGCTGGCAGCGCGCACCGACATCTGCTCTCCCGCACGAAAGTTGAGAGGGGCGATGGAAGGGGAAACGTTCGTGATTGGCTACTTGCTCTAAGTAGGCCAGGAGTCTTCCGATTTCGGATCGACTATAACTGTGGGTGAAACTGCGAACTATCATGTTTCTTACCGTCATGCATATTTCGGTCTCCTACATGTGGGATTTATAAGTAAAATTTTGTAAACATAGCTAATTGTATTTTTATTACATAGACAATTAAAAACAATCTGGGAATAGAACGGTTACGTTTCTATCCCAGGTACTTTTATTTTAAAATTTTTATCGTCGTTGTGTGTTTGGAATATATGTAACACTGTTGATGAACACACGCGTTGAAAAATGAATTGTTTGTTTTGCTTAGGAAATAATTTTTTGAAAAGGTTTTTGCTTAAAATTTAATTATAAATCTAGTTATGTTAACGTTTTTATCAAATACGGCGATTTAATATCACGACGAATTCACGCATAGTTGCTGTGTTCGACCTCGCTAACTACTAATTGACTTTTCCTGCGACCCATCCACGTGCGAACCAAGTACATGTTACCCGGCAACGTGTGTTTGTTTACGAAAAAACGTAAATTACCGTAATAAAAACACCGAATCGATTCTGATCAACTATTGACGCGAATATTGGGAATAAGTCAACTCCGATCAATCCGATCCCAATTAAGTTTTTTGAAATTTATTCAGCTTAACATAGCGCTTTGGAATGACGGCGATATTAATTCGTTCAAATTGGGTTAGAATTTATGGGCGACGAAGCGAGCATTCAGGCTGGGTTAGGACAGACGAGAGGCTCGTAAGAGAATCACTAGTTACTAGAATGTAATCAGTTTTGTTCGTATGCCCTCATCTTCCATATTTATCCTAGAATTATTGAGTTTTGTTACAAATTTTTGTTTATAAAAGAGCCTGAATTTATCATTTTGATTTTCACAGTTGCGCTTTCAGAGAAGATAATTGCTACATTAAAGTGTGTTCTGTTATTCGAAATTATATATACGTGTGTGTGTGTGTGCATATGTATGTATGTATGTATACACACACACACCTATATATTATTTTATCTGTAATTAAGGAGAAACTTGTCCCCATAAAATTTTCCGTGTTTCCCATAAAAAATATCACTTTTAATTAAATATAACGAAATGGAAATTTTTTAAGGCTAAACTTAAAAAATTAACATTTACACAAAAAGAGGCATTTCTTTTTACTGTGTATCTGTGTTTGGGACTTGACACTTTAAACCATAATCAAATAAATAAAATATTTATCAAACAACAAAATAATTAAATTACCTTCCTTTAGCAGGCGTAGCTCATTTAAGATAACATATAAACAGTGTATATAAAATAATTTCGCTAAATGTAGTTTATTATAATTTTGCGACATTAATTTTTGTAAACATCCTGAATATCAGCGCCACCTTCATGGTGTCTGTAAAATATCAGTCCAATTTAGTTATCCAAGGAGCCGAAGTGCTCGGTCCAAATAAAAAGTAGGACAACACCCGAAATAGATCAGTTATACCCTAATAATATACATCACAAGGAGGAAAAAAAACTTCATTTTTTCGTAATTAGTCCGTCCATTGTAACGCTTCTCCTAGATCCGTGATCTCGGAGTCCCTTGTAACGCCAAATCGAGTTCTTTTATTTTTGCGCCCCATCATCCTCTGTGGTTAGTAAGTTTGAGGCTCTCTCTCTCCCTCCCACACACTTCCGTACCCTTGAACCCCTTTTACCCGTTGTTGGCAACGACAACAGGGTTTTTGGAGATGGCAGAGACCTCTTTTCAGGGATGCGTACACAGGAATGGGGTTTAAGAGAAGGGGAGGCGAAAGAGGATTGTTACGTGCGCTCCGCACGAGCAAGGAAGGGTATGAAAAGGGTAAGGAAAGCGGAGGGGGGGGGGACGGAAAGAGGGGAGAAGTGAAGTGAGAGAGCGCTTTATAGAGCGGGGAATTATGAAGACGTCATTGTGATGGGGGTTGAGGGAGGGTATGAATTATGGAGGGTCCGAAAGAGAGTGAGGGATTTGGAAGGAGAGGATAAATGAGGCGGAGAAGTGGGAAAAGAAGATGGTAATTGGTGGTGTTAGCCGAGGTGGGAGTAGAGGCAGCGGAAGGTTATCTGAAAGGCCAGACAGACAGAGTGCAAGATGATGATGATGATGTTGGTGAGCGCCAAGTGGGGCGAAAGAACGTAAGGCTTTATACATAAATTCATTTGTCGTTAATTTTCTAAAAGCACTTCACGCAAAATTTCTTGTGTAATCATGCCCTTTCTTACTTTTCCTCGTCCGCAGCCTCCTGAAATGTTGACGTTGGTGTGTTGTAGGGAAGAGACCCTTGAAAAGACAACGTCCGTGTTTATTAACGAAAATAGTCCCACGCATCTGGTTTACATTTACCAGAGCCGCTGTTCAATCATGGACAACTATACGGTGACTATTCAAGAGTTTCTTCCTTAAAAGACATCAAAGTCAACATTTCAGAGATAAGAAGAAGTAAGAAAGGGCGTGATTACTCAAGAAATTTTGTGTAAAGTACTTATGGATGCTTATTCATTGCAAAATGATTATCTCCCCATTTCGAGCGAAACGGGAGTTGGTGAGTGTAGCGAGCAGGGGCGATATTTTGAAATATCAATAGTCCTATATAATAAAATTGAATGTCTGTCCAACTTTATGTCTGTCCCTTAGGGTGTGAAAATACGAATAACTGGAAGTGTTAATAAACCAGAAAATAACATAATTAATAATATAGTTTATAAGGAAGTGCTAACTTCATTTCATTTTAAATTTATTATTTTTGTTAATTTGTTATTAAAAATTAATCATACATCCCGTATTAAATACATTTGTTTAATTCATTTTCAGGACATATCGTATTTCCCTTACACTTATCAAAATCCAATAAATAGTAGAAGCGAAGTTAATGCGAGCTAACCGATAGCGATTGAAAACACACGTACAAATATTTTATATATATATATATATATATATATCAATGTTATAAAATCGTAATGGTCATCATGATGCGTAACGCTCTAATTTTGTGATTAACTCGATTATAAATAAACTTAGAAGCCTGAAATTTCTCAGGATTTCAGTGTTGATGAATCTCTACGTTAGGACTAAAAAATTTCGAAAAAGGTCACGGGTTCGACTCCAGAAGATGAATGTCCTTTCCCATAAGATAACACGTAAAAATCACCTTTTTGGTTTGTAGGCTTTCATTCCTTTACTCTTTAAAATATCTTAAAATTAAGTTATCGACACGAAATTTGCACTTAAACATGCCAAAATGAATGAGGATTCTTATTCTTACCGTCGAATACTCAGTCTCATTCGAATTCGCTCAAATTTTGAATTTATACTCGATTTTTGGTAATTTTTTTTAACATTTCAATAATTCCATGGTAACCGGTATTGTTGTCCTCGGTAACATCTGTGCATATGCACTTAAATAAAGGCTTAAAGATCGAAAATAAGATAAAAACTTGCTCGAAATGGCCGAGGATATGAATTTAATGCAAATAAATCGAACGAAGTATTCATGTTATTTATATTTTTCATCTATATTACTAAAATCCTATTTCTGGTTGTCTCTCTCTCTAACGCTCTGTACCTCAGCCATTTTTAATCTCCGGAATCTCAGCCCTCTAAGTTTATTTTTTATCGAGTTATTCAACTGATTTTCTTAATTTGTTATTAAAAACCAAACATACATCCTTTATAATATATATTCATTAAACTCATATTCAAAACATACTCCCGTTAAACTAATCTAAATCTAATAGGTACATGGTAGGAACGAAGAAACAGCGAGCAAAAGGGGGGGGGGGGGGTTGGCGAGCGTATATATATATACGCTATATATATATATATATATATATATATATATATATATATATATATACACACACACATACATACATACAAAAACACACACATATATGGCTGATTAATCACCGGAAGGTTGACGCGGAAGAGAGCTTTCAAGTTTCCCCGGGAGGGGTCGTTACTTACCAAGGGGGTCACTCGCTTTTTTTTAATTGCGAAAAGAGAAGTGCAAAGAATCAGCGCTTTATTTTTCACTCCACGTGTCAACTAGGATTTATTTTTAAAGGGAGAGGGGTGTGGAGCGTTAAAGAGATTCGAGGAAGGAGTAGCGAGATGGTAGTTATGAAGGGATGAGCGAGCTGTTTATGCAGACGGAATGAGGTTGTGTGTTTGTTTATAATTTTTTATTTTGGATTAGTATTTCCACTTAGGAACGAGTAACTAAGGGTGTTGTTTCTTTATATCCTTTCGAAGTAGGTTTTTAGCGAACCTTTTTAAATGAGTTTTCCTCTCCGGCGGATATTGCGCGCGGCGGTTTTTCTTTGTTTTTTCAATTCGCATGAGAATGTTTTTTCGAGGCGCAATCGTTTCGCATTCTTAATTAATATTCGAGCCAGTTATTGCTTCCCGTGGAAAAATTCTCCGGGCGAGTCGTTTCCGCAGAATTTTTACCGGGTTGTTTATATCATATATCTCTTGCGATCGAGTTTTGTCGTAAAAATAACGCATTTGCTAGTCGTTTGTAGCATGTTCCACGTAATATAAATGTCAACCAAGTGAAAGAGAATAATTCTGAACTTTACCGGCGACCGAACCCGGGTCTACCACTTCCCGGATAGCTAATTCAACCAACTAAGCTACCAAGCCAGTATAATTTTTCACCCTATGTCAAAGTACCAACCCAGAAAATGGGAAACCCGGGCTCGATTCAATTTCAGAATTTATCTTCCTCTCTAAATTGACATTTGTGTTAAGCCTTAATGCCTCCACACAGTAAAAAAAAACTGTTTAGCTGAATTCCTTCTTCCCTCCTGATAGTTTATCGAATTCTTGTTTTCCCTTTTGCCGGAAGATTTTCGGACGAAACCGGAAAAATAGAAAATTCCAAGAAAAGCAGGAAGGAATTCGTCCTTAATCATGAAATAGCTCGCCATTTCTCATGCAGTCGTCAATTGCGTCCACGGTAAAATAGAAGAGGAGTAAATATCCACAGGAAATATTTCTAAATGTTTCCGATACTCTGCAGAATTTTTCTTCCTGCCATTGTCGTTCAATCCTTCAAATTCGAGGCTTTCCTTCTGTACGAAATGGTACGACCTTTCCTAAAATCGTCGCAGTTTAAATTTTCAATGTTGTTACGGATGAATTGCAGAGTGGATAATTTAAGGTGCTTTTTTCACCGATTAATCCCCAGCAGCTAAACCTACTATGTAGATACCCCAAAATTTATCCATGTCCAGCTCTTACGTAAGGTAAAATGGGGTAAGTGTAGCTTAAGCACTCAATAAACAACTAATATCTGCTGACGGTGCTACCACCTGCTGGTTTGAATAAAAAATAGATTATTTGTCAGAGAGGTCCCAGATTTCCCGTCTTTTTCATCAGTTTCGCGTCATTGTTTACCATACTGTCATTTATTCTGTTAATACAATCTTATTTCAACTATTAAAAATAAATTATATTAAGTAGCTAAACAAAATGATTTTTTATGTCATACCCCGATCTTGCATCCACAGAAAAGTGATAAAAGAGCAAAATATAATATGTTTTCATATTAATCATATGCTATAGTACGCTTATACCCAAAACCAGGTATAAGTGTAGAATACTGACTTATATATTGTTGCAACGGTTCAGCCAATCCAAAATATATTTTAATGGGTAGTAGGCAACTAATTTGAAGGTGCACACAAATTTTCAATCCGCCATGGTAAGTCGTTTCGACGGCACACCGTGTTAAAATTGACCTATAGAAATTTTAGTTTATACTTACCCCACTTTACCTTAGACCAACCTATTCTGAAAATTTGGCTTCCCTATATTATAGGATTCTAGATATATTGTCCACATATTCGGACAGGCAAACCGAATACATACGCCATCACTTTAGCAAAATAATATACCAATATTATACGGATAGCTTATCCATCATAGTTTCGCTGGTCACATGCATTGCTTCAGGGGGCCGTAGATTGCCCTCCTATATAGTTCCACAACTCCTGGAGGATTAAGAAAATCCTGCGCATGTCTGATACGTTTTATATTGATTTTCTTAAGAAATGCAATATGCATTACTGAGGCAGGAAACCTATACGGTATCATTAGATCAATATGCATACCTTTACTATAGTTAGCATATTTCCTTCAGTTAGTTAGTTAGTTTTATAAACAGAGAAAATGTGCATATTACTCAAATAGATTTTCCAGAATGGATGTAAAGTTCCTGTGATGGAAATCCTAAGAAGCAATCACGTATGCTAAAGAAACGTTAAATTCGTTTCGTGGAGAGTGGCCTCCGAAACTGGGTTTTTCCAAGCATTAATTATAATATTTTCAGTCGATATGCATGAACATGTAAGTGATGGAGTGCGTGTAATCATTTAATCACGTGTCATTGAGTCCCTGCATAAAGGACATCCGTCGTAGGCCATTATCGATCCATAGAGAACAATTAGTCGGTTATAATCTCCTCGTCCATGGTAAACAAATAGGCCGCCATTCAAGGTGGAGTTGAGAATGAATTATAGGATACCTATTGTTGCATCGTCGGGGAGTTTGATGGCGGCATGCGGAGGGCCATCAATTTATTGCGTTCAAGTTAGAAAGGTTCACTTACGGCCTCCCGCAAAGTTCACACGGTTATAATGAGGTTAGCTTATTTATAAATAAAATGATTTCTTTAACATTTAATTTGACTTGTTTTTATGGATTGGATAGATATCGGGATAGATGGATGGTTATTTTTCAAAGGTCTGTATTTTTCAATCACATCTTTTAGTTTTATTATCCTAACTGGCAGATTAGTCGACAGAACGTGAGACATTTATTAGCAGATGGAAATAATCAAGTTAGCCCCCCCCCCCCCCCCTTAAAACGGCAAGATTTCCTCAAACTGTGTGAATTAAACGTTTACATTGAGAAATTTCGAACTGTAGGTGGAAAACGATGGACAGAATAAGAAACTTTATAATGTTTTCTTCAAAATAGTTTATATCCGAAGATTGTAGGTCAATTATTTCTAATTTTAATCTAAAAAAGAATGAAAGCCTGCACGTCGAAATGTCCCTTTTTACGTGCTACCTTATGGGAAATGGAAATTATCTTCTGGAGTCGAACCTGGGTCTTTGATCTCGAGTTCGATATACATATTAAAACTTTTTGTTATTATATCATAATGCTATCCTGAAAATTTCATTAAATTCGGTTCAGTCGTTTGCGAGATATTAAGCTTCAAAAAGCATTACATGACAAAGTGACAAAGCTACAAAGTGACATTGTGACACTGTCTTTTATTATTGTAATTGATTCTTATCGAACTAATCACATTGTAATTTTAATACAACCTTTAATTTAACTTCCTTGTGTAATGTATGTGGATGGATGGCTCTCCGTTAAAATGCTGCAAATGCTATATATATTTTTCATTTAAACATTTGTAAAGGAGGACGGCGGGGTGGAAATGGCGTAGAGAAGGAGGAGGGAAGGATGAGTAGGGAGGAAATGACGAGGAGAAGAATTAAATGAATGCGGGTAATATTATAATAGCTAAAGAACTTCACAAAAATAATTAGAATGCACTAAAAGTTCTTTTTTTTTAACTTTTATGACACACGTTTTAATAAACGGTTTTCGGAAAGTCTGCAGAATATTCGCGAATAACTAGAATTTTCTTGGAAGTTTTACAACCCATTTGCGAAGTTTCTAGAATTTCGTAAGAATCTTAAAAATTTCGGTGATATTTGAAGCACATTACAAAACAAAAAATAATTTGCATATAAATAACGTGACATTTTGTTTTTTTTTAATAGTCGATTTTAAGGTTAGCGTGTGATAGAACGTAAAATATCTAATTGATGTAACTTTTAATCACGATAAAAAGGAGAAAACAAATTTATGTTATAGTCACAAAAATTTTGAATGGTTTTTAAATTTCAAGAAATGACCAAATTTTACTGGCACAAAAATTTATCAATTAAAATTTGAACGTTCCGGCAGATCTTCGTCGAATCTACATTGATTCTCCTTTAAAGCATTAATTAAATTAATTGAATAATTTTTTGCTCAAAAGTTTTTATGGCGCTCACGTAAAAAAAAAACTTCCTTGGTTAACTTCTGACGATCTGGGCAAGGTGTTTGCTTAGGGGATGTGTTCGCGTGCGTGCGTGTGAGAGAGAGCGAGTGTGCTCGTGCGTGTGTTCCTGTGGCTCTAAAGCAGTGGTCTTCAACCTTTTTTGAGTCACTGCCCACTTTAACCATATGTTGTCCTTTGAAATAAGTTCACCGCCCACCCAGTGGCGTAGTGAGGGTTTCTGGCACCCGGGGCAAAGAAGAATTTTGCACCCCGAGTAACAAAGCGATTTACGGAGGTATTGTAACCCTAATACTAGCGGGATTGACGTTAGATGAGATTACCGAATACGGTCTCATTGTCAGTGATAATAACAGTGTTTAAAAATTTTTATTTTATATATTTGATAAAATTAAACTTAAACACTTCGCTGCTTCTGCGAGTGACTCCGACCACCCTCATGGGCCTTTGATTTTACCGCAGCATGGATACATTGTCACTAGTGTAGTGTGATATGGTACTATAGTTAACGACAAACGAACTGTAACATAAAATGGTTGTACAGAATATGTGTGCGTATCATTAAGCTTTTTTATAGAATTTTATTTTTCAGTGTAAAAATTAGAATAGCATTTGGTGTGTTCTTTAACGCCCACCAAAAATCCAAAAACGCCCACTGGTGGGCGCTATCGCCCACCTTGAAGACCACTGCTCTAAAGCCTAACTTATTCCTACCCAGGACCCATCGCGTTCACGTAAACTCGCCGAGATAGACCATCCAACATCCTTTATGGCAGTGGTTCTCAAACGTAAGGTCGCGAGCAGTCTTTGCTACGCCAACTGATTTTTTTCTCATTCTATCAATTCTTCAGTTTTAATTTATAGGTTATATATGTCCATTTTGTTTTATTGAGGGTTGCAATGTTCAAAATAAAGCATTTGTTAATTTTAATATACTTATATTTAAAATAAGAAATGTAATTTTAAAATAAAAAATAATTAATGCGGCGAATTATATTAAATTCGTGCATTTTCTCAGTACTCACGTTTCTTATCTGTAACTTAATTCATGACTATATATGAATCTTTGTAGAACTATTTTCTTTTTAACAATTTACTTTTTCCAATTTCTTATTTGATTAATGATCTTATATAATGAAACTTTTCCTTAAGATCCAGATATTTTCTTGAACTCCAAATTTATTTTATACTTTTCAGTACACTTTATAAAAAATCTGATGTAGCCAACATGACTTTCTTCATATTTGGGGTATAGATATTTAAATTATTATGAATGGCATTATGACGCAAAATTCTATTTTTACCTCCTAACCTAACTCTTTATAGCTAGTTCGATTTTGCGAGGATAACGTCTCGAACGAAAAATAAAAAATCTGATGTGGCCAACACATGACTTTCTCCATATTTGGGGTATAGATATTTAAATTATTATGAATAGCATTGAGGCAAAATTATTATTTCGTATCATAAAAGAATACAGTCTTCCTTACTGCCGTAAATTACGTATATTTTGACTATGTTTACAGAATTCACCGCTACATGGTGGTGGCGCTGTATACTGGTATTAAGAAAAAGCAAAATATCTCCGAAATGGATGGTTCTACCAAAATTTGTTTCAAACAAAACTTGGAAGAAATATTATTCCCTACAACTTTGGTCCTCACGAAGATTACCAATAACGACGTTTTTAAGGAGATATTGGACGGAAACCGAAAACACCGATTATTTATAAATAATTCCTAAACAATAACTGCTTTGGAAATTTGTTTCAAATGAAAGTTGTTGGAAATTACATTCCCTATAACCATTGTATAGAATTGTATACACAATAATGATGTTTTAACGGAGAAAAATCGCAAAAACAGAATCGGGTTTCGAATAAACCTCAACTTCCGGTTAACCGTTATTGTCCAAAAACTAATTAGTTCTTTTTGCTCATGCTAAAGTGATATATATGAAGTTTGGTAACGATATGGCACGTACCTTTTGAGTTATAACGCCCACAATCACATACACACACATCATTCCGAAAATAGTATAAACGTGTTCTAGGGACCTCAAAACGTGTATTTCCGTTGAAATCTCGAAGTCGATTTTTTTCGTGATCACAATACTTTTCCATTACTTCGTATGGAGAAAGTAAAAAGTATAAATTTAAAAAAGTTTTTTTTATTACTTCTTAAAAATCAAAGGGGGTCGCGGCGTCCGAACATCCGCACGGAGGGGGTCGCGTGGTAGATCTGCCTGAGAACCACTGCTTTATAGAACTTTCAAAGATCTTGCTTTTCCTCTGGATCAGTGGTGTCCAAACATTTCGACCCGAGGGTCACATGACTCATTTTGCTGAACTCATCGCTGGCCGCATATCTCAAATCCTGTCCTCTCCGCGTGTCATACCCATTCGATATAATACAGTTTAAGAATAACTTAAAGAAATTTGAGGATTTGGTTCCGAGTCGAAATAACCTGATTTGTTTTATGTGTGTTTATCTTGTATGACATTAGAGAGGCAAAAACAAAATTTATAGTTTTTATAATTTTCTATTTTCCTTTTATGTTACATTGTGTCCTTTAATTGTTATTAAACTCATGGCGGGCCGGAAGAAGATACTCGTCGGGAATTAGTTTTGTCACCACTGCTCTAGATCAGGGGTCACCAACCTGTGTTTCAAGTACCGCATGCGGGCCACGGAGTTATTTTATGCGGCTCTAAGCCCTTTTAGCTAAATTACCATACTGAGTGATTACTTGAACATGTGTACCTTTAACCATAGTGAAAACACTTTATGTAAAAATTAATTATATCCTATTATATTTACAAGTAGAACCAGGAATTTTGATTTTGAATTGAAATTTTCAATTCTTTTGTATAAATTCCATTTATTCAACGGCAAATGGGCAACACAGCACATTTTCATATGTGACTCATACTAAACTGTTTCATAATTTCCGCACTTTTAAACATTGATTCCCAACATAAAGTCGATAAGGATCAAAGCCATTCGGCAAAGACTCTATAGAACGATTTTGTATTAGTTTCATTCATTCTTCAACTATTATACCCTCTTAAAAATGTAGATTAAGGTTCTTGAAATTTATTGTCATTCATTTTCACGCTGATGACCTTTATTTTTCTTTTCATTAGCTCAATATTTTCAAGTTTGTTAATATTTCATTTCTACGTAAATTATCCACAGCTAAATAAATGAAACACTAGATAGTTTTCTGAAATAGTATGACTCGTTCATTGACATTTAGAAATATAATCAGATTATATTTATCCAAAATAATGTCTAGCTAACACAAAGTCTTTCATGCAAGCACGTCACCGTATGTTATTTTTATCAGTGCCATCTGCTAGCCAGTGGGAAAACTTTGGCAACAATCGACGTTATGGTGTTGTAAACAGTTGTAAATCAAGACCAATCAAGACTGAAAAGCTTTGGTTAAAATTCGTGGTATGCCGATGTTACTAAAAATACCTGACCCGCATTTTATGTCAAGATGATTGAATAGCAACGAAGTTATTAAGTTATTTCTCGGCCTTGTTAAACTCTTCAAAATGGAAGAAACAACGCCATCATGGAACTGGGAAACAAAACGTGAGTTAACAACAAGACCCAAGTTTTGGAAGAAAGATTTGTTTCGACGACATTTCTTAGTTTTAAAGCGCACTGACTAGGTTTCGAATATTAACAAACTCGATCTTCTAAGTTTTACTTTTATATTAATAGCCTACAGGATTAGTACAAAAATAATTTTGTGACACTATCATCTGTGTTGAAGGTAATGTCATTCCTCGTCCATTACGACATTTTTTTCTGAAAACGACTTTGCTGAAATGCAACTTCGGAGAGAAACTTGGTTTCGTGTCTAACGTCAGACTTTCCAAGGTCTTCTTCGTTAAGAAATCTCCCGATAGGCCAAACTACTTCTGGTAAAAACTCGTACACAAAGCCACGTGGGTGTGTGTGTGTGTAGCAGTTTGCAAAGTTAGACTCGGACTGAAAATGAATGGAAGGAGTTCTATGAATGTTTGGAAGCACATAAGAGAGGTACGGAGTTACTCTAAAGGGAAGTACCCTCGGCATAGAGATCATTTAAACGGGCACGGTTTCAGGAGAGAAAAAAACAGCAACCAAAGTTTGACGCCGACGAAGAGGGCGTCATGAAATTAGATAGTGCGACACGACTTTCGTGAAAGTTTTTTCTTTATTTTTTTTTTTTTTGGGAAGGCAACTTTCAGTTAACGTCGTCATATAAATGCAAATCAAAAATCGTAGTTGCTGGATCCGTGATACGTAGATGCGCCACGAAATTTGGATGTTATCACCTAAATTCGCACTGATAATACTCATTGTTTTTAAAGTGAATTATGTATTTACTGTAGTCGAATTAGGAAATGGTACTCACGGTCCTATTATACATATATACATTATGCGTACACGTGCATACATACATATGGGCGGTTCTTGCAGGAAATAAAGTCATCACATCATATAAACGATGAAGTATGAATGTATTTATACGAAATATATACATCAACTTTACATTATTTCATATAAAATTTGAAGGAAAATGTCATTTTTAGTTTCATTTTCTGCTGGCATTCATGGCTCTATTTTGCTCGATATCATATAAGTTTTATAACCGCCAACTAACGAAAATAGTTGACAGTGCCGTAAATATGCATCATTTTATTCATAAATAATGTTATACAATAATAGCAAATCAATTCAATTTGTTTGTGGACAATTTTAAGATAATATTATACAGCAAAATTCGTTCAATAAGTGGAACTCTAAACGTTTTGAGTCTCGAAGCGTTTATTGATTCCTCCGTCTCCACGGTTACCTGTTTACGTCTTCGATGCAGACGGTCATTCAAACAGTTCCGTTGGATTTGCCTCTTAAGGCTGTTCTCCGCCATTATCGCTGACTTTTCGCTTAAAAAATATTGCACTGATTTAACTTAAAATTCATCATGGATATCCACGCCTGTAGGAATCGACATATTCCGGCCAAAATGAGGCATAAAGGTTACAAGAGAACTTGTGACATAATATACGAATTAAACCATCGACTTCCCGGTAAGTTTATCGCATAACCTAATCTATTGCTGGATTTTATCTCGAAAATCTTTTATTGAAAGTGAAATGGAAAATATTTGCTGGATACGTTTTGGCTTTGTCGTATAATGTAACTTTAACTTAATTTACATTTAAGAGAGCAAGTCAGCATTTTTTAGTATCGTCTCCTCCGTTCATACGAGCAGTTTTATGATAATTTCACATATGTGCAGATCAATATTGGTTTTAAAATAATATAAAAACAATGATTAGATATTATCCTTGAGAATTTCACGCCTTCACATCACTGTTTTGACATTTCTTTTGTAATCATTTACTTTGTATTTCTAAAAGTTTATGATACTTTGGGAAAATAATTTTAAAGTAATCTATCTTTGATTGATTTATATGCTGTAATTAGCATATTGTTATATCGCGCTTTCAAAGCATTACATGTTAGAATATATCATTTAATCATCACTTCAACGATTATTATTACGTTCATAATACTGTCTGCTCAATTTCCGCATTGTTTAAATACCTCGTATCGTTAACGATCGTGTTGAGTTATAATCTATAGTTTGCTTGCTCTTTTGATAAGTTAGGACACCTCAAATTAGTTCATTTCGACTTCAGATTATAATTAGCAGATTGTTATATTTCTATTACAAAGCATAAAATTAAATGTAATAATCAGTCATTTAATCTTTACTTTAAAGATTGTTATGACGTGCATAATGTTGCCTGCGCAATCTCCCCATTGTTTAAACGCTTCTTGTTGTTAACGATCATTTAATTCGATTTGTAATCCATCGTTTTCTTGCTCCTTCAATAATTTTGGATACTGGAGTGGTTCGAATTAGTTTCTTTTCGCTTAATGGCTGCGCTCCACGTTCATTTATTTTAAGTAGTATTATACCCATAATTATTTGCTTCGTCAACTGAGAAATTTTTTATCTCTCTCTTGTGACAGATTGGCCTCAAATCCCGGACACTAGCTCGTGTCATAAACCAACGAATCCGATGTATAGGACGACGTATATGGACTACGGATACTATAAACCAAAGCCATTCGAGATACCTCACCTTTTCCATCCTCATAGAAGTTCATTCTCTAACCAACTCATTCGTTTTGGGATGTACAGGGACACAACTTTCAATATATAATCGCCTGAGGAAGTTATTGGTTGTGTCCATTTGTCGTATATCGTGGACGTAGTTATTGACAATTTTAAAAAACTGTAAAATTTACAAAGCAATAAAAATGAGCGTATATAATCGATGAATCTTTGTGAATTTCATTGGCAAAAACGAAACGTTAAATATTGTATGTATGTACTTGCAGTACTCAAACTGTTGATTCGCTTGACTATGTTTATAAAGGAAATGTAATAAAATTCTGTTTTTTTCACATGGGAAAGATTGCATCAATGAGTAAAGATACGATTCTACATATTTAACGTACGTACCTGATATGGAGTTGCACGAAGCGATAGCTTACATATTTGATAAAATCTTGCTAATATCTTTTCTCATCTTTGATTTTAACATATCAGGAAGAAGTTATATTTGTATTTGGAGATAAAAACCTACTACGCATTTCTAGACGAAATTCAGGAATCATGATTTAAATGCTGAACCTTTCATTGTGGCGTATTAAAAAAAAAGCAAATATTCCCGAGTGCAACTTTAATGCATATGCGGATATTTTGTGAAACAAACATATTTTTCCAACGGGGAAAATTAACAATGTTTAAATATATTGTTAACAGCATCCATATTACTAATGACGATATATTATTTTAATTAACTCTTTATTGTGATGTACTACCGATAAAAAATGTTTTCCATTAGTCTGTTTACTTTAGGTAAGACAGTCATTAGGAAGCATAATGAAGGATGTCATGTTTGTTCTGTCCTGCCTTTTCTATCATCGCTTATATTTATTTCAGTATGCCCCTGGCAGTTCCTATCCGCCACCTAAAATAAAACAGCCGATGGGGAAAAAACTCGTTACTACTTATTTACCGTAGGACAAGCAATTTTTATTAAAAATTCACACACGTTCCGAAAATTTCATTAAAGCTCTAGGATTGCCTCCATTCCAGTTTTTTCCGACTCAGAAATTAAAATAAAGGATTGTAAATACCTAGACATTTCCCTAAATAGAAAATGGTGGTCGCGGAATGGATGGTATGGTGAATTATCGGATAAGAAATGAGAATAGATGAAGATGTATGGCAAAAGACGGAGAGAGGGCAAAGGAAATTGTCCTTTATACATTTTTAAAAAACACCTTTCTGCGCCTCCCGTGAATTTCTGGCTCTTTCTCTGAAACTGGTGCTTTTTTCCTGCAGCCGTTGCACCAGTCGGGCGCCGGAGAGACGAGTAGAAATGCACCCACGCAAACTCGCAGACAGCACATTCATCGACGACCTCTTTCGCACTTTTTTTCTGTATACGTATGCTCTTCTTTAGATCTCACTACCTCTCTCTTTATCTACCTGTTTTTCTCTCTTCTTTCCTCTCTCATTAAGCTGACTATCATTCTCTCCCTCTTCTGCCTCTATATCTCTCTATCTCTATACTTCTATACCTCTATCCCCCCTCTCTCTTTCTCTCTCTCCCTCTCTCTCCCTCCCTCCCTCTCTCTCTCCCCCTCTCTCCCCCCTCTCTCCCCCTCTCCCCCTCTCTCCCCCCTCTCTCCCCCTCTCTCCCTCTCTCTGTCCCTCTCTCTCTCCCTCTCTCTCTCCCTACCTCCCTCCCAGACCGGACTACGACATTCCAAAAGTCGTTCGTTGTCCAACCCCTGGAATTCATTGCCGTTCGACCTTAAACGCTCCTCTTCACTGGCTATATTTAAAACTAAATTGTATAGTCTATTACTTCTCAACACATAAATTTTTGTTCCTAGCTTGGACCTGTCATCATATTTTTTATGATTTATATAGGATTTTTATGATTTATTTATTTCTTTTTTCTGGAAGAATTATATACATAGATATGTTCATGTATACGTATGTGTGTATTTTTATTAAATATGTATGTAGTACTGCCTACTGCATTCAACATAATTGTCTCCGCACTTCAATATTGAAGTTAATGTACCTTGTATTCATGTTCTATGGGAATCTGTCCCGGAACAATAAAATTATTATCTATCTATCCCTATCTCTCTCTCTCTCTCTCTCTGTCTCTCTCTCTCTCTCTCAATATATATATACAAGTAAATGTGTGCTTGCATTCTGCAAGCATTTTCTCTCACCTTAAAGTGAAAATAAAAGCCGAAAAATAATTTTCAATGCTTAAAGTTGCATCTCGGCTCCGAATTACGTGTTTTTCTGTTTTGAAAATATTGGGGTAAAAACAACCCCTAAAATTTATAATTATAAAACATTTATAGGTTTTATCATTTGTTACGAATACCTCACATTTATGCGAAATTTCGTCAATGTTGCACCTCAAGAAGTGCATTTATATGAATTTCATTGTTTAAAATTTATTAATTTTTAACAGCCACAGCAACAAATATTTCCAAAATTTTCAATGTTATTTACCACCGGGACATTATTTCCTAGCACTGTTAAAAATTTCAGCTTCCTGGATCTACAGAAAGTACATAAACATAAGTCAATTTGTTAAACATTTGAGAATTTATTACGGCCGAACGAATAAATATTTTCTAATTTCTATGTTCCCGTTTTCATGATTTGGCGAATTCTACAGGTAGAAAAAAATTTCAGCTTGATAGCTCATTTAGAAATACCTAAACCATGAAATGTTAGTAAAATTGTTTATAATTTTTAGCGGCCAAAATAATGCACATTGTTGCAATTTTCGAATTATTCCTCCGATTATTTTTTTCGGTTCACCTATGTATTAAATTCCAGCTCACCAAGTATTGTAGTTTGGGCCAGACATTAGTATCCTCCTATATATATATATATATATATATATATATATATATATATATATATATATATCCTATATCCTCTGTAAGAAGAATCGATATAGAATGATATATATATATATATATATTTTCTCTCTTCATCTCTCTCTCTCCGTCCCTTTTTCCACATCTCTCGCCATTTCTTTTCTTTTCACTCTCTCTCCCCTTCCAATCTCTCACATTCTTCATTTAAGCTTTATTACACAAGTTCTCCTCCGTCATTTCTCTGCCTTACCGCAGCCCATTCATTTCCCTCTCCTTCTCCTCGGGAAATACACACTCGGTCGAAGGCCATCACTCTTTTGTCTCTTCCCTTATCTACCCACGCAGCTTTCCTTCGTGACTCTTTTGACGCCCCAAAGGCGTCCACGATGGCGCCACCCTGACTATCTTTCCGTCCCATTACATCCCCTCCCTCCCTCTCTCTAACTGCACCATTCCATTTTTCGTCCCACGCACTTAAATCTCTTCCATCAACTTCCGAATATCGGTGGGCGTAGAGAGTGGAAAGGACATATTGTCTTTTGTGGAAGGATGTAAAAGAATGGAGTCAAAATCCAGATGGATGAGGAGTCCCTCATATACCCATAGCCTGGAGATATATATATATATGCTAAACGAGGATCAGCGCCTTTTATATATATATATATATATATATATATATATATATATATATATATATATATATATATATATATATATATATATATATATATATATATATATATATATATATATATATATATATATATATATATATATATATATATATATATATATATAAATAATGGGCGAAATTGAGAATATATAGTCCCTTCACACATTTAGCCCTTTTGTCATATATAATATAAGATATTAGTTAAATATTAAGAGAGAGAGAAAGAGAAAAATGTAAATGGAAAGAAAAAAGTGGTAGTGATACTAAAGCCAAAAAAAATGATGAAGAATTGAGGTTAAGTTTAAATAAAACACGTGGAATGTTTTCGGAACGTAGCCGCTATTTATGCGACTCGGAATATATGGTTCCGAAAGCATATGTAAATTCTCGCTGGATTGCCGGAGAGTTCAATTTACGAATGCTTCCGGTGGAAAATCTTCTTATATTTTTACCCTCGGAAATGTGAATTTTTTATTTTTTTGTTCGTCAAGCAGTATCCATTTCGCTTCCTCATTCATATGTATCCGCGACCTATTCAACAATGCGTTGCCACGTGGTGGCTTCTTTCTAGATTCTGCGAGTATTCCTGGCGACTGGAAAGTTCGAGGAAACCCGACCTTTCGTTTCGAAATTTGCGCACTTTTTTCCCTCTCTCTCTCTCTCCCGCTTCCTCGTTCCGCCTCGGGAAAAATAAGTTAAATAATGGTCGTACGCTCATTACCGGTTAATTTTGAAATAAAAACTTTTATGGCAAAAAAATTATTTTTAACAAGCTACAAATCCGTTTTTTAAAAAATTGAATTATTTAATCCAGGAATTAAGAAAGTTGGGTCAAAAATTCCGTGAAACCGACGGGCAAGGTTTTTTAATGGAGTTAACGTTCTTTTTTATCCCCTTGTAGTTTGAGTATACGTTAAAAGTATTCTCTTTCCTCTCTCCATACTAAGAAACAATTTTTTGCAGGATTTTTAAAAAAAATCGTGCCTAATAAAAATTAGGGATTGCTCGTCATGAACCCGAATAACATTTGATGAGTAGGTCACATGTATTTGTTTCTTATTTTATAAAGTATTATTTAAGATGTCAAAATAACATTAATGGAAATAATTATTTAATAATACAGGGTGCTCAAATAGAAAAGCAACCCATTGGAGAATGCACCTTTATTAGTAAATTACAAAAATTGTTGAATGTGTTGCCCATTATGATTTGAACATAAGTGAACAAGACGAATCGATTTTATCGAACACTTGTTTTAATTCGTAATTTTTATATGCCGTCCTCTGTACGATGAATGTAGACCTGTAGCTCTTCCAGTTTATGAGGTGATTTGAATAAAAGGGTTGCGTATATTTTTGAACGCCCTGTACTAGTTTGTCTTTTTTTTTTTGGGGAAAAACAACACGTTACTTTCGAATTTCTAACCGAAAAAATTAACAAGCAAATCCGCTGTTTTTACAGCATAATCGATACACGAGGAATTCTGGGTGTATCTGTGCGTATGGAGCATAGTAGTATAGTGCACATAAGTTGTTTTCGCTGGTAGTAAAAACGAGTGGCCAGAAACTATTGTGCACTGAAACTCTTCGAGGCGACAAAAAAATATCCATTGTGATAAAGTTGTCAGATTCTGTAAAACCATCCGAGGAATATTTTTTTAAACAGGTAACATTAAAATTCAAAAAGAGCTGGGCATCATCGTTGCCATGCAAGTTTTAAAAAAATAAGCAACCGAAAGAGTTATTGCGGCTTCCTCCATAACGCCCTTAGCATCAAAGATCAATTAACATAAAAATATGTATCGATACGAAATAATTTCCATATTTCAATAAATGGTTTTCACCTTCCTTTAAGATCGTCCTACTTATCACTTTTTTAAAAAAATTCCACTTGAAAAGTTTCATATGCGAAATACATTTTCATTTAATTATCCTTTCCTTCGGCCGCGGAAAACTTCTTAGAGAGTTTACCTTGGGGGCAAAAAGGTTCGCCATTAATTTTAATTTCTCTTTGCTTCTTCAAAGAAAAAATATTCTTTTTCTCCCCCTCTCTCCCTATTTCTCTCATGGGATGTAACATTCTCTTTCGTTTCTTCTGGAAATGAGATAGGGTGGAGGGGGGATAAGAGGGAAAGGGGGGGGGGAGGTTAATAAAAGTTTTTCGACTGTCTTGGTAAGGAAACGTTTCCGTTGAGAGATGGACGGGGCAGAATATCGTACACGTGTTGGATTTCCTGAAACGACTAAATGAAATTCTTCCGCGATGAAATACTTTTTTTCTATATGTACGTATATACCTTGCGTTCTTTTTTTCCTTTCGGTGGAAAAAAGAGAATCGCCCATCCAATCCATTGCTGTCGATTGCCAGGAGAGGAAGCGATCGTTTCGTTTTTGTTTCAACTGGTTTTTATTTGATCTTTCTCGTAAAGAAATATATATATATATATATATATATATATATATATATATATATATATATATATATATATATATATATTTAGGACAACTATAGTCGATCCGAAATCGGAAGACTCCTGGCCTCGAAAAAGGGGCGGACACCAGTTAGCAGCAGCCAATAGGAGACTGTTTGTTTGGGAAGGTAGTGGGGAGGAAACCAGTCTCACTCCTGCTCTCGAAGAGATCGCATCGGACTGCGTTGCCGTTTCTACCGCCGTTTCCTTGCTGTGGATCAAAAAGAAGGATGGGAAGTATTTTATTTAGAAACTGCGTAGTATATCAGCTGAGCAAGAGCTGGCAGCGCGCCCCGA
Organism: Uropetala carovei; assembly: GCA_036926305.1. NCBI lineage: Eukaryota > Metazoa > Arthropoda > Insecta > Odonata > Petaluridae > Uropetala > Uropetala carovei. Next base: position 184,750 of record JAXCHB010000101.1, on the reverse strand, counting down.
TATCTGCTCTCCCGCACGAAAGTTGAGAGGGGCGATGGAAGGGGAAACGTTCGTGATTGGCTACTTGCTCTAAGTAGGCCAGGAGTCTTCCGATTTCGGATCGACTATAGGTGCTGAAGGAAACCCAGTGAGCACTTACCGGAAGGAGAGCCGCTGGGGTGTTGAAGAGAGACATTATATATATATATATATATATATAGCTTGACCGCCTAGAAAAAAACGTCCTGCGCGAGAATTCCTGTGCATCCCCTCCAAGCAGGGGTATACCCCACTCCCGCTATAACTCCCTCCCTCGTGGTGAACGACCTTAGCGGGAGCTTCACTTGCTCGAGGTTGCCAGCTTTTGCTGTTTGTTATTTTTCCGAAAAATTAAAAACGCCGCTACTTTTCACAAGTGGAAAACAGGCCTAAGGCCCACGTTTGAGGGAAACTGACAACACTGAGCTGGTTAAAAGGAACTGTCCGCTCGAGAGTGAGGGGAAGTGATAGCAGGGCTGGGAAGGTGTGGAGGTGGGGTAGGTAGCCTTAGCTCCGCCCACTATATATATATATATATATGTATGTATGTATGTATGTATATATATAAAGCATTGGACTTCGGAGACTCGTTTCCGATACTTTTTCAGAACGAAGCTCTGTTTTCTGATACGTTTCCTCGCCGTCCGAGTGCGAGGAACAGGAAAATTACTGCGGTGCTTTATGTTCATTACAAAAAGAGCTGTCGTAAGGGTGGTTCTTAAAAAAAAATGTCGAGAGCATCTGCGGTTCTTCGAGGACGACACGTCCGATAAATAATGGAAAGAGGAGGAGGAGGAATATGGACGGTCCGAGAATTTTTCGAAGTCCGCATAAATGCAGGAAGGAAAATTTTTTCACCCATAAATTACTTTCTTCAATAATTGTATAAGATTATCTGACGAATATGCTTTAAGCTCTCGAGTCTGTCAATACGTCACGGTTCATTAAATTTTTCTGCCGTTTTTTTATGATGGTTGGGTAAATATGTGTTGCATGGCTGATTTCTGAGAGATATTTTTTTATCGCGAGGAGAATCGAAGAAAAAGGCTTGTGTCTATTTAAAAAATGCTGTTAGAATGAATTACATTCAACTATGAATGACTTATATTAATTTTAAATTAACCGGCCCTTTTGACACTTCGCGGCTATAAAATGTGGGACAGTGAGGCTGATGAATATGCAGACAAGGTATAGAAAATACTTTTCCCTAAATTCATACTTGTGCGTGCGTACGTGCGCGCGTACATATTTATATATCATAGCTAACCTCTAACCAAATGTCCTTTGAATTAAAATTAGTCCTTGAGGATCGGAAAACGCCTTGCACCGCGCACAGTATTTCACGCTAGAGGAAATGTTTAATTGATTTCTATTAAATGCTACAATTCAATCAATGGCAGGCATAATAATTTCCGTATTGAATATAAAAAGATTGCAGTATGAATTAACTTAACCGGAGAACACTCGATCCAGGATTGCAGAACTTTATAGACATTTATGTTCAAAGTGACATTCTGATTGTATAAATACGTATACCATGCGTCAACCCTTTTTTTAGTTGAATAACTTGACCTCGTGTATGCCTTCGTAAGATATGAAAATAATGTGAAAACAGAAAATGCACCTGTAGTTTGCGAATTATATGGAATAACTGAAGTTTTACAAATACATCTAGTCTTAGAAATTGAATTTCCTTTTGACTGCCATATTCTCAGTAAAATACTCAGAGCAGCTGATTGGAATTTCGTCAGTAGAATGTGACTGTTAACGAAAATGATTGGTTGACAATTTTTACTATCCACATTTTCATTATTAAAAACACACTAAACTAAATTTAAGGAATTATTATAACTTCAAAATACATATTTCACAATATAACTGATTTTGTTGTGTTGCTGTCGTAATGTCTGTGTTTAACTTATCGCTCAATGGAATTCCCGTTTGATTTTTTTAAACCTAATTTTGGTTTTATGTAAGTTTTTTGATGTGGTACGATATGTTAGTGAATAGCTAAAATCGATGTAAACTGTCTTGTTTAACAATGATTTGATGGGTACATTGTGTAAGTATGGTTGTTGTATGTTTTATGTTGGTGGTGTTGCAAGTAGCTGTGATCTACTTTAAATGGTGAACCTCATTGAATAATGTGAATACTAGAACACCTTTCAATGTGCCTATCTGTCGTTTCGCTGTGTCACTGTTGGTTCAATTACCTTATCTATATGGTGGTCGTGTTAGTCTTTAATCGTTTCGGGCATATGTTACTGGAGTGGTTAACGTAAAAAATTACAATAAATTATGCAAATAGCTTCGATCGAGAGAATCGCGCTTGTTTTTAGCCAATTGACACATGTTTTGTTCAGTTTAAACAAGGTAAAAATAAAATTTCAATTGTTAAAATTTCCCAAGGGAGATATGCTCATCAAAATTCGCATCACATTTCAATTTAAAGTTGAGTACGAGATTACCCGCTAATTCAATATCTCACGCCAGTCAATAACTTAATTGTCCTCCTATAAACTCATTAACTAAGAATTTAAGTGAGAAATTATTTTTTTAAATAAGCCATTTAAAAAATATTATACAGAAATATCATTCCGAAAATCTTACTTTAGTAGCGTGCCTTAATACCCCCTATACATCGACTTATATTCGCGAGAAAATTATCGAGCTCGTCATGTAGGTGAAAATTGATGTTAGGATAAGAATTTAAGTAGCATATATATTGAATAAAGTAGTCTTTTATGCCTTATTTGTATTTAGTAATCATAAAATTTGCATTTTGGCTAAAAAGTAACTGTCTTCTATAACCTACTTTCGGTGAATCACCACTGAAGACGTGTGCTTTGTTGCCGAAATTCGCATATGTTTTTAAAACTTTTTTATGGCTATTGGAAATATCCAAGACAAACAATAAAATTTCCAATTTCTGATACTTATTGTGAAATGAAATTTCATATTTATCAACTTGAAAACTATATGTCAAAGGTAGAATTTTGATGAGAATGTCTACCGGGTATTTTTTTAAAAATCCTAATTTCATAACCGTATTTTTAATGCACGTAATAAGGCTAATATAATAGAGATGGAAAAATCAATTCCAATCCCGCTTTCACTCCAGTTGCAAATGCCGTAAAAACAATGCTTACATGCCCACTTGTTGGATAAATTTGTTTTTGTCACCTCCGACTGTCAATTGCCTAAATGTGCTTACACTTTGCTTTTCTCTCTTTCTCTCTCTCTCTCTCTCACTCTCTCTCTCTCTCTCTGCATACCTCATACCGAACCCGTATGTCCCGTATTACCATGGTAACCGTTTTTACCCGCTCGTTCGAAACCACCTTGTACCCGTATCCCAAACGTTTACCGACAGGCCAATCGAGGGCCCGTCACTGCTCAGGTAAGACAATCGAAAATCGAGAAATGTCTATCTCTCTCTCTCTTTCTCTCCTCCATCTTTTGTTTTCTTTCGATTGGCCGACAAAATATGCCTTGCGCTTCTGTGTATGAGACTCATGTATTTAGATCGTAGAAATTGTGTTAGACGCGCGCTTATGTGGTGACCTTGCTTTCTGTACTGCATATATACCCTAGATGGAGTTTAGATTAGCAATTGATAGACTTCTTATTGTGAAAGTAAGATGGTGATGCTGTTTTGTGCACATGAAAATTTTTTCGTGGATGATCTAAATGGGATAGAATAGTTTCCTTTTATAGAGAATAGTAAGTCTTAAGGTTTTGAGTGTGTGTGACTATTAAAATGTGTGTTCTTCTTGGAGATTTTATGAGAAGAATTGTGAGAAGAATAAACGTTTTTGTATGATACTGGTTTAGAATGTACAGTCAATTTTAAAATATTTTAATACGTATTTTGAATGACGTAAGCATAATTTTGAATGGATTGGGTTATATTTTATGTTGCTGTCTGCGTTAAAATATTTTGGTTTGACAGATATTCTTTATTTTAATTGGCATCAAAACTGAAATATTCTCCAAACAAATTCATGTTGTAAAATGACACAATCTTCAGAGCCATTGGAAAAACATTTCCTATGTGAAGATTTATTATAAAATCTATATTGCAGCAAATTTATTATGGTAATAGGAAGCAGAAATCGTGTACACATACTTGTTTTTGCGTTTAATAGAGCAAAGCTTTAGAAAATATTTTTTTTGCAAAATAAATGAAAATTTTCAGCAATATTTGTTCCAAGCTGCAGATATATTTATGATACAGAATAATCTGAAGCACTTCAAAGGTAAAGATAACAAATCAAAACGGAATCACCAAATGTAAATTCCATGCTATAAATTTTAAAGCTTTATGGTAATTTTAAGCTTTTCTCAACGGAAGAATGGTTCATTTCATGTTTATGTTTAACATAAAATTTATTAGTAAACAATATTTCATAGCTTTTAACACGAAACTCAGTTTGAAAGTTTTAATTTATGTACCTAATAATACATCCACGATCCCATATTAAGACAGCCGACCTTTTCGCGACCCCATTACCTATTTTCATCTGTCTACCAATAGATATAAAACGTAACATTAATTTCTAAATATGTACTATAAACATTATAACATTGGTTAATTGTAATCTTTAATAATTCGCACAGCACATTATGTAAGAATCTGATGTCAGTAAAATACTAAATACCCTTAAGAAACTGAGAAAATAAAATATTCCCACTGTCCAATATACACCCCTCCGATGTAGAAACCCACTTATCAACCTTTCGCGACCCCTCGGGTTCGCGACCCACTGAGTGGGAACGGCTGTAATAATGAAAAGGAAATGCATTTTTTATAGAAAATGTTATAGCGTCTGATAACTCATGAATACTCTCATGACAAAAATGAAATGGCCGTTATGAATTTATAATTAGTATGAAAAATCGGTTTTTAGAAAACGCAATTATAAAACTCCGCGTACATTTTACGTTAATTTCACCATTCGTCCACGGGTTTTGATTTCCGCCAAACAAAATTCCCTTTGGAGAAACTGAATAAATTATCATTTAAGTTCGGAATTATTAATATTGACCCATAAGAGCTGACCAATGCTCGATGTGCATGTGAGAAACGCGATATTTGAAATTTATCCCGCCTCGACTATACAGAGCTTTGGTAGTTCCGATGAATCGGCGCATGTGAAACTATCTGTGCGGGGCTCGTGGCTCCGTGCGGACAGAATGGTAACTCTAACCACTACCGAGTCTCGTAATCTTTATGGAGGATCGTATTTCTATAAGGCTGTTTTATTCGATAACGAAATGTTTAAACGATTCTTAAAATTTAAAGGATTCTTAATGTTAACTCCTCCAAACAAGATTGCCGCTTTCGTAAATTGGATTCGTTAGCTTAAATATGCATTATGATGCTATAAAATAAAGCCATCATAAATTATAAAATTAATATGTCCACACCTTTTTTTCGTTTATTTAAAACGAGATAGCAGTGATCACGTTAATATTTCTACGCTATAATTCGATGATAAAATTAAGTATGCCATGTAGAGTTGATGATTTTGATATACCTACTTTTAGATGCTATAGAAATCTGCAGTGAGATACTTTAAGTTTAGGGATCGTATACATATACATAATAAAATAATGAGAAATTGAAAGTTTGTACTATTTCCGAATATAAACATTAACATTACATGTTTCAACGATTAATCGTGATATATTTTATCTCTAGAAATGTTATGTTTGAATACCTTACGCATTGGGTGTCATTTAATCCATCTGTTCTTCTATATCAGTGACGGCGAACCTATGGCACGCGTGTCATAAGTGGCACGCAAGACGATTTTGGTTGGCACGCCAACGAAAGTGAAAACCAATCGAATCATTTATCGTACTGATTTTAAGCCGCAAATACATTTGTTATTTAGTCAACTATTGTAAACGTTAGTTTTACGGTTACAATATTATGTCTTGGTTACGAATTTAACTTAGTTGGCACGCAAAAATAAAATCAAGAACTTTTTGTGGCATGCGAGGAGGAAAAGATTACACAATTTTAGTAATTTTGGCACACAAACAATAAGAGGTTTTCCATCACTGTCCTATATCATAGAGTTCCACAAAGAATCACGGATTTCTGTAAATTATATGTAATGTAATGTAATGTAATAATATTTAAACACGACTTTCATCCCTCATCTTCAACGATTGACACAATTATTGCGTGTTAAGAAAAATTTCGCAAGTTTCCTCTCACACACGATGTCAGAAATAGAAGACTGACAAATTCCATACTTTGTAATACTATAAAGTTTATAGGATTGGAATCATAAATGAGCGATTTAAGGGCAATGACTGTAGTTGAAACTATTTATCTAGGCATCTTCGAGCTACGTAAGACGTCTGCGTAATTTGATTGATACAATACGCTGAAATTGGAAACAAGAAATTTGATGTTTCTCTAAAGCAAATTAATAACAATTTTTATTTGTCAAGAGAGCGTTAACAATGATTGAAACTGAATAGCACCCACATATGATAACACAATAAGTGCACGAAATATTTGACCTTTTTACAGTAAAAAATCAAACGCAAATAGAAGACAGAAATTTACATCTACACAAATGTTTATCCCTTGTTTTACACAAGTGTCCACCTGATAGAAATTTAATTCCTCCGTTAATTTTTTTACCCTATAATTGCAGTCGTATTTCCATGTTCTTCAGATTCGGAAACCATCTTGTACAATTGCAATCACGAGATAATTTTTACAAAGAATTTGTTTGATCGCCCCACGTGAAAATTTTTTTTCGTATTTCTTGTCAGAAACTTTATTCCAACATGAAATGGTATGGCGCAAACGCTCAGGATAAATAAGTAATCCAATTATTCTTCGTAAAAAAATCCTCTTTAAATCATTTGCGATGTGTGCTTCAGTCGGCCGTCGTGCCCAACCGGAATTCCTGGAGATTATTTATTTCGAAGTTTTTATTATTTTATCTGGCACTCCCATTTGCTTCGATCGAAAAAAAGCTATATTTACATTGATTCGTGACGTTTTTTTTGCGAATAATCCCACTTCTTTCTCTGTCTCGAAACCACCGTGCGTCGGAATTCAGAGGGAGGTATCTTTTCGGTGCTTCGGAATTTTACTGCGCAGTAAGTTTTATGGAGCAGCGCTCAGATATACTACTACTGCACACCCACGGCCGGGGAATCCAATGGAATTTTAATCGATTAGCTTTTGACGAAGACGCCATAAAGAATTCTTTGGAAAATTATCTCACGGCAGATAAAGAATTTCATAGTCAAGCACTTGGTTACAAAAAAAAATGAAAAATGAACACGCATCTTAGTTATCCACAATAGCCGTAAGAAGGTTATAAAAAATCAGATTGGGATTTCTGTTACAATGCAGCCGTCTTCAGTGGCGATTCATCGAAAGCATATTCTAACAAAGAAGGCATTTGGTTGTTTTTATTCTGAGATAGAAGGATCCATCATGGATGCGCGTGGGTTATGGGATATGGAAAATTTGAAAGGGAACATACTTAAACCTGCAAAAACGGGAGTTGTGTTGCAATGGAAGGGTGGCTTGGTTTATCCCCAAGGATTCTTCAAAGAAAACGGAGATACCTGAGTGCTAATAATTTCAAATTTGTTTGCTTTCGTGCTTGTCATTAATACTTCATAAATAATTGTTTTTTTCTTTCATCTGTAGTACCTATTTCATTTTTTATTTAAAACAACTATAAAGAGCTTTGTAAATGCATTTATAACATCTACAGATTGATAATAGTTTCCCCGTTCGCGGCAATAATAAATTTTAAACCGAACGGATATTATTTTAACAGAAAGACTGTTTATTTTGTTGTGTTAGAGCAGCTAACCAATTTCAGCATGATATGAGAAATTTATATTCATGTTCAAATTATTTTACAGACATCTTCTACTTAACGTAATGATTTAAAGTTTCGCTTACTGTTCCCTGTTGGTCTCATGTCATATGAAATGACTTCTATCCAACAAGAGTAAACAAAAACAATACATAATCGAAATGAAGTTTTTTACTTTATTGTTTTCAGTAAAGCTATGAAAATAATATTGTGAAGATATTTCAGCAGAGAATTTAATAATCCTGAGCGAAAGATCATAAATTGTAATGTTATGCATCCATTTTTTTTTACTATAATCACCTTATATCTCCTTAATCGCAATCGGAACGAGACATTCAGCGCATGCAGACTTCGACTTCAGAACTCAACGAACAGTTGCTGCGTCATATGATGAACTTAATGGCAAACCTTTTAAAATATTTTGGTATTATACACATATACATATATACATACATACATACATACATACATATATATACATACATACATATATATATATATCGAATGGATTAATTTATCGATACCAAACGACAATTGATAAAATATTTAAGGCTTGGAATAGACTATTTTATTTCTGCTGATTTATATGAATAAGCGACTCTGACACAAGAAAATTCTGAAGAAATTTGTCATTAAAAATGTTTATACTTAACGTCACTATGTTTTTGTAACGTATGGATGATGCTAATAATAATAAGAAACTAATTTAAATTATTGTAAAAGGTATTTTGACAAAATAAAATGAGAAACAGTATTCTTTGCAAACTAGTAATTCCTTTCTTTCCGATTGATGGCTTCCTTTACTTAAAGCAGATAATTTTAACCTAAAATTTAGCACTCCGCGATACATTCCTTTCTAAAATAAATTGGAACATTGGATTTCATAATTAAAGACATTTTTCTTATTGCCTCACCCAATTCGCGAAATTTTCAAATGTTCTCAGTTCGAGGAGCAACTGAAAGTCTGTATCGTCATCATAGGTAGTCTGTCCGTGGACAGGTCCTTGATTACTCATGGTTAAACTTGGTTCTCCATATACTCCTATTTTCCGCAGTCTTCTTCATGTCTTGATAGCTCTCATTTCCTTTCAAGTCGTCTACCAGCTGAAACCTTTTCCTACCTCTTTCTCTGTATATATGAGTCCAAATATTTGTCGCGCATATACTTTTGATTATCTTTGAATTTTATGTAACACTTAAAAAATTCGTAACAGACGTTCAGTTAGTAAGTACACAATGTAGTGACTGAAAAATATTTCACATTAAAAAAATAGTAGAGATTCTTATTAATGACCATAACTTCTTCATTATATTATCATATAATTTATTTCAACAAATTATAAACACATGGAAGATTATTCTTACATCAAATACATACAGTTGCCTTGCTTTTTTAATGCATCTTGAATAAATGGCTTATTTAACAAGATTGCATACGTAGTCATCGTCGAGTATAATTTTTATGGATGGTGCATGCTTTGAATTTGAATTTTATCACATGTGGAAACGCTGCAGAAATATTTTTATTAATACGATTGTTTTCATTTTTTTTTCAGGTGAGTGGTCGTGCGAAATATCATATTTATATATTATATAAAGGTCAGATCGTGTTGCCGGATCAGTCTGTAAGTATTTTTTGAATTGATACTAGTTTTATATTGGTTTTTACATTCATTGGCGGGATTTGTGCTCGTTTGAATTCAAAAATCTTAATCGAAGTACTAAATTGCTTTGTAGGAAATAATTAAAATATACAGAATGTACTTCATATTTATCAGTAATTCGTGTTCCAAATAAGTTTTTAATTACAACTTGCCTATCACTAATTAGATATTTTTATGAAGAGACGGGCAACCTGCGGTAATTGGGAACCGTGTGCGGCCCCCGAGAGCATTTTATGTGGGCCGCTAAACTATGATGAAAAATCTATCCAAAAATTTTAAAGAACTTACGTGCATTTGAAATTTACTAATTATGATATTTAAACGTTGTATCTTTCGCTTATAAACTCTAAAAATTGCTTAGGTATTATCATATCTCGTTTTATATTATGGAATCTCTTGATCGTTACCGGTATATATCATTATCTCGTCCATCGAGATATTCGCAGCGAATAACACAGCCCGCAATTGGGATAAGAATTCCGATCCTAGTTTTAATGCATGCATCGAAAAATATTTTTCACCGGATAAATTTCCTAGTTTTTGAAGAATACTAATGTTACATATAGGTTTAGATCGATGGGATAACGTAGCCAATGAATGTATTATTTTTACTAGTAATCTTTTATGATTATCCACTAAAATATTTAATCTTTAGCTATTTTCTAAAACTTAGAATTAGGAAATATTTGTGGTATGTAGTCTTATTTTTTTAAAAATTAAGAGGGATACGTGATTAGACGTTTTTCATGCACAAATGTAAAACACTGAAAACTTCATGCTAAAAATTGCTTTGAAATTCTGGGTCCATTGGTAGAAGTTGCCACATTGTCCACAAGATGACTACTGCGCATCACGAAATGCAGTATCACCAAGGTCGTCTTATATTTTCTCGCTAGAATCGCTTTTGAAATTTAGGTGCGGTTTTTGAAACATTTACAACTGTCGTTTGAAGAAAAAAATTAAACGGAAATGTTTCTGTGAGATAGGAAAAAAATATTGATATTTAAAGCGAATGCAAATTTTAATATTTATAGGACAAAATATCTAACGTTGTTGGTATCGCTTTAATCATATATATTTACAATATAAATTATTCCAATTTTGGATCCATAATTAATTAACCTCTACGGCGGGTGTATGAATTTCATAAATGTACGTACATGCGCTTCTTATATTCACTGTGAAAGGAAAACAAATGTGAGTGGCGAGCAGGGCCGGATTAAGAGACCCATGGGCCCCACCGAAATCGTAAACTTTTAAAAAAGTAATATTATGCAACGTTTGTGATCTGAGCGGCAACACTTGGAAAGGGTTTCGGCAAGACGAGGTAGGGTCAGCTCCCTTGTCCTTGCGTGTTTTGCATACCGCCTTATCCGGCCCAGTAAACAAGTAAGCTAAAATAAATCCAATACTCAGAGGCATCTACTTCGGCAACGGCCATACCACGATGAAAACACCGGTTCTCGTCCGATCACCGAAGTTAAACATCGTAGGGCCCGGATAGTACTTGGATGGGTGACCACCTGGGAACACCGGGTGCCGTTGTCATTTTTGCAAAATTTTCCCTCGTGTTTTGCTGATTCTGTCGGATCGACTGCTATTTTTCTGGCTTACATCATTTCCAATTTCTTTTCTAGAGTGCATTTTGCCGAACTGGATCCGAAAAGCCTATATTCGATTTAAAAATCGACCTATATTTAATACTGGCAATTTTATATTCTTTTAAATAAAAATTATGGTTATCAAACCTTTCTGGTGACGTTTAAACGTTAAAAACAATTGGTAATAAGCTCCGTTGAAAAACGTTATTCGGCCCACCGTGAACCGAAACTTTTAATGTGTAAATAAAAAGCTTGCACACTCATTTAATATAATATGTCGAAGAAGCTGATGCTTTGCAGTATTTCAACAATTTGAGGAACATAGAAGAAAGAACAGCTCGATGAACAGGAAAAATTATGGTTTGGGAGTGGCGTAATTCAATAATTCTATCCACGATTAAGAGACCCATGGACCCCAAACACAACACATTTAAGGCTCCACCCAAATCGTAAATTTGTAACAAGTAACAGTTATTGTAAGGTTTGTGATCTGTGCGGCAGCATTTTGAAGGGGCGAGACGAGATACGTTCGCGGCCCGCAGCGGGCCCTCTTGTCCTCTGGGCTCCACGTACTTGCGTGTTTTGCGTACCGCTTAATTCGGCCCTGGTGGCGAGCATAGAACAGGCCATATTCAAACAGCGCAGATGCATCCGACGCTATAACAGACATGCTGTTAAATCAACCCGGACTGCTGCACTCACGTAAACATGTTTGAGCAAAGAAAGCGATCCACCCAAACAATAAGGTTACAATAATTGATAAACAATCAAAAGACATCAAGAACCGCTGTGGAATGTCCGACATATGAATTACTTAGAGAAAACAGCATGCTAATGATCGAATGTATTTTGGATTGGAAAAGAACGATTTAAAATTGAAATTCGTTTTACAAATCAGTTCCTGTTGTCATAAACAATACGACATGGGTTTCCAACCTTTAGGCATCCGCGACATCCATATTTAAGGCAGCCGACCATATGTCGACCCCCTTACGTCTATACCTATACAATACATATCTACCATTAAATATAAAATGTAATATTAATTCCGAAATATTATAATCGTCATAACATTGGTAATAAATGTAATCTCGAGTTATTCGTACATTACATTTTGTAATAATTATGCAATTTTAGTACAATATAACTTTAAAATTAAAACAATAAAATATTGAAGCCGATTAAAAATAAAATGGTTATTCCATTAGGAAATAAACAGGCATAAAACTTTTATTCCGTTTCAAATGCATCTTATTCCTTGACAGAAGTAAATACCTCTTCCCCATCTAACACACAAAATGTATTTATCCTAAACCTTTTGCCCTTTCCCTTCAATTTGAGGGAGATGGGTATAACTCTTTGAAAAGTACCGATCCTCAAACAATCATTTTCATTTGTGACTTTTAATGCCATCAATAAGACCGCAGAAGAAACTTTTTTGAAAAAAGAAAACGGTGATCGGCAGGGGGTGCCTTCAAAATGTTCAAATTAAGATTATGAGCAAATGATTATAGAGGGAAAGTATGAATTGTTTTAATAAACTATTGACTGCCATCTAATTATATTACTAGGTTTATAAAGAATTTTAAACTGACAAGTCTAAGTAAATCTAAAGAAATAAAAACGCACTTTTTCATGTTGCGTCAGCAAATGAAGTTCAGAGTAAAAAAAAATATTTTCGTCTTCTGAGAAATATTCGCGAGCGACTTTAATGAGAATACGCCTCGTCGAATGCCCATGTTTTAAGTGCCCTCACTTCTACAGTATTCAGATCATCCTCTTTCTCTATTATCATGCGAAATTGCTTGATCAAAGAAAGTGCCTCTCTATTATTCCGCCGTTCTATTTTCCACCTTTCTTTCTATAGTTGTCCTCGTGGGATGTGGTTACCATAGCGTTATCTACGCAATGTAGTTCACACGAAAGTTTATTATTGTAGTACATATACTATGTCTACCTATTTATTTATCACTTCATTTAGATATTCAGGAAAGTTTCCTATTTGTAAGAATTATTCAAATAAGTTCTTAATCTATCTACTATAATATATTTTGAAGCGTGTGTTTGTGTATTTGTGTGTTTGTTCATGGAACTCCTAAAAGCTAGAATAACCAAATTTGGTACGATTCTTCCTTACATCCTAACTTAGTGAATGGTCAATGCTTGGTCAATAGGGATTAATCAGTACTGCCAATATAGGGAATTAACATTTTTCCATAAGATAACACGTATGAATCCATTTCTTGACTTGCAAGGTATTCTTCCTTCAAGCATAAAAATATGTAAATATGGACCGATATTTTTCGTTTTTTCTTTAATCGACGAACAAAACTCTATACTATCTTATTCCTGCGAAGTTTACATGTTACACGGTCGAAGTTTACAGAAATACGCTATTTGATTCGAAATTTTGTGGATTTTTCGTACTCTTTCCGGACGTTGCCAAGGAGTCTTTGATCGTTGTCTCCAATTCAATTGGTGCCAGTTAAACATTCAGATTGACGAAAGTTTAGCGTTATTCGCTTCGCACTTTTGTTTAAGCAACGAAACGATCGATGTTTATGGATAGCAACGTAAATAGATACTGATTATTATTCAGGAAGCGTTTATTGATGAAAGTAATTGAACCTTCTTTCGTCCATTGAATACTGGAATCTTACATTTTTTTAAGTAAAATCATTATGTTTTACATTATAGTGGTTATTAACGTAAATAAGCTCATGTATCTGGTGTACATTAACCGGAGTCAGTGTTCAATCATGGACAACTGTACGTTGCTTTTCCACGGGTTTCTTGCTTACAAGACATAAAAGTAAATATTTCAGCGAGGCATAATTACACAAGAAATGAAGCTGGATTTGGCGAAAGTATATGATAGGAAATAAAATTATCGTTGTATTTTAATGCAATAGGCTCGGAAACAGATTGTTACAAGCAAATATGATTAATTGTTAAGAAAAGTTAATTGTAATTTAAAAAGTATCTACTATATATTTTAAAGAGTTTGTTTGTATGTTGTGCTGTAGTGGCTTCACTAAATCCTTTGAAATTCAACGGGAAATTCTGCTAGTATATTATATACGAGTAATCTAGATTTACCTATTTTACTCCATATACCGGATGCTGCAAAAAAAATGACTCTGCTTTTATTAGTGCTAACAGTGTCGCAATAAGTTATTCAAAAAATGATTTTATTTAAAAAAAAACTGTCAGACGTAAAACCCTGAAAATTCTATTTAATCTACTGCCAAGCCTTAAATACCCTTATAAGTGCTTTTTTAATAATTTCAAGGGAGATTTTTGGGGAAAAAACGAACAAATATTTCAAAAGTAAACCCACCTTCTGATACTCATACTTCTCATTAATTTAAATCCTCGCGACTTTTAATTCCTACAGGATTTTAATTTTCCGAGTGTAAAAACCACCCTTCCCGTCACGCATGCTTGCATTAAACGCCGCCAGCCGCAAAAATTGCCTCGCAGCAACCACGGAAACCAACCCAACCCTCCGACACAACGCGCGCAGGCGCGGCTGACGCGCTTTTATCCCCAAAAGCAACCCGGCATGAAATATCCCTATTATAATAAGAGCTTCTGTACGTCTTTCTGTCATGGAATTAGGTATATTAAATTTTATTTAAATACGGGACAGCATTACGGGTTTAATTAAATTAAGTAATATGAAGTAATGTGTGTATAATTTCGAATTTCTTCTACCATATTACGTGGCTACCGAATGAGCCCATAAAATAGCAGAATGAAAACACATACGTTTGAAATTAACCTAAGCCTCTGAAAAGCGTTTAATATGGAAAGAATATAACTTCTCTTATTGCCACTTTGCCACTGCTATCGATGAAACGGTTTTTACGCAATTTCCAATTTTACACCTTGACCCCCACGGTTTTGCACGTGAAATCGGTTTCGCTTCACGTCACGGATCGAAAACGTGTCATGCCCCCAAAAGCCGGTAATTTTATGACTCCTGTTTCTCCCTCATAGCGGCGATTTTTAGTGTATTTCGACGTCGTTGGCATTTATGTTTATTTTTCTGAGTACAACAGTTCATTATAAAATTTAGATTCGAGTAAAAATAAAATCAGGCTCCGTACACGAGTACGGACATCCGATTCTGTTCCAGGATTACAAAGTCAGTACACGTGTAAGCTGAACCGGCTTGTGGAGTTGATATCGACGTAGGGCAAGGCTCTGGTTTGGGAGGATGGACAAATAGGGAGGGATATGGCAGAAAAGAGGCAGGAGGAGGAGGCTAAAGGGCGTAATTCGTTTGCTGTTCCACACACAAACATCCTTGTTCTCGCCGCCGAACCGGTTACCACGCTACGCCCCACTCAAGTTGAATCCATTCTTAACCCCGATCCCTCCTGCATCATGCTACATCCTCCACCCCCTCTCGGAAGATATCCCGACCCTGGCCTACATTTCCAAGTTCCCTCCAGTGTTACGGTACATCACATAAGGTGGCCCGTGATTTCCTGGTCCAGAACTAATCAGAAAAACGCGCAGATGTTACTTTTCTGGTATTGATACTTTCTGAGATGGAAGCGGCGAACGGATGAGCGTCAAATCCTGTGCACCTGACGACATACTTATCGGAAGAAAAATCAATTGTGGCTTCAAAGAGCATCGTTAAAAGGGTGCCAGGTTGCCGAACCTTCATATACGAAGTCGTAAAACACGGCAGGGAAAGAGCAAAGATAAGGATGAGACGTAAACGTGAGAAATGACATTACTGCTTTGATGTAATATTTTTTATAGATTAATATCTGAGAGTTCGAATATCAGGTGGTGACGATTCGATATGGAGGGGAGCCATAACTGGGATCCGGACGATTGGGCACGAGAAGTTTTGAAGGTGGCCTAGTACATACACAGAAGCCATTTACTAATTAATATTAATTTTTAGGTCGCTAAATCTTTTTACGAGCGCAGCTTTGCTGTTCCACTTGTTTACAATAACATCCCGGTATGAAATAAATCGGTCCTTGAGTATTTTAAAAGATCTCTTGACATTTAGTAAATTGTTTTCTAGAAATGCTTTGTTTTGGGTTGCTTTGAAATCACTGGGACTGAATTCATATCATCATCTCTTCATGTTTGAGGGGAAATTGTATTCGTTATTTTGAAAAGAGCCTACAAAATTTACAATTCAGTTTCGCGGAGAAACGACCCACAAAATACCAGCACATGAAAATATATCACTAAAAAAATCAACTGCCTGTAACACGTGCCTAAAATTTGAGCGCATGAAAATCAGAGGCCCAAAATTCCTCTTCCTAAAGTACAGGTTCACAAAAATGTAAATCAGGCCACCTGCAGGACTTCTAGCGCTCGAGGCCAAATTGTACGGTGTCCAAATGTTATAATAGGTAATTATTTTAATTGGAGCGAAAAAAGCTACGACGATGATATTATATCATCATGATTTTCATCGCTTATAAAGTACAGAATAGTAATCATCGTAGGATCTCCTCGCAAGATGTTTTTTTCAACTGCCTGTAACACGTGCCTAAAATTTGAGGGCATGAAAATCAGAGGCCCAAAATTCACAAAAATGTAAATCAGGCCACCTGCAGAACTTCTAGCGCTCGAGGCCAAATTGTACGGCGTCCAAATGTTATAATAGGTAATTATTTTAATTGGAGCGAAAAAAGCTACGACGATGATATTATATCATCATGATTTTCATTGCTTATAAAGTACAGAATAGTAATCATCGTAGGATCTCCTCGCAAGATGTTTTTTTTGTGTTGATAAGCCTTGTTTACATTACATGGTGTTCCATCCCTTACTTTAAGGCAATGTAGGTATTTTTACCGTGTCTTATTGCTATATGATGCATGGTTATAAGATTATCAATAACCGCAGTGAAGTATTTAATTAAGCATCTTATTTTTGTCATACAAAATGTTCTAACCTTTTTCTAATTTGTATAAGGATTAACCTGAACTAGAGAAGGCTATTATTAAATGAAAACGAGTAAATATCTTCCACCTTTTCATAAGATAAAATTTTATCAATTTTCCACGTAAATATTAATTTGGAGAATGTATACCTATGCCCTTATTATATCAGCGACGGAATTATACCATGCTTAGCATTACAAAAGCTCTCCCAATGTCAACGAATGTCACTAGCGGTCGCTAGTTAACATTCAGAGCCAGTTCTGTAAACGCAACACCACGTTAATTTCGCGAGGTAGCGTATTCTGCGACCTAAACTGGAATCATCTACGGCAACATAGTATTATTAAAAAAAACAAAACATCTCCGACCGCCGTTATTTATGTCCGACCGGCGCCATTTTACGCAACGACGCGTAACTCGGTCAAGTCCTCTCCATTCTTTTAGCTCGCTACTGCGCTATCCCGCGGAGGTTGGCGGCGTGGCCAGGAGGGTGCAGGGTGTGGCGCTTCTTCCCACCCACGCTCTGGGGCGTCGGAAGGGGGGGAGGGGGAGAGAGAGACGGGGAATGGAGGGGAGTGTAAAGGGAGCAGAGCGAGGGAGTCGGATGGGATATTACGAAGGAACGGGGATCGAGAGATAGCGCCGCGATCGCGTTTCGAGGGTGGTGCCGGAGGGGGTGTTGCTGCGGGTGGCGGCGATGGAAGGGGTTGCGAGGACAGATAGGTCTGGGTGGCTCCTGCGGTTTTTTCTCCCCAGATAGAAGAATGATAAAACTACGAGATAAAGGGAAAAGGAAAAAAAGAATGGGAAAGCCGTATGGAGTTGATGGTTGATAGAGATATAGAGCCGGGAAGGGAAAGAAGATGGTACGAAATAAGCGTATGTATGTTACAGAAATGAGTTTGGCGCCGTGCCATAAAAAAAGTGTACTCCACACATACGCAAAACAGTCATCCACAGACAAGGATCTAGTGGTTCCCTCTAGTGCACTACGCGGCCAAAATAAGAAAAAAAGACGGCTCGCAAATTGATTTAAGCGTTCGCGTGTTTTTATTAAAATGCCTCACGACGTTTTCCTGGATGCTATTTTGGGTGAGTTACCGTTCGCGTGGAAGGTCGTCCGTTAAGATCGATGCAAGTTTCGAATACGTTTGCTATTTAATGACGATTTAACGCGAACAAAATCTTTTCTCAGTTACATATTAGGGGTAAAAAAGATTTTTCCCTAGTTTGTCACGTGACTTGAATTCAACATAGGATAACTAAATCTCGTCTTTCGGCTGAAAAAAATTCTTCATTTTTCAAATTTTGATATTCTGGAATTTAATATTCTTTTAAGTTTGGCTATTTTCCTATTATTAGCAAGTCGGGGGGTGGAAATGTATACTTCTTAGATATTGTATTCCCTTCTACCCGATCAATCGCTTCCACAAAAATAAATACAATACCATACCACCAATTATTACCGTTTGCATATAGTACATTTTCAAAATTACAATGAATTTTGCTATTTTTCACAGCAACCATTTAAACAAAAGATAAAACAATTATTTTACATTCATAATCGATATTTTGGAACGTTAATTTCGTCAGAAACCTTTAATAAGAATCTCCTTTGATTGTTCCCCGAATAGGCAGTTAGTTAACTGTAAAATAAAATTTCGGACGTTGCATTAGTTGACGAAAACCATTCAAACTTTCAGAAATATCAGACGCATACTCTATTTTAAATCCCGCCTAAATTACCGAGTTCATTAGGACCTTCATTGGAGCTATTCATCTTTTTCTTCACTTTATGCCCAGATCTCTTGGCATTTTTTTTTCTCTCTCTCTCTCTCTCCTCCTAGAAACTTTTGCGGGAATTATAGACGACGTCTTTCTCAGCGACCCCCTTCTACACACACCGCTCATTGAGCCGCCCATCGGCATCATCATAAGAATCCAAAACCCTTCGTCCATTAACGTAGCCTTTTAGGAACATCACAGAATGCAAAAAAAAGATAAGATTTAAAACCCGCTCTCTCTTTCTCTCTCTCTATCACCATTTCCCGACGAGAGTCTAAGGAGTAATGGATTTAGCTAGACAAGTATTCCCTATCAATCTCTCTCTCTCATTGCCATAGGCGAAGAACGTACCTCCTCTTCATATTGATTCCTGGCGCATTCCCTTTTGCCTCTGCTGCCGTCCCGGCCCTTCAGGGATGATATATGTTGGAGGGAGAGGGAAGTGAATAGGAAAGGAGGGATAGAGAAGGTAGGGAGGTAGAGCGAGAGGGAGATAGATGATAGATATTCTTCTTTATTTTGGGCGAGATTTATGCTAGGCAGTCTTTTTCCATCTTACTCATTATGAATTACAAACAAGAAAACAATAACAAAGAATAAATTTTTAGGCGCGTTTCGCTTCCAGCGTGAGCGCCTATCACCGTCGGTCTGTCTGTCTGTCCTTCCGTCCGTCCGCATTTTCGTTCTCGGCTTCTACAGAACGGATTTTCATGAAATTTGATATTAAGGACTTACAATGAAATATAATAAGAAAATCGCAAAAATGAATCGCGTATCACTTTACTGGTGACAAAAAATGAAATTTAATTTTCGTCATATCTCGTCAGCTATTGTGCGTACCTAAATATTTTTCAAATAAAACTTGTAGAACTAGTAAAGAAGAGTATTTCTTTTCCTATACATTTTTATCGTAGGAGTAGCCGTTATCGAGGAAATCAAACAAAAATGTCTTAATTCGAGTTGAACAGAAAATTTCTTGCATGGCTACTTCTTCAATGTTGCTAACAATCTCACGAACAAACGTTTAATTTCCTAACGTGTGCATGTAATATTATTAAATAAGAAGAAAATGGATTATTTATGATTAAGAAAAGAACTTTAAAACGCAATTTCCCTTACGGACAGGCATGTAATTTCTTTCTAATACTCCATTGCACGAAACGCGCCCATTTGTGATACGTTGCACACTTTCCTAACTTGTTTTTAAAATAATTACGTTAAATTAAGTACCGCATAAACACAATGCCACGCCATTATTTTTTTAAATGATCCGATGTGGAGATTTCTTGGTGGGCAAGAAGTGAGGAGAATTAAAGAACTGCCATACTATAAGAAAAACCACACACTCCAGGAAAACACCCACACGAGAAGGGGAGAGGGCAAGAGAGAAGAGAGGGAGAAAGGTAAAGAAGAGAAGGAGAAAATCAATGGAGAGGGAGTATGAGAAGGAATGACGTAAGAAGAGAGAGGAGAGAGATTGATGGTGATGAGGAGAGACAGGCAAAGTTGTTGGGGGAGGACGAGAGGAAGAGCGGAAGGAAAAAGAAGGAAGTCAAAATATGGGGAAAAGATCTGGGCAGGGGTTATTTTAAGAAAAATTTAGAACTGCACAAGCGAATACAAGTAGGAAAATCGAAAAGGAAAATAAAATAATATGATTATATTATGTTTAATTTATTGTAAATATAAATTATTTACACATATACACATATATGCATTGCAATAATTTAAGTAAAGAAAGAAAAAAATAATAAAAGAACAAAATGTGTATATCCTGAAGTTAAAATTTTTTATTTTCGCGTTCACTTTTATCCTCATCATTATTATCTTTTTTTGCTTCTGGAAATACTCCTTTAAACCATCTCTGTTTCCGAGTGGATTCATTGTATCGCTGGTTAAATTCACATTTCTTCCGTTTTTTTCTCGCAGCCACATAAGAACTGCCGGTCTGGGATTCCAATTGACTAGATTGGGCATGTTGTGATGGACGTATAAGTATTTTTCTTCTGTTGATAACAACAAATTCCCTCCCTGAAGTGACGTCTTTAGTAGATTATTGGCACTTATGCACCTCTTCTCCACATCTGCAGAATGCTGTGTCAGTGCCTCTATCCTGGATAATATAATTATTACCTCTTTAAAGACCTTGATCCCCGATTCACTCTTTACAAGTTCTTTGAGATCGGGTTTTTCGTGAGAAATATCGTTATATTGTAAATATAACGCAGTCTCATCCATATCTTTGCGTAATAAGGAGTGGATTTCTTTTATATCATAAAATTTCACGTATGAATTGAAGCGATTTTTATATAATTATACTGCACAAAACTAATACTATTAGAACTGCACAATGTGGATTTTAGAGCTGCACAAGCAAGTCAAGAGCTGCACAATAAAAGAACCCCTGGATCTGGGGGAAGAGAGGGAGTGTGTGCTATACACGTGTGAAGGAGAAAACCAAAGAAGCGGTAGGAAGTGAGAAGGTAAAGATGGAGGGAGACGAGGAGAGACTGACAGACAAACGTATCAGAGAACATGATAAGAATAGTAGAAGGGAGGAGATTGGGGGATGAAAGGAAGAATGTATGGGAGAGAGGGATGAATGGAGGAAGGGAGATAAAAATAAATTGATGTGTCCGACACATGACTATGGAAGTTGTCAACTGAAATAAAATAAATACGGCGAACAGTTCAACTCACACGCCTCAGGGCTAGCGATTCAATTGTTGTCACCACCACGCTCGCGAGCTGCCCACTAACCGTCAATTTAGAAGAAAATTGAATGTCTCCTGAGATATTCCTCATATGAAAATTTAGTTCAAACAAAAGTTGTAGAAAGAAATGTCTGCAACTTTATATATATATATATATATATATATATATATATATATATATATATACATATATATAAACAAACAAACAATGATTCAGTTTTAAGCGAAATATTTAAGAAAAACTAAAATTTGACTGGAGTATCAAAATCCTATCAAATCTTAAGAATATATATAAAATCACAAATATAGAATTTCATGCTGGTCTGATAAATTGTTTTTTAGTTAGATCGTCCACAAAATCTGTCACACACATACGGACACACAGACACACTCAGACATCATTGAGAAAACGGTCAAAACGTGTTCAGGGGAACTCAAAACGTGTATTTCCGGTGCAATCTCGAATTCGATTTCTTTCGTGATCACAATACTTTCTCTGTACTACGTATATGGAGAAAGTAAAAATGGAGCCATAAAGATAGGGAAGAGGAGTGGAGAATCAAAGAAGAGGGAGAGGTACTTTGCACGTAGGAATGTAACAAGACAGGGAAAACAACTTTATTAGGGAGATGCTGAGGCTCGTTAAGAGATATAGAGAGGTAGGATATGAGTGTTAAAAAGCGCGACCGAAAAAAAGGGAGAAAAGTAAAGAATCGGATTTGGAAGTCATTTGCGAGTACGGTACTTTCCGCGAAGCAAGAGAGAGAGATCTGCAAAATAGGAACCAAAGGGAAGAAGTGCTGTGATGGGAGGTTAAAATGAGGTCGAGAGAGAGAGAGGGAAAGAGAGGGAGGGGGAGGATAGAGAGAGAGAGAGATGAAACGGGGCGTCGGGATGCTATTTTGACGATGATATGCAGCGCTCGTAACTCGGCGTGCATAAAATCTCGGGCCACACCTGCGGCAGGAACAAACACACACACACGGCTGTATGGAACCCGTTACCCACCCCCCAACTGACATGAGCTGTGGTGAAGAAGGAAAAGGGGGTGGGAGATGATATCATTCGCTTCTCTCTCTCCCTCCCTCCCTCTCTCTCCCTCCCTCCCTCTCTCTCCCTCTCTCTCCCTCTCTCTCCCTCTCTCTCCCTCTCTCTCCCTCTCTCTCCCTCCCTCTCTCTCTCTCTCTCTCCCTCCCTCTCTCTCTCTCCCTCCCTCCCTCCCTCTCTCTCCCTCCCTTTCACTCTCCATCTCTCACTCCCTTTCTTCCACCACTTCTTCTGCTAAATATGTATGTTTTCAACTTATTTTTTTATTTATTTTTTAAAATTATCTTGTTCATTACTCATAAAATTAAAATATTTTTTGTAAATCTTATCTTGTTAAACTTGTATGTATTATTGTAATTCAACTATTGTTCTTTCATGTGTCTAGGGTTTTCGCAGGTTTTTCCACCCCCCCTTCTCCCGCTCCTACCCTTCGTGGGTGTTTTCCTGCGTGGTCATTTACTAGGATGGCCAAGTCAGGTCTTTCCTAGGTTTTTACCGCAATTACTGTCTTTTTATAGAAATTTTCCGAATTTATAATTTGGTGTTTTGCTTGTATGTTTTTCTATTTTTTTTCCTGGTTCTTTTCTGTGAAATTATTATTAGTATTTTATTCTCATTTGTAATTGTTGACGTAGGGTTAAATGTAAGGAGGGACTAAATAGTCTCAATTTCGTCCTAATAAAGTCGTTTGTCTGTCTGTCTGCCTCTATATACATACATATACACATACATGCACACATATACATACACACACACATATACTAGGGGGCAGGCCTCTTGCTCGCTGACGCTTGCCAACACCCCCCCCCCCCCCTTTGCTCGCTGTTTCTTCGTTCCTACCATTTACCTATTGGATTTAGATTTTTTTAACGGGAATATGTTTTTAATATGAGTGTAATGAATTCATTTTATAAGGGATGTATGTTTGGTATTGAAATAACAAATTAAGAAAATTATCTGAATATACTCGATAAAAAATAAACTTAAATAGGGCCGAAATATGAGCGAATTCGAATGACATTGAGTATTAGACGGTAAGAATAAGAATCCACATTTATTTTGGCGTGTTTTAGCGCAAATTTCGTGTCGATAACTTAATTTGCGTGCGTGCGTGTGTGTGTGTAACCATTATGGAATTTTTTCTTCTTTTTTCTATTCTTCCAATCCGTTGTATCACGAGTTTTTTCCATTTTTCCCTATTCTCTCGTCTTTTTCTCTCCGCCCTCGTATCTATCCCTCTCTGTATCATCTCCCTCTCTTTTCTTCTCTTTTACTCTCTCCTCTACATCTCTCTTCTCTCCCTTTGTTCTCTCTCCTTTTCAACTTTTTTCCTCTCTCACAATCTCTATCTCTCCCTGTATCTCTATGTCTCTTTCCTTCTCACTCCTATACCTATTTCTAGCCCGTTTTCCCTCTCTCTCTCTTCGCTCTCTATCCTTCATTTTTCTATTTATCTTCCTGTCTCTCCATCTCCTTTCTATCAAGTCTCTTTCTCTCTCCCTCTCTTACACCTCCTCCTGTTTACCTTTCTCTTTCTCTGTCATCTCCCTTCTATTTCATCTCTCTTCTTCTCTCCATTCTATCCCTTTTCTCCTCTCTACCTCTGTCTCTCCCTCTTTCTTTCTTTCTCTCTTTCCTCTCCCTCTCTCCATTTCCTCCTCTTCATCTCTCTTCTCACTATCTCTCAGTCTCTCTCTCTGACACTCTGACACCTCTCTCTCTCTCCCTCTGTTGTTTACCTTTCTCTTCCTCTCTCTCATCTCCCTTCTATTTCATCTCTCCTCTATTCTTCTCTCCATTCTATCCCTTTTCTCCTCTCTACCTCTCTCTCTCCCTCTTTCTTTCTCTCTTTCCTCTCCCTCTCTCCATTTTCTCTTCATCTCTCTTCTCACTATCTCTCAGTCTCTCTCTCTGACACACTTATCGTTCTTCAAGGAATTGCGCTTTGGGTCCCTAAAAAATTCCCACTTTTTTATATCCATGCGCATACATTCTTTCCTTGTTCTCCCTGTTTGAAGGATGCAACACCCTCTCAGACGTACGCAGAGGTGATGCGACTTGAAATGCGAATTCCTCGCCTGTTGAAAGCAAATGCGCCTCTTAATTAGTCATTCGAACAATGCTCTCTCTCTCTCTCACTGGAGTCTTTTTATCTCTCGGAGAGAGAGAAAAGAGAATATTAACGGCGGAAGGAACAAACCCTTGTGTGTGTGGAGCTGCACCGCAAAACGAGAGGCTCGCTCAGATGCGAAATGAAACGCCCGTACAAATTCCGTGAGGGGAATGGTTTATCTCCCTCGGCATAGCAGCGTCGCACGCTCGAAAGATCACCAGGCAAAACGCCACCTGCTGACACGAGGCGAAACCCGGGAAGCGAAAATGAATAAACACGCCTCGCTAGGATTCTCACGGGAGTTTTTGTTTATTTTTTTTTCATCTCTGTCGTCGCTTTGTCGTCTTTGATAGCACGCTGTGTTTTATCAACGTCACTATAGCTAAGCTTTTATTACCGTCTTTCTCAAAAATCCTTTAAACTTTAATGTTTAGTTTGATTCTTACTTTTTCCATTCCTAGAGCTCTAATTAGCACAAATCTGAAAACGAATGGTATCCGAAATCCATGGATTCTTTCTAATGAAAATCGACAATATATTTCTTTATGCTGTTCGCGGCAGCACCTCTCCGATTGTGTATCATTATAATACTACCTACTATGACGGGTATGCGTGAATTAAGTATTACGTTAAAATAAAATTAAAATTAAAGAAACCAATTTTTATGTGCATTAAAAAGCGAACAATAAATATAAAATCCACATAACTGAATGTTTCTGAAAGTAAAAATAGTAATGGACATACAAAAGTTGTGCAATTTTAAAATGCAAATGATTAGTGTGCTACGGTCATCAAAATGAAGAAAATAACACTCCTAGAATCGAATCCATGGTTTCAATGTAGACGGCGAGCAGCTAAATATTTTAAATGGGCAAGGTTAAGTTAATCCTGAAAGTATAAGTCGAATGGTATTTGTCATAATTCCCCTGGATGTTATGCCGCCGATGGCGCTCTGAGCATTACACTTGACACGTGACGCATAACCAAGCAAATTAAAAAGGACTGTTGATAATAAGCTGTCAACTAAATATCTACTGATAATATATAAACTACGCAGTGAGATAATTGGTCATTTCTCCGTCAATGAAATTATTTTCATTACCAAACTTGTAGAGTTATTATACTCAATTCCCCGAATTTCACGGTTTAGATTTACATGATTCGGATGTGTTGCTAGGTAATTATGACAATACTTTTTCAGCCAATATATTGATTATGGTGTAGTACCTACAAATTGACGCGTTGTAATGTCCGTTTGTAAAAACATAAAAACCTCGTTTCAAAGTTGGGATGCCACGAAATTCCGTTATTCTTTGAAAGGGTCCATAACCTACAAAAAGTTTGGGAAACATTGCGCAGACGATTTCCTTCTATAAAAATGCTTCGATTTGAACGGCCATCAATTTCGCTATAGTGCAGTTTTGCAACGGTTTCAGAACGTTAAAAAGTATAAAATGTTTCAGTTAGGCTAAAAGGGTATAAGAAAGGAAAAAAATCAGCAATGCAGATAGTAATCTATAAAGTGCTGCATGTTGAGATGAAGGTGGCACTCAACTGTAACCTCTCACGTATTCCCATAGGGGAGACTCCGACTCCGAACGGTTTCTCTTACTACGATATCTTCTAAGTACGTGCGTACAGTGTAAAAAAAAACCTGATGTGGCCAACACATGACTTTCTCTATATTTGGGGTATAGATATTTAAATTATTATGAATAGTATTATGAGGCAAAATTATTACTTCGTATCGTAATGAATACAGTCATCCTTATTGCCGTAAGTTATATTTTGAATATGTTTACAGAATTCACCGCTACATGGTGCTGGCGCTGTACACTGAAAATTTACAAATAAGCAAAATATCTCTGAAATTGATTGTTCTACGAAAATTTGTTTCAAACAAAACTTGGAAGAAATATTATTCTCTACAACTTTGGTTCTCAAGAAGATTACCAATAACGATGTTTTTAAGGAGATATTTGACGGAAACCGAAAAACCGATTATTTATAAATAATTCCTATACAATAACTACTATGGAAAATTGTTTGAAATAAAAGATGTAGGAAATTATATTTCCTACATTTTTTGTAATGGTTAATGTGTACAATAATGAAGTATTATTGGAGAAATATCGCAAAAACCGAATCAGGTTTCGAATAAACCTCGACTTTCGGTTAACCGTTATTGTCCAAAAACTAATCAGTTCTTTGTGCTCATGCTAAAGTGTTATATATGAAGTTTGGTAACGATATGTCAAGCACTTTTTAAGTTATAACGCCCACAATCACATACACACACAGACATCATTCCGAAAATAGTCTAAACGTGTTCTAGGGACCTCAAAACGTGTATTTCCGTTGAAATCTCGAAGTCGATTTTTTTCGTGATCACAATGCTTTCCCATTACTACGTATGGAGAAAGTAAAAACAGGGATGGCTGTATCTCAATCCGATTTCTTCATTCATTTCCCTCCCTTGTATCCACGACTTTTACTCCTGATTTATATTCTATACTAGTATATAAACCCGTCAATTAACTTAAAATCTCGCACTTATTATTCTTATAAACGATTAATTCATATCTTTCATATATCAAAAATGTATTCAAACTTATAGCGGAAAATAACTTCGAATTACATATAACATCACGTATATTCTATTAGTTCGAGTTTCGTCCACGCCTTAGAAACGACGCTGCAGTCGAGCGTCACGGGCTTAAGTGGTCAGAGACCAATGAAAACGCCGACGGAGAATTACACCATCTCGCAAAACCAAGCAAATTATATAGAGGTTTATTATCTATGTTTTCCCTCTTTTGCTCCTATTCTATTCTAATCCTTTCCATCTCCCATTCGCTCCATTTATTTAGGTGTTTCCTCTTTGATTATTCAACTGTTTTCCCTCCAGCATAGTTCGACATCTTTTGTTTTAATCCTCTTTATTTTTCCGACGCAGTACATTTCCCCAACATATACTTCCTTATATGGATCACAACTCTTTGTGAAACAATTCCCTTATTCGCATTTTTTGTAACCTTGGTTTTTTTTGTCGTTTTATAATCTGTCGGTTGCAGCTGTCCGGTTTAATATTTCCATCTTTTTCTGGGACGAAATTCAACTACTCCTTTCGCCCCTTTCATTTTATCTAGCTATGAAAAACGCTTTATTCTTTGTTTTGTCACTCACATACTCCAGTTTTCTTTTGTTTTTCCTTATTTTTCTTCCGTTTCAGCAATGTCTGAAGTTTCCATAAATAATACCGTGAAAATCATTCTGGAGAATTAAATATCGTTCATTCACGCATTTAATATGCATATTAATTGACAGTACAGAATTATCTTCTGGAATTTAAGCAAAATAAATCTCGAAAAAATTTCAATGGACGATTTAAAAATAAATTTTATTCACAAACGTGAAGTTAAGTGTAGGAGAATTTCTTACAAATTCCACCATATTAAATCAACTACTACCACGGCTTCTACTTGTGAAGTAATAATCAGATGGATTGTTCTTTACGTCAAAAAAATTAATCGGTTGACTTTTGATATAAGCTTTTCTTGCTCTAATCTATGTAGGACTTATTAAAAATATTTCATCTTCTCGTTGTTTTTTTTTCACGAGGTATTAGCGTCAGAACCAATCGGATGGACAGTTTTCGTTACCTATTCCATCAAACAGACCAGGGATCAACAAAAATTTTGCTTAAAGGGCCACATGAGGCTTCATGTACGACTCTGCTGGCCAAATACCACCTTTAAAATGACTGTAAAATTTTCTAAGAGCATATTTCGTTAATGTTTTTTATTCTGTTATATGTCATACGCCTATATTAAAAGTACACTGCATCTGGGCACTCGGAAAAGATCGTTTAGATATAAAAAATTATATCTAATGAAAACTCCTTAAGATAAATACACAAAATGTAAATAAATTGATGGGGTAAGGCGGACCGGATGAAATCCTGGCGCGGGCCGGGTGTGGCCCGCGGACCGTAGTTCTGGGACCCTTGAAATAGACTAACCAATCTCCTGGAACTATTTTTAAGTTCACAGCCTCTGTCTTTCTTTCGAAATTCGCCAAAAATGACGAGCCGTCCTTACAAACCAGGACATAAACCGGAACCGAACCGAAAAAAACCGATATTTTTTGTCGGAGTAGAACCGAACCCGAACCGAAAAAACTAAACGTGTTGAACCCGAACCGAAAACGATATTTATTTCACTCCTTTATTTCGGTTCGCATAAACAGTGTAAGCCAGCGGTTTCCAAACTTTACAAAGAAACTAAGAAAAATCTCCTTATATGTTAAATATATGGCAAATTATACGCCCTAGCCACTTGAGAGCTAGAATTCGGCGACTGCATATTGTAGGTCTCACGATTGTGACAGCTAAAACGCCAGTAAATACAATGTGAAGTATTTTTGCGCCACCGTGACATGCCCATCGCGCCCCCCTATGGGGGGCGCGCCCCACAGTTTGGAAACCACTGCCGGTGACTGTAAGCGAAAGGCGGATTTTTCCCACCGCTCAGTAGTCTTCCATGTTCAAATGGCCATCACTTCCCTCACCCTATCGCCATGGGGTCCAAACTCCGACCAAGTTCACTAATCCTCTAATCCTTTGGTTCGTTCCACGAATACGACCTTAAGTCTTTTCTAAGATAATATCTGCCGACTTCCGGTAATTCCAAGGGAAAATTTACCCATTTGAGAATTCCTTGAACCCTATGAATGCCTAGTGAGAGCAGGGAAGTTTTCCCCAATGTTTCATCTGCTACATATATCCACAACCTTTCATTCCTTCATATGAACTAGCATCCATCAGTCTGGCCTTGCTAATTATTGAAGAAGGATCGTTCCACCTTTGTTCCTTGTGCTTATTTCTGCATTAGTAAAATGAGATGAATGGTTTGTATAACATAATAAGTTTAGGATACTCTATCGCAGGAAGCGTGCTTATTTGTACGATAATTCACCTTACACGTTCCTATCCCGTTGAAATCATTTGCGACGCATGTATGGTTTGTAGTGATTCAATTCTAAACAATTCTTAAATAAATAAAATACATACTAAATGTTTTCATTCGAATAATTTATTTTCGTGTTTTAATATCACTATTGTTTATAGTGAAGATGTATTTGATTTAATTAGAAAATTACGTTAATTAATAAATCAGTTCTTGAAAGTTTTCTAAAAGTATCTTAAGGTCGGAGCGAAAAAAACCGGTTAGAACCGGTTGACTGACGATTGCTGGAGGGAAACCGGAACCGAACCGAAATTTTGTTTTGAGTGAACCGGAGCGAAAAAAATTACGGTTCGATGCCCTGTTACAAACTCACCAACTCCCTTCCTTCCTTCCTTTGGCAGTTTCACCAAACCGAAATCTCCTCGAGTTACTGCCTATATCAAACTGTCCTCTCCACCAAATCATCCATCTCCCTCTCGCGCTCCAATTGATTATTATTCCCCCCAAATAACTTCGTTTCCATGCCACCCACACTCAATGGCGGAACCAGGCTTCATCCAAGGAGGGGAGGTGGGTAGATTAGGAGTGAAAAAATAAATTATAAAAAAATGCTTTTTAAAAATAACTTTTGTATTATGCACTAAAAAGAATAAAATTAATTTTGATTTACTACAATTGTGAGTTCTGTTGATAAGGAAGACCAAAATTCGCGACAGTTTCAGTAGAATAAGTTTCTTCTTACACAACAATGCTGATTTACTGAAGTTTATTAAGAACATTTGTAAAAGTTATATGGCGCTTCACATTACACTTTCAATTATCTTGCTTAAATATACATAAGTGTACGTGCAGTGAGTTCGACTTTCCACCGAATTTTAAGTACCCATTTGCGGGTATAAACTCGAAGTGAAATGAAAATTACTTTCAGCTATATATTATAGATATAAGATATCGAGTGAGGTTAATATAAAAGTTATTTAATAAAGTATTTGAAACTATCTTATTTAATGCATATTTTAATCAGAAAAAGCAAATGTAGAAATTAATAGCAAAAAGCGAATACATAAAGTGAAACGGTACAGTCTATTATAGTGAAGCGAGTGAAAGAACTTAAATTATGAACTGCTCAGCACGAAGGACGAGATTTAAAGGGTAATTTTTCGAATGTTCAGAAATTCTAGGGGGGGGGGGAGTAATTACCCCCTTTACACCCCTTTGAATCCGCCCATGCCCACACACACACACACACGCTCGCTCTCCCCCCTCTCCTCCCCTCTCCCCCCCACTCCCTCTCTCTCTTTCTCTCCCTCCCTCTCTCTCTCTTATTTTTACTTAGCAGGAGGGTGTAGGAGAACTTGTTTTCCAACTCTCGCTAATGAAGATGTTTATCTTTCTCTTTTGCTCATCTCTCTCTCTTTTCCTCGCGCTTCATTCCTCTTATGTAGCCTTCTCTCTTTCCTTTCTCTCTTGCCTCTCCATTGTTTCAGCCAATCTTCATCTTTCACACTCTGTTGACTGTTATTTATCATTGGTCAGATAATAAATAAATTAATAGGAAAACTAGGAAAGTACGGCATAAACCCTAATATCGTGATTTGGGTAAAGGCTTCCTCTCAAACAGAAAACAGATAGTAGTTATTGATGGGAAATCTTCATACCCGGTAAAAGTCGCATCAGGTGTTCCACAGGGAAGTGTCATAGGCCCACTACTATTCCTGATATACATAAACGATATCTGCTCGGTAGTTCGCTGCAAAATAAGACTTTTTGCAGATGACACCGTTTTATATAAGGAGATAATGAGCCAGGATGACCAAAATCGCTCCAGGATGATTTAAACGCTCTTTCAGCATGGTGTCAAGATTGGAAAATCGAAGTTAATTACAGCAAATGTTCCCTATTGAGTCTCTGGAAGAGTAAGAACAATGAATTAGACTCGGAGTACAGAATTAATAGATTGAATATCCAATCTGCAGAGTACGTTAAATATTTAGGAGATCTATCGTGGAATATGCATATTCGAAGGATCGTAGGCGCAGCTAATAAGAAATTGGGCTTCGTAGGCAGAATAGTAAGAAGTAGAACAGAACAGGTACGAGAAACGTGTTATTTATCATTGGTCAAATCTCAGGTCGAATACGCTTCCAGCATATGGGATCCGTACGAAAAGGGACAGATTCTTGAGTTAGAAAGAATCCAACGCAGAACAGCCAGATTCGTTAAGCAAAAACATGAGCAAAAATTAAGCGTCGCATCACTCTTGAAGGAGTTGAATTGGATATCGCTAGAGGACCGCAGAATTAGCGCTAGGTTAAGGCTTCTGGAGAAATTTAGGTCGACTGTTCTCTTAGAGGAGGTCTCAGGAATATTAGAGGCACCTACGTACATGGGTAGGCACGATCACGAGGATAAAATACGAGAGATCGACTGTAGGACCGAGCGATATCAGGGTTCGTTTTTCCCAAGGACCATACGGGATCATAATAGGGGAGTGATTCCCACGAGGGATGTTATTAGGTAGGTTTTGGTGCGCTGCATCCCCTGCCACCCACCAGTCTGGTGATTTGCAGAGTATTATGTAGATGTAGACTGTTTAAGCGGAATCACTTTCTGATATAACTAGTATAAGTGCCCGTCAAAAATGACGGGGAGTGATTTGGTTTATTGGCACGGTACACTTTAAATAAAAATGTATTGAGTGGGCATAAATTTGGTTAGCATTTTAAAATTGTGGAATTTTTACAATTTCATATTTTCCCCAAATTTCAAGCTCATTTGATATATCTGGAGCTCGGTTTTTAAAAAAAATACCGCAGGAACGCAAATAAAAATTTATTCTGGTGTAGTTCCTTTTGGAACATGCTATAAGTTTTGGATTTCGTAATTATACTTACTAAGCTACAAAATTATTATTTAGCAATTCTGGTGTTAGGTAACATGTAGGACAGTGGTGCACAACCCGCGGGCCGCATGCGGCCCTCCACGGCGTTTTGTGCGGCCCGCGGCCGCTTACGTCAACTTCTAAAATTTAAAAAAAATTACAGGTTTTTTAATAGTTTGGGAGAACCAACCCAGTTTGTATGGGATCATCCATAAATTACGTTACGTTCTAGGGAAGAGGAAGGGGGATTTCCTGTCTCGAGTCTCAGGAAATTTTCTTTCGAGACTTTATTAAAATTAGATATTTCCTGTGATGTTGAAACAAAATTTTTGGAACTATCCAATAAGTGCAAATACTTTTCACTGGCAGTAGATGAATCGACAGATGTCACATCAACCTCTCAAATGTGTATATTCGCATGTGGTGTAACACCAGATTTGGAAGTGTATGAAGAACTCGTAGAGCTCTATCCGTTGAAAGATCAGACCAAAGGATCTGATTTGCTTGAGGGATTGCTTAAAAGTCTTCACGAGCATAATGTGGACTTAAATGAACTTGTGGGGATAGTTACCGATGGTTCGCCTTTTATGACAGGTGCTCAAAACGGGATGGTATTTCTTCTGTCCAAACATGTCCAAAAGTTGGGGCTCAAAAAAGAGTTGATAAAGTATCATTGCATAATTCATGTGAAAAACCTAATTGGGAATGATCTAGGATTTAGTAAAGTTATTAGTGATGTTTTAAATACAGTCAACTTCATCAGATCACGTGCGCTAAACCACAGATAATTCAAAGCTTTTCTCGAGGAAATTGAAGCCGAATATGGCGATGTTCTGTACTATTCTGAAGTACGGCGGATTAGCAGAGGCAAGGTTTTGCAACGTTTTATATCACTCTTCGAGGAGAGAAAAATGTTTCTGACAGAAAAAGCACAAGCAGTAAATCATCTCGAATATCAACATGGGTATGTGACTTGGCATTTTTGGCTGATATTACTGCAAATTTAAACGAATTGAAATTGAGATTGCAAGGTAAAAACCACCTGATATTTGAACTTGCTAACAATGTATCAGCGTTCCAAATTAGATTATCATTATTTCGGGAGCAGCTGTTGAAGAACAATACCTGTCACTTTCCTAACTGCCAACAAATATTTAAAAAATATAATGTGAATAATTTCAAATATGTCACTCATAGAACGTATCCAGCAGTCATTCATTGAGATATTTACGGACAAAACGTTTTTAAAAACATGTACGAACCCTTTTGAAGCCTCATATAAAGACGCTTGACTCCAGTTTACAGCTCTAACTCATCAATCTTCAGAGTAATGATGAACTGAGGTCAAAATTTAAGGAGGGAATTCTGCCTTCCTAAAGAGTCCTATTCAAATCTACGACGGATGACAGTTATTTGCACAAGCCTGTTTGGAAACACTTATATATATATATATGCGAACACGCTTTTTCATTGATTAAATTAATAAAATCGATATATCGGAACCAGTTGACGAATGAAAATCTGTGTTCAATCATGTGTCTGAAGACAACAAATATTACACCAGATATTAAACATTTAACAACGGCAATGCAGGCTCAGCGATCGTACTGAGGCAAATTAAATTCAATTTAAAATAGAAAAGGTTGATTTATCGTATTTTCTATTAATTTTGTGTCAGCGCTTTCTGATTTAAATGGAAAGTTTAATTTATGCAGAAAATGTTATAATAATAGTTATTATTTATAACCATTATTTATTTAAAAAACTTTAAATCCCATAAAATGTAATAAAATAAGTTTTAATTAAGATTTTCCTTAAATTTACGAATTCAATGTAATTTTTTTCGTAATGCGGCCCGCGGACTCGGAAAAAATGTTAAATGCGGCCCTTTGATAGAAAAAGGTTGCGCACCACTGATGTAGGAGCTTATTCCTGCTCTTCCCGTTTCATCTAAAGCTATTCTATTTTATCAAGATTCCTTTTTTTTTTCAAAGTATAATACGGTCTTTTGTATAAATGTATTTTGTTTATCACCCCGGTAATGTATCGGATTTGCATTTGATCATTGATTACCATGAAATGAATGCATAATTTCCCATAAAGCAAATTTTCATAGCATTCTAACTATAGACGGATGGCAACAAATTAACCCTAATTGATTTCCCCCTAGGTACACAGACCTAACATATAATATCTACATCTACATCTACATGATACCCTGCAAATCACTAGACTGGTGGGTGGCAGGGGGTGCAGCACACCAAAACCTACCCAATAACGTCCCTCGTGGGAATCACTCTCCTGTTATGATCCCGTATGGTCCTTGGAAAAAACGAGCTCTGATATCGCTCGGTCCTACAGTCGATCTCTCGTATTTTATTCTCGTGATCGTGCCTGCCCATGTACGTAGGTGCCTCTAATATTCCTGAGACCTCCTCTAAGAGAACAGTCGACCTAAATTTCTCCAGAAGCCTTAACCTAGCGCTAATTCTGCGATCCTCTAGCGATATCCAATTCAACTCCTTCAAGAGTGATGTGACGCTTAATTTTTGCTCATATTTTTGCTTTACGAATCTGGCTGCTCTGCGTTGGATTCTTTCTAACTCAAGTATTTGTCCCTTTTCGTACGGATCCCATATGCTGGAAGCGTATTCGACCTGAGATCTGACCAATGATAAATAACACGTTTCTCGTACCTGTTCTGTGCTACTTCTTACTATTCTGCCTACGAAGCCCAATTTCTTATTAGCTGCGCCTACGATCCTTCGAATATGCATATTCCATGATAGATCACGACAAATGGTGACTCCTAAATATTTAATATATTTCGTGTAAGGCAGTGATTTCTAAGTTTAATTGAAAAAAATCACATTACATACATGATGGCTCAAGAACATCATTATTCCATAATTTAAACGTCTGAGTGCTTATAAATCCATCAAAGTTTTTTTTTTATACTGTAAAGCATTCTTTCTAACGAGAGATTTTTAAAGAAATATATCCTCAGGTCGCATATGGTTGACGTCGAGAACTTTCCTGCGCTTTAGAGGCATGGCTGGAAGTATTTCTTTAGTGGGAACGTCGGAAGGCCTCCCCCTCCCTATGCTTGGAAAAATGGAGTCGATTTATTATTTTCAGAGGAAGGTTACTTTCACTCCGGTGTTTGATGGTTAGTTGACCGCCGGTAGATGGCACACGAATTCCCTCGCACACCTATCCCTTCTCCCGAAAAAACAACCCTCTTCTCTTCCTTCCCACCTCGTCTTAATGTGATTGATGAGCCTACTTTCGGTTTGACGTTCCTGGAAAGGGTAAAAATGTTCTCGGTAAGGGAAAGATACTATCTCGCAGAAAAGGAGTCGGAGTTTTTTTTATTTTTTTTATTTAGAAACGCTCGGGACATCAATATGTGATGAAGCACGGCAAGCATTATCCCACCACCGAGAGTTGTCACCGGGTTTAATTCAGCGTCACCAGGAATATCGCGGTATAAAAAAAGACGAAGGAAAGAAATCTATCACGAGTTATTTGTCACCTTTATTTTGTATTCCGTATAAATAAACCGCATTCATGGCTGAATTCGAGAAAATTTTCTGTTTTTAAGGGATTTTTTTACTTCCAGAATAACGCGGTCATAACCGATGTAATTAAAAGGGCAACAAACTTAATTAGTTGTGCAAAAATTAACGACATTTAGAGGAACTCTCCCATTTCGAGTTCTGACATAGAAATGTAGGTAATATACCTATATCAACACCATTTTGATATTTTTCGATATCGATAGACACGTTATTTCTGCTCGCGAAAAATAACCAAGTCTTTAGGAATTTAAATGTTTGATGGAGTGATTTCGCGCGCTGTATTTTAGTACAGGAACGGAAAATTTAAATAATCCGATGAAATTCGCAGAGATTGATAACTTTATATATTTAAGCTCCATCACGATTAGCAATGGATACCACATAGGCTAAAAGTTAATGTACTTTGATAAAATAGGATAAAATTATTAATTGATTAAAGCTTTTGCGGGTGCTTGTCGTGATGGGGTTTTGTATGCTTTCCGGGTTATCCCGCATAGATTACCCCTGAAGAAGTCTCCGGCAAGGGAGAAGAAACGTTGGCTTTTTACAAAAACCTACGCGGGATAACCCGAAAGCATAAACAACCCCAGCAGGATAAAATTCATTTGGTGGAAGAGTTTTGGATTAAAAATATAGGATATTTCTGTGATAACTTGATTATGCAGAGGCATCGCTTTCTTAAATTGATCTTGAATATTAGAATGATTTTCGCCGATGTCATCATCTTAACATTCCTTTATATTTTGGATTGCATCGAAGATATTGCGAGAAATTCATATAGAGTATATTAACGACGCCCCAGAGGATCTTCTATTGGTAAGTGCCCACTGGGCTTCCTTCCTTCATCGCCTAGTTGCCACTGATACAAATATTTACCTTTAATATACATATACATACATACATATATATATTTATTTATATGTATATATATATTTATATGTATATATATTTATATGTATATATATATATATATATTAGTATGAAGAGAGAGAGGCAAAATCGCCCACCCACCGTAAGCAATGGAATTAATCTCCCATGATTAATTGGTTCCTCTTCTCTATAATTTTTCTCCGTTGAAGGATGGCCGTACTGGAACTCCGTAGACAGAGATTGAGTATTTGTTTAAACGTCAACCGCGGAATCTTCCCCTCATTTATTAAAACCTTTTCTTCTCCGCAACCGACCGAGGCTTTGTCTTTCCTTCGCGCTGCAAAACGCTTATATTATTCGTCCGACACCCTTCACCGGATTATACCGTTGACCGTTCGGTTTGAAAGTGATTTATGCATGCGGGATTCTCTGCCCCCTTTCCCTCTAATCAATTTGGATGTAGGAGATAAGCTTAATTGGAACTAGCGCACATTAGCATATTAGTTCATCCGCCCGCAAAACGGTGGCTTTATTTTATTTTCGTGCGGTATATTTTATTTTTTCTTTCTTCCGCAGAAATTAAAGCGCATAATTAAGAGAAAAATATGACTGATTTAGTGTTATGGCGAAGCTGCCAAAAAATAAATCATTCCGTTAATTAGTTCCTGGGATTGAATTGTCTTACTGTCGCAAAATGCAGAAAAAAATGTAACTGGTTTGTTTGCATTTGGATTGCATATGTGATTAAAACAAACGAAACTCTAAAAAACAGATCACAGAACTCACCTTGCGGCTTAAACACAAACGATGACAAACGACGGCAAAATATGACACCAGGTCGAATGTTCCATTATGCCTAATTACGCCCGTATTTGGGAGTTTTTTTTTTTGTAATCAATAAAGCCATCAAATATTCGCAGCAAAATGTCGGGATCATCGTTCAGCTCGAGGACGTCGAATAACTCGGGAAATGCTGAATCTGTTTCACGGTTTTTTATTTGTAAAAATTATTTCACCAAGAGAAACCCCATTGCTGCTGATTTAGTGAAATTACGGACTGCGCAATGGAAAATGCAAACGTGTAGGTATTATTTATGTGAACGTAATTTATAAAAACTATTTTTTATGTTGTCACTTGTTTTATTTTTTAAACGAACTGCCGTCTTTCCGCACATTACAATCATTTTTTCGTTCCCTGCGTACATACCTTTACATTTCTATCATACAAAACGCTTATTCTGTTGCTGCGTAACGCTGTATGCACCACCGGGTGCATATAATCCGGGGCCATATACATCTATATATATATATATGTATGTACTAAATAAAGATCTATGTTAATGATTCTATCGCGCCGAGTAAATTGGAAGGAAGGAAGAACCTGTAAATTACGCTAGTTTCGCAGTTTAAAAAAAATGACATTCGCAAAGCGTGCCAAACATCTCTCCTTGTCCCATTCCATTTGCCGTTCTCGTTCTCCCCAAAACCCCAACATCCTTTTCTTCCCACACTTTCTCTCCCTACCTGTTTCTCTCACCCTGGAAAAAGAGAGAAAGAGAGAGAGGTTCGCATGCATTACTCCCGTCCTTACGTATACTTTCACACCTTGCACTTTCCCTCCTGTACGCAAACCATTCACCTAAGGATCACCTTACCTGGCGCTTTCTCCATACGACCCAATCTCTCGTGACCTTTTTGATCCCCTACCTAATTCCATTTTCACCCTACTTCCCTCTATCTGCCTCTCCCTATAATCTCTTCGATTCACTAGACACGATCTGGGAAAGGGAGGGAGGGGGGAGGGCAGCCGGTGCAAATAACCGGGGCCCCGAGCATAAGGGGCCCCCTTTCTCACGAAAGAGTTTTATGTGAAGATGAATCGCAATACCTGCAATCCATTAAATTCGTTATCTTATAAATATTTTGGAGTTTATACGTTTTTACACCGTTGAAGCTATCGAATTCAAAAGTTTCATGGGCAATCCTGTGGACCAAAGGAAGAACTTGGTCTAGGTTTTCAGACCGTGGGGTCTCTTATACCCCATGGGGTCAACAAAATACTATTTGCATAAGAATGCATGGGAAATGGTGTGGAGAAACTCCAAAATGCCATGCAGCCCTTCACTGATGTGGATATAAATATACCTAAATATTAACTTACGATCACCGGAAATGGCTTATTTTACGCACAAAAGACTGAATATTTTAATTCTGTTCATGTTTTGTCGTATTACATGCTAAATCGCTCGGAAGTTTCCTTTAAGCGCAAAATTTGTCGGTTTAGATGACCATTTTCCAGGCGGCAACAAAGCTAAATTTCTTAATCGTTGTCATCTTCAAAGGTAGATAGCCACGTAAAGATTAATGCAAGGAAAATCCACGCCGTGGCGCGCCGTAGAGGAAGAATAGCTAAGCCAAGATAAAGGGTACAAATGGATTAATGCCTTAATATATTCTATATAGCGGATAAAGCACCGTGGCCCCCGGAATTTCTCTCCCGGGCCCTGGACAAGATAGCGAGAGCTTCACGACAGCGTACGCAGATCGTGCAATCTTGCTTGTTTCCCTCCATCCCTCCGAACTATTCAAGGAATTTCGACATCCTCTTAATTGTCACGAATGACACCATGTTCGCAGAATGATTGGAAATTAGACCAAATCCGATATTTTTATCTCCGCTTAACGTCGAGAGAAAACGTTACCCAGTCACCGGTTTATATTTCTCCTGCATTGAAACGAGTCTCGTCTTTGGATCGATAAAAGTTCGTCAGTTTCGACATATTATCGTCCTTCACGTCACATTTCGCCTGATTACATAATTTGAACGTGTTTTTTGAAGACGTTTTCCCGCAAAAAAAATGTTTTATCCATTGTCGAACATTTTGAATTTACATGTCTAAACCCAGAGTTTTAAAAGTCTGTGATTTTGATAGAAACGGGGGGGGGGGGTGTTTAATTGAAAGTCAACCGTTTTATTTCAGTTTTATTTAATGGCAAAAGTTATATAAAACGAAAACGTATCATATGAATTGAAGTCCACTATGCATAATTACAGAATTATTTCAAATACCATGGGCGATTTTTCTCCTCCTCGGATTCAACGATGTTCTGCCGATCTCACCTCGATTAGAAATACTACATGGATATATGGGAATCTTCTCGAAAAACTTTTTATATTAATAAGGTACCATATATTTGTTATTTTTACTCTTTTTTTCAATATCCATCTCTTTTTCTCCATATCTCCATCTCTCCCAATCCATCCCGAACTCTCTCCTCAGTTTCTCTCTCTCACTATATCCAACTTCCATAAATCCATAATTTCTTCCCCATATTTCTCTACTTTCTTCATGCGTTTTATCTATTTCTTTCCCACTCCTATTCATTTTTCTCCATTCTGTCCTTTTACCCTTTCTTTCGTTTCGATTCGAGATTTTAAGCCAATAATTTTGTCCCTTTTTTTTGGCGTGGAGAGTGACGGGAAAAATACGTATTAGTCTATGAGTTTTATCTTTATCCCGCGTGATGGCGTCCTACTCTTTTTGTTGGCATCTTTCGTGGACGGAATGGGAAATACGAAAGCAAGGAATACTGCCACATTGGATCGCTGTACGTTTACCTTAAACGGTATTGGTTATTCATTTAATGCCGCTCTTGCAGATGGTTGGGTTGGTCAGGTGAAATATGATTCTTGTAATCACGCTGTTTCCCCTGAGTTTAAAGTCGGGGATTTTAGCAGATATGACATGAATTTGATTGAGCATTCCATTAAAATTATTGACAATGTTTAAAATTGTTCCAAACAATCTGAATAAAATGAATATAAAAAGTTGTAAGGGCGGTTAACACTACGGGCTAAGAAAAGCAGCGGTTAGTGTTAATCGTTAACATTAACAGTTGGCAGTGTTGATTCCGGTGCTACAGTAGTAGGTTGGGTTGCGAATTCGCGAACTGCTAATTTTTCGCTGCCAAAAGAGAGAGAGAGGAAAGGCTCGGTAGTGGGGCAAAGCAGGCAGCTATCTGCGCGCGCAGCACGTTAGCAGGTTAAAGGGGGTTGAGAGTTAACTGCTATTTTAACTTCCCGTTAGCAGCGATAAATTAGCAGTTCGAGAATTCGCAACCCATCCCTACATATAATAATCTTCCATCTTGTATTTTTTTCCCTTATTCATTCAAGCGCGCATTTAAGCTTTTCAAGTTTTCTCCATTTTACACGGGTTTTATTGTGGGGGAAAAATAGGACAAACAGTTTTTATAACTACTCAATCCAAAGCGAATTTAAGCTCAATTAGGATTAATTAAGTCTTGGTTTCCTGTTCATTTGTTTAATAAGCACCCTGATTGCCATTGAGCTCGTTTTTTTACATGCTTTTGAAGGTTATATATATATATTTGTTATAGTTTACTTTTAACAAGAAGCCGAGGACACGATTTGGTACGCCCTTTTACACGATTAAAATTTTCCAATATCATAAACATTTCGTGACCTTCCGAATAACGCCAAGTTTTTTTTATCCCGAGAAAAAAGGTTATTGAATCGCTTAGTTATATCAAACAGTAGGTGGATGCCTGAATAACATTGAATCGGTACTAAACGGGTTATTTCGAGAATTGATTCATTGCACCTGTTTCTTTTTACGTCCTTTCTTCTCGCCCGGAGACAATTCCTGGACATTAAATCGTTTTTCCGGCATCCTATTAAACGTACTGTGAATCACAGGGCATAATGCCTCTCTCACTGTACATTTCGGGGCCTTGGACATTTCCAATACATTCAGACTCTTGATTTAGCGCCGCCTTTCGTCCATCACTGACACTGGCGCTAAAGCGGGGGCGACGGTATATATGCTTGCTCTATGTAATCATAAGGTGGAAGTTATGTTCACGGCGATTCATGTGCGTTATGCGGGGGTAGCACTATATATGCAGTGACTCTAAATCTGGCTTTCACTGTACTCGTCATTATTCTACCTCCGTCCCATTCTCTATCCTCTCTTACCTTAGTCTTCTCTTTTTTAGAAGTTTCCGAATTTTTAATCCAATCTCTTGTGTTTTTTTTGTTGTGTTCTTTTTCATTTGTTTAGTTTCAGGTATTTGTCTTCTGTTTGTATGTTTATATGTTATCATTTTTATTGTCATTTGTAATTCATAACGTAGGGTTAAATGTGAGAAGGGACTATGTAGACTCAATTTCGCCCTAATAAAAGTCGCTTGTCTGTCTGTCACCTTCCCTCCCTCTCTCTCCTTCCCTCCCTCCCTCTCCTTCCCTCCCTCCCTCTCCTTCCCTCCCTCCCTCTCCTTCCCTCCCTCCCTCTCCTTCCCTCCCTCTCTCTCTCTCTCCTTCCCTCCCTCTCTCTCCCCCCCTCTCTCTCTCCCCCTCTCTCCCCCCCTCTCTCTCTCCCCCTCTCTCTCCCCCCCTCTTTCTCCCCCTCTCTCTCCCCCTCTCTCTCCCCCTCCCTCTCCCCCTCCCCCTCCCACTCCCTCCCTCTCAATCTTTTTCTGCCACGTTCATCGTCCCATAGCTTCGTTCCCGACCGTCCCCAAAGGTCCCACTCCGTGATTTTCTGCAGAAGCGGGCAAAACTTTTCTCATCGCGTGTGTGGGTTGGGTTGGGGGGGGGGGGGGGGGGCTACCGACAGAGGCCCTCCGGGCTCCATTTCCCACCTGATTCGCATCTTCGTTTTCGGATAAAGAAGAAGACGGCTTGGAGACCAATTTATTTCCCGCTGAGAGGATTCCATTCGTTCTATTTTCTTTTATTTTCAAAAAAATAAAGAAAATAAACTTCTCGCCATTGTGTATCATAATACGTTTCAGTCTTGGATGAGTTACTGCGCTCTTGTTGTTCGTAAAAA
This sequence comes from Uropetala carovei, assembly GCA_036926305.1. Lineage (NCBI taxonomy): Eukaryota > Metazoa > Arthropoda > Insecta > Odonata > Petaluridae > Uropetala > Uropetala carovei. The sequence goes on along the minus strand of JAXCHB010000101.1, from coordinate 141,859 downwards.
GCGTTTCTTCGTAGAAAAAAGTGTGGTTTCATTTCTCTTTGTCGACGGGTATCGACTGAAAGAGCGAAATATAGTCCGATGTCTGTTACTATTTATGAATAGGGTTTGAATGCCTAAACTTTTATGGATGGCATAAATAATGGAAATATATAATGTAGGAAAAGAACGTTTAATTATCCAACGGCGTTCCATAAATCCTTTCAACCTTGGGATATGTATGTGTTTACTTCTCAAGTACTAAGGTCGAGGGATATATTATGGATGTCTGTGTATTGTCTTGGCTATTGTTTAAAAACCTACTGTGAAAGGCTAAATCTGCACAGTTTAAAAACTAATGAATATTTTAAAATTGCAAATTCTCCGAGTGCCGGGAAAGTTTGTCGCATAGTTAAACCGCTATTTGAAGCCGATAGCTTAAACTTAAACATTTAAGCATATTGGAATTCCTTCTCGCTAGAATTTCGCATTCTTTAAGTTATTTCACAACTACTTACAGCATATCTGAAAGTGGATTATGATTCATTCTCTGATTAATTTGTACTAAATGCTAAATGGACAATTTAGATTTCAACGTAATCTACAGAACCTTCTCTATCCACATAGGCTGATACTTTCCTGATTGATATGTCGTAATGATTAAAAAAAACATTATCAATGGCCAAGGTTTTATTAGCTTGAACTCGATGCCGTTATAAAAAAAATGAAATTCACAAATAAATTTCATTTTCATGCAGTTTATTCTTAAAATAGGCATTCAATTGAATCCCCTTTCGTATTGCCCTATGACTCATTTCACGAAAATTATGTAACTGAAATGCATTATTATTAAATTTGTTGCATATGTTGATGAACAACATGACTTAAGTCAAGTTATTCTGATTATTATGGAAACATTAGACTGATCTTTGAATCAAACAATTCATAGGCGGGAAACTACATCAAAAGAAGGTAGACAAATCCCAAGACATAAATGAACAATTCGTAATGAACCGGGCGAGGGTTTTTGAACGCTTCGTTAAAAATCTAAAAGCGACGTTACCCAACACATTTCTTTCGTTTCACATGAAAGTATTGCTAAGAAAACCGCTGATCCTATCGCAGAATCTGCGGCCGTAACCTGGTAGCGCAATTCGTGTCTCCGATGGTACAGATCCGTTGCAACACTGCCGGTTATGCAACCGTTTTAAAAAATAAGTTCAGGCGGCGATCCGGTTAAATCCTTGGAGACGCGGGTTCTAGAGCATTCGGCCAGAATTTTCCGCCAGGGTAATCTCTTGCAACCATGCTTGACCAGGATACGAGTGCAGATCTGTTAGTTTTTTTTCTAGAATCACGAAATCCTTACCAAATCACCCGTCCGTGCTTTATATTTTTTTATGTTTACGCAGGAAACACATCCCATCTACGAGGAAGACCATTCAGACAAGGAAATGGAAGATTTTTCAGGAGAAGTGCATTGCATCTCACACACACACACATACTAACGTGCATTGTGTATGTGTGCAGGCTAAAATGAAGTAATCTCGAATCTTCCACAAAATACACTGAAACCTCGCTTCGTAGCCATCCCTCTTTAACGACCCCTTTTATTCAACGGCCACCCCTCTTAAAGACCAGATTTTCTCAGAACGGATTTCAATACGAGCAGTTTTAACTTTTCTCCTTATAAAAAGACCATCGTTTTAAAGGATAAATTTTCCGCAGGACGCTCGCTGGCAACTTAATCGAGTTTATTTTATCTATCTATTCAAGAAAGAAAAAATTTCAAACTTTCCTTATGTCTGTAATAGGATTGATTGACTACCTGTCTCCCCGATAACCATTAAAAAAAGAAGTTGTGAAAACCCGATGCGCCTCTCAGATAAAAAAGCAGCCGTCATTAGTGGTGGTGATTCGGCAATGGAAGGTTCCAGTAAGTAAGATTGTGACGGTGCTGTTTTACCTGTAAGGAGTTCTTAATTGCTTTAAGAATCTACTGTGAGTGATCACCACAGACAGGTGGCTTCTTTGTATGCGAAATTGGCTTCTGGTTTCCCCAATTTTTTTAAGGTTATTGGAAATACTGGTAGTTCATCAGTTTGATTTAAGCCATTTTTATTGTAATTAACATACACGCATACACATACATATACACGCACGCGCACACACACCGCACATGCACGCACGCGCACACACACATTCATAAAGGCAGGCAGACATACATACATTATATATATATATATATATATATTTTTTTTTCATGTTCCCAGGTGCTTCTCTATGAACTCGAACTGTTTCCATTGTGAGTGCTATTTCCTCAGTTTTTATTTTTCTCTATTTCATTTTGCAAAGAAATCTCCCTTCCGGATTTTTCGATCGAAGATCAGTTCAGGTGGCGGGTTAATCAATTGGCCGGAGCGACCTCTATTCTATTCCATTCGACGCGAGGATTCTTTTTTCCCTCTCCTTTCAGTTCATGGAGTCGAATAGATCGGTCGGACAGATGCATTGGAGTGCAGAAACCCGCAATTTGGGTCGGCCGCGATTTCGTCGGACAGTCGGACCGAAAAGGATGCTCGCGACGCGGACGATAGCTGGGTTTGATTTCTCCGGTTCTATTATTTTTTTAGAGCCTAGGTTTCGAAGATTTTTTATTTTTCGTTCTCGTAAGCGGTTTGACCTCGATGCGTTTCTGGTTGAAGGGTCTTCCATCGGTCGATCCAATTCTGGAGAGAAAAATAAAAGTAGTGGGTGGTCCATTACGACAAAAGACGAAAAATATAATGGCGAGGAGAACTAAGACCTTTCATATGCATTATTGAGTAATTTTTTATGAAAGGGAGGATTTTTTTAAGGTGATTTAAGAATTTTAACACTCCAGTAGTCGCTCGGGATACTATTGTATCACACCTCATTAGTTGTTTAATTTTCTCATCGATGGGGAAAGAAATCACCTTATCCCTTTTTGTACCCTCTCAGAACAACAATTAGATTATTTTATGATGATCTCCACCCTTTTCCGTTACTGACAAAAGCAAAAAACAAACGTATAAGACAGTATTGTTGCAAATGCTACAGATGGGTATGCTTAGAACACGAACGTTTATGTTATCAGTACTTGGAGACTTATAATGTATCAGAGAATGAAAATATGGTTGCGATTAAGCAAAGTTTGAAATGGGTTGCAGTTAAAAAGGCAGCTGTAAATGATGTCTATATTGTGATGAAGATATACCAGGGATTTATAAGTTTGAAGTTTGTATCGATTTTGGCTACATTTTAATATTTTTAATGCATAATACCTTTTAGAATAAAGCAAAAATAAATGTTAGAACATTTCAAGTTACTCTGTTGACCTCTTTTTTGATGAAAACTCATTTGTGAAGTGACTTTAGTAACATGAGTGGTCGCGTGGGATACTAATGTTTTTTTTTCCTCTACGCTATCGTGTTTTTCCCAAAGGAAGCGTAGTTAAGTAACAAGAGTGAAATGATGGAAACTTTAACTTATATGCGTGTGCGCACAATACTGATCGCAAATGTGAAGCTTGAGAAGGAGAAAAATTCTGAACTTGACCGGGTCTCCCATTTGCCGGGTAGATGCTTTAACCAACCAAGCTACCAAGCCAAACCATTTCTCCATTCTCGAATTGGGATATTTACGGTGAAGAAAGGGCTAACTCAGTAATAAACACTAGATGTCCTCACCGAGGCACCGCGGAAAACACCCCTCCTTTATCCCAGAAATTGAGAAGATGTTAAATAACAAGAGTTAAATGATGGAAAATTTGTGTGTGCATATAAGCACCTGCCCGGAAGATTGAAATTTGGAATGAATGCTTGAGTCGCATATTAAGAGTCAATGATAAAAAAGACCCGGGTTAGACTCAAGGATATTTAATTATTTTTCCCTTGAGATAAGACCTACTTGCAGGCTTCAATAATTCTTTTTCAAATTAAAGTAAGAAATATTTGAACATAGATCTTCAAACCGAGATTGTTTTTAAAGAATGACGTTTCTTATTCTTATCGTCGAATTTTGTCAGCCTTTCTGAATCGCTCACATTGTTCGTTTAAATCAAATATACTTTTTACTTTCTCATATATAAAGTATATTGAGAAAGTATTGTAATCGCGAAAAAATTCGATCTCGAGATTTTATGGAAATATACGTTTTAGGTGTACCTGAGTCCGAAAAAGTGGTTTTCGCCATGCCGTCTGTCTGCCCGTCTGTCCTGTCGGGCTGTTCGCGGCTCTAGGAGCCTACACGGTAGAGCGAAAATGAATGAAATCACGTACTTAGGCATTTTATCATACAGAATAGAAGCTATGAAAAAATGGTTGGCATTTCACAATAATTAAGGGCAGTTTATTCTACGCATTTTTAACAACAATTCGATTTGTTGAAAAACGGCTGCAACGATTTTGATCGAAATTCGTACAGTTACTTGAATTTACGTCTTCAGTAATACTTCGTAGTTTATATTTCTCAAAAAATGAATATAAGGCTAGTTTATTCTGGGCAACTTTAACAACAATTGGATTTTCTCAAATACTGCTCCTACGATTTTCATCAAATTTCATATAGTTATTTAAGTTGATGTTTATAACGATTCTACAAAATTCATATTTTTCAAAAGATAACTAAACGACGCATTAGTATATGAGAAAGTTTGTATGGACAGTGCATATTGAACCGATTTTTAAAATTTGCCTGCTAACCAATTTCTGCCTATCAACCATGTTCTTGTCAAAATTCGAGCTCCTATTGTTGCCTGAAATTTAATATACCTACGAAATGGTTATGATTTAGCTCGGTAATAATTAAATTCATGTCCCTTAATTTTTTAGGGCAACTTACTCCACATACTGCGTATAAAGTTATAAAATTATACCTCATTCGTCTAAGCCCCGGCAAAATGACTTTAAAAAAACTTTTTCCTCCCGTTATCTCACATCCCTCCCTTTACTTCACTCATCATTTACTTGCAAAGCTTTTTACTACGTTTTCCCCCTCAACTCCTTTGAGGATTTAGGCGGGGATGATGTCGGTATGAAGGGGAGGGGGGGAGGTGTTTGCGAAGGGTTCATTTTATGCCTTTATCAGCAGATATCCTCCTCCTCTCTCCTGCTACTCAATTCCCTCTTTCCCCCCCATCCCGTCACATAACCCCCTTTCCCCTCCTCCTCCCCTCCCCCTTCGAAAGAGCCGATTTTTTCCGTCATCAAGAGTGACGCAAACTTGCAAGAGTTGGAGGTTTTTAGGGGTGTGGGAAGAAAGCGGGGCTTAAGGTAGGGTTGGAAAGGGTTTGGAAAGTAAAAAAAATAAAAGGATGAAGAAACTAGGTGAGGGACTAAAGATGTCAGAGTTTATCTGGTTATAGAGAAGTATCTCGAGTAATAGAAAAAGAGCGAAAATCATTTTTTTAGAAGAATTAGTGAGAAAATCGCAAACGAGGATTTTTGCAAACTCGATTTTTTTTCTTTTCAACGGCGAGTCTTCCGAGAAGATATTAAAAAATTCGCGAATTTCAATTCGTCTTCTATTTTTTTTATAAGAGCCGTTTATCACCGAGTAATAAAAAGAATAAAGTTTTTTGAAGTATGAGAAGGGTGTTGCATTTTTTTCCCTGGGAAAACTTACCTAAATTGTTTCCTTTTTTTTGCTCGCTTCTTTGGCGTACTGGAAGATCTTTTATGCAAAAAAGGAAAAGTGAGGTGATAAAAGAAAACCCCTCTCATCGCGTGACACATTGGGAATTTTTTTATAAATATAGGATTTTTGGCGTTTTCTTTGAAGTTTACGTAGGAACAGTTGAAGATCAACTCGACCTCATTCGATTATTTCTTTTAAAATTTGTTTTTTTTAGAAGTCCTCCGAGCTCTACCGAGTATCGAGAGGGCTAGAGCTTGAAACTTTGTGTCCTTGATAAAATAATTCAAAATTTTTTTATGTTGCCGCTAGCAACTAGCAACGATGCGCTTACACAATTGGCTAGTTGATTTAAGTGACGTACAATATTTTTCACATATTAACGTGCAGATATTTCAACTGGCGTATTTGACCATAATTAAAAAGCGAAATTGAAAAATTAATGCATACCCAATAGTCATAAAATACTTTCTGGTATAGGTTGTACATAAACTGCTGTAAATTTGGTTAATCAATACATTCTTCGAATAATACGTCCTTTGATTGATTTTATCAACATTTTTATCACCACCGCGGATAGACATTCAAGATCTGATTTAGGATACGATTAAATTTACGCATTAAAAAAAAAACGTTTATGATCATCGACGATAAAATTCGAAGATCAAACTGAGACAATCTTTACGTATTTTATCAATCGGATTTTCATTTCGATAATATAAAAAAGCCTCTGGAATCGACTCTCCAGACAAGACGGAGAACATTGTACAAAATTTTTCATTTAAATAAATCATCCGAAATTTTTATAAATAGGAGACGTCGTATCCTATCGTTGAGGGATCTAACGATTACCGAAGGCGTTTATTTTCTATACGTTGAAATCGTACTAAATAAGAGTGCTCACGGAGAGGAAAGTCAGGGGGAAGACTTGTAAATAATTCTCTTGCGTGGATAGAAGGAAATGGGAAAAAATAAAAGAAATCGCCTCCACTTCGTTTGATTCAGGACGCCGACGCACTCATCGCCATCGCTTTGGATCTAGGCAAGGGGAATATCTTTTGGTATAGAGCCAAAATGGGAGAGATAAGAGATAAAAGAAGAAAGGAGTGAGGGGGGAAACGTGAGCGTTGTGGAAAAAGATGTGCGGATTTTTTTATATATATATTCTTAGTAGAGTAAAAAGGGTTATTCAGGAATGGTAAGAGGAGGGAAAGGTTATATATATATACGATTTTATATATATATATATACACACACACACATATATACATACACACACCTCAAAACTTAAGTTTCTAGAAAGGGGGGATTCCTGCAGGAATTTTCGTGGAGCCTTAAAGCCGACGCGCCTTGCGGGGAACGTCGGAAGTTCTTCGAGGTCCGTTTCGGTTTTGTGGGCGGTGAATGTGTGTGCGCGCGCGCGCGTGCGTGTGTGAGTTCTTGCTAAGGGAAGGGTCGAATCGCAGCGGAACCGTAGAAAGGGGAGGGTTGCTATGAGAGGGAGGGTTGGTTAGGGGGAGGGTTGCTAAGGAGGGAGTTTCTATGGGAAGGAGGTATTCTGGCAGGAGGGAGAGGAAAATGAGCTTCAGCTATGCGGTCCAACTCGCTGAAGTGGTCGTTTGACGCAGGGGATAATGGATAGTCCTTTTGTTTGAGCGGTATTTAGATTGAGTGGTTGTGAAGATGTCTTCGGGACGCTTATAATAAATGGGTCAGGATCTACTTAATAAGTTTGAAAACTGGTCGTTCCATAATAAGTTTCGCGTGGGGTGGTATCAGTAAGGAACTGTAAGCGCGGTTATGGTATATTTCTCCTGTTAAAAGTACCCGGGAGGCTATTTCGAGATTGTAACAGATTGAATGAGTTTGGTATTTTCTCAGAAATTTCTGTTTGGTGGACCGTAACACTTAATCTTTTATATATTGTAAAGAATCTGAGCGCGAGTCATTTGGCATACTCGTTTTTTTAGGAATTAAAATTGCGTGCGTTCTCGCGTATAAAATTAGATAATCCCGCACAGGAGTCGAGGATTCGATTCCAGGAACCTTTATTATATCCATTTGGGTTTATTTGAAGCAACCGTGAGATATTTTAATTTTTAATCCTATGATTTAAAAAACTACAATGAAGAAATTACAAATTGCAAAATTCGAAAAATACTATAGATTTAAAAAATGCAAAAATATCCGAGAATTCAATTTTTTAATAATTCGTTAGTATGACAGTGCATTTCGATTTCAAAAACATTTTCTTAATTTCGCTTAATTATATTTAGCCTGTATTCTTTTCCGATAAATTAGGTGAATAAGTTCAGTAATAACAAACAAAAATCCCATCATAACCCACGAACCCGGTACGCATTTTAAAAATATTAGTCTCAATCCTCGCAACAATAAACATGAATGTAGATTCAGGCTGCAAAAAAATTCTTTATGTAATTACATCCAGTAATATAACGGCCATTTACACTAGTTAGTATTGTTGAACTTTAGGGTTTTTTGAACCGTAACGCAAAATGTTACCTCACTTAAATAAGAACGTTTCGTTGTCACTTTTATAATTTTTTTGCAAAGTAAATTAGTACTCGATATTAGTTTTTCTACTACACTAACTTAGCTGCTGAGATATTATGAAGGTTGCGAAAAAATTATTCAACGCAGCTCATAAATTACTAGGCAAGATACTTCTTCCCTGTTTAATTTAACATGTGTAACGCAAACGCAGTTTTTATTGTTCGAATAAATAAGTCCATTACTCTGATACTACATGCATGAAATGCCCTCCGTTCAATTAATGCTCATTTAATAGCGCAAGGGCGATGAGAATTGGTGCTTAACTTCATCCGAACTGATTAAGCGAATTTGATTGAACCAATTCCTAGTTCTGTATGTCAGTAACGCCTCATTTTTAACTATCCAATGGGCGAGCACGTGCTTGTGTACGGGGTTTCAGGGGGTTTTCAAGTTTTTTAAATAATAGATGATATGTTATTCGGCCCATCAAAAAGTATTCCTTATAAAATATTGTTAAATTTCAATTTATAAGGATGTATTTAAAATATAAGCGATACAATTTAATGACCTTAAAATCGTATTATTTGATTTTGATTATCTCGGAAACAATTTATCCTAAATTTTGCGTCAAATTATCTCACATCGGCCCTTTTCATGAGACCCTTAATTGAACGTTTTGAGGCCCACCGTCGGACCTGGGCCTATATTCTGGAAAATCCATTGTGTAAGTGTATATGCGTTTTTCGCAATTTAAACTTCCGTTTTCATTTACGTTTTTGTTCTCTTTTTCTAATTTGCATTTTCGACCTTTACCTTATACTGGCTTGAAAAATAATTCACACTGCGAGCGAGAGAGAAAGAGAGGATGATAGGTTGACTGGTGTTCTCTTGCAATCGATTTCAATCAACGACGATTCGGACGAAAAGTCATTTGCCAGTTACGCTTGGAATGCTCTGAAGGGTTTTAATTTAATTTTCCGTTCCTTCGTTTTCTTTTTTTAAATCCTACACTGCCCAATTGCGAGTCTCTAAGCGTTCGTGTTTTAATAGATTTCGCGTCGCTGTTTCATTGTCTACTTCCCAATTCCATTATTCTTTTATATAACGCCCTTATTTTTACTTTCTTCATACGTAGTAATGGGAAAGTACTGTGATCACGAAAAAAATCGACTTCGAGATTTCAACGGAAATACACGTTTTGAGGTCTCTAGAACACGTTTAGACTATTTTCGGAATGATGTTTGTGTGTGTGTTAATGTGTATGTGATTGTGGCCGCTCTAACTCAAAAAGTCCTTGTCATGTTAACACCATATTTCATATATAACACTTTAGCATGAGCACAAAGAACTGATTAGTTTTTGGACAATACCGGTTAACCGGAAGTCGAGGTTTATTCGAAACCCGATTCGGTTTTTGCGATATTTTTCCGATAATACGTCATTATTGTATACATTGACCATTACAAAAAATGTAGGAAATATAATTTCCTACATCTTTTATTTCAAATAATTTTCCATAGCAGTTATTGTTTAGGAATTATTTATAAATAATCGGTTTTTCGGTTTCCGTCAAATATCTCCTTTAAAACATGGTTATTGGTAATCTTCGTGAGGACCAAAGTTGTAGAGAATAATATTTCTTCCAAGTTTTGTTTGAAACAAATTTTCGTACAACAATCAACTTCAGAGATATTTTGCTTATTTGTAAATTTTCAGTGTACAACGCCAGTACCATGTAGCGGTGAATTCTGTAAACATATTCAAAATATACGTAATTTACGGCAATAAGGACGACTGTATTCATTTACAATACGAAGTAATAATTTTGCCTCATAATACTATTCATAATAATTTAAATATCTATACCCCAAATATGGAGCAAGTCATGTGTTGGCCACCAGATTTTTTTTCGTTTCGTTCTCATTCCTTCCGAACTTTTCTGTATTATTTCTTTCGCGTTCGTTGCCATGGTATCGTCGTCCTTCACAGGCATGCAGGTTTGAGATGCTCGATTCTCCCCTCTTTTCCTCTTCCGAATTCGTTAGATTTCTTTCATTCGTAATCGTTTGATCTCTTTCATATCACTATTCCGGATCCTCTTCTATGGATTTAAAATGTTTTCGTCGGTTCCTCGTTCTTTTCAGTGGTTAAGTCTCTCCTCGTGATGCTTCAATCGATCATTCCTTCGCTCCATACACACACACATATACATACGTACATACATACATATATACATACATACATACATACATACACACACACACACACATATATATATATATATGAAGAAGCTTTTAAAGTGCGCTTTTCATTTGCTTAACTGAGATGGCGCTCGTCGGCCTTGATCATTCTTACGGTGCAGTTGGATCCTTCTTCTTCTGCCTCCGCTTGATCTTTATAAATAGACAAAGATATTGGTTCTCGAAACGTGACACGAAAACATAACCCTATCTCATAAGTTTCCAATACAGTATTCTATCATGTAGCGTACGAGATCTATAGACATTCGGTAATCTAAGATTCTTAACTTCCAGTTGGCAGTATGAATGCGTTTATATAGTTGCTTCATTTCACAGAGAGTAAATTATATTAAAGGATACAATAACCGATAGAAAATCCGTAAGGCTGAAACAGTAATCGAACCGGTGACCTGAATATGGAGAACGTGACATTCAACCTGTCACGTCATAAATAGACGTATAGATTATAAGCACGGCAAAGAAATGAGGTGGTAAATCATTTTTTAAAATAAATATTTTGGCCAAGAAGCGGTTTTTGAAAATCACGTGCATAAAAGTGCTATTGAAGCTAAAAAAAACTATATATATATATATATATATATATATATATATATATATATATATACATACATATACACATACATACACATACATATATACACACACACAAGATATATGTGTGTATGTGTATATATGTGCGCGTGTGCGTGTGTGTGTGTATATATATATGTATATATGTATGTATGTATATATGTGTATATATATGTGTATATATATATAGGCGGTTGAGTAAGGAAAGGGTCTCGAGTAGTCAACACCTTAATGCTATAGATTCACAAAATGGAAGGAGGAAATTGAGGGAATGTAAGGACGGAGTAATTTAAAGAGTCGATAAAAGAGTACGAATTGAGAGAGAGGAATGTAAGTCGTTAAACTTGACAAGGGGCGGCAGGGAGAGGGAGGAAGATGGAGAGGAAGATGACCCCTATGGGGGAGAAGCAGGGCAAACTTCGTAGGAATAATGGGAGGTAAGAATGAGTTGAAGTTGCAAGGCTCGAAATGGAGGACTTCCAAAGAAATAAAACGAAAGAATGGGCGAATTCCAAGAAAAGGGGTTGTTTTTCTTGCCTCAGGATCCGGAAATATTTTCGAGAGGCTCTTTATCTCTCTCGTTCTCTTTCTCGTCCTTGTATGTACGTAGGAGAAAAGAACTATTATTGGAAATGTTACTACGTGATTCATTGCACTTTCCCAATACCCCGAAAATATTAACTCGAGGTTCGTTTAACACGTTCGACATACCTTTAAACCATGCTTCTGCAGCTGTTGTCCGTACACATGTACGGATCTTGAAGTCTCTTAATCTAAACTTCAATATCTGCACCATCAATCCGTCTTGTTCTAAACATTAGAATAAAACTGCCAAGGATGGTGAACATTTTACCGGCTGAAGAAGTTAGAATCGAAACGTTAACTTTTCGGCCATGTTTATAAAAATACTGCCGCCACTCGAGCTATTGCATAATGAAAATCTTCGTTTATTTTATTTGACAAGTTAATTTAAGTTTGAATGATTGAACTACAAATAGGATCTCATTCGTGTTATGTTTTTTTCTTTAAATTAACTCCTTATCCGGTTATTAAGGTCCCAATGAGACGAAAATTCCGAAGTGAAATCTGAAATAATTAAATCAAAGAAAATAAATTAAAATAACTTACTTAAGCTTGCGTGTATGTATTACCTCGACCTAGATCTTCATAAACTACCCTAGAAATCAATGCTGCCATGCATGCATAAACAAAAAAAACACTACACCTAACACCTACTGATAATGGCTGAGATCGGTCGATATACGTTTTTATATCAGTGATTTTAAAAAGTTAAGAGTATAGTTTTTGTTTGTTTCATTTATTCTACAAAATTCTTTTTTATTTATTTAGTTCATATCACAAATTTCGGCTTCATGGGACATGGGATATATAAGGAATACTTGAAAATGTCGGGAACGAAAGATTGAATGTAGCAATACGCAGAATGATAGCATTGGGACTGCAACATAAACCAGGATGGATAAAAAACAACAGAGAAACACTTCAGTAAATCAGTTGGAGGTAAAAAAAATAGAGAACATAACACAAATACAAAGATTGGTGATAATGGGGGTAACTGCCTACGTAATGTGGATAAAAGTATTTACCAAAATACAATGTAAATTCACTTTTATATCCTAGTGATAGTGTATAATAATATAGTAATATTTTACAAATATCTGAGTAAAGAATAATGCTCGCAGTGTTTTCATCATAATGAGACCTCATTATTTCATTTAATATGCATCAGTAAATATTCATTTACCTTCATTCTCAACGCCGTTCACCTACAAATGCAGTGCTTTTTTCTCCCAAAGAGAGAAGGACGCTTTTTTTTTTAATTAACGCCAATGAAAACGTTAGATACGGGCGAAATAAAACGATTCAGAGGCAATTGTTCCGAAAGAATGAATTGAAAACACAAAGGGGAAGCGAGGAAAACCGCGTGCAATAGATAACTCGAGGAGTTGACGTGGTGATGGAAGTACCCCCTCCCCTAGCGGGATTCGAGGAAAACACGTAGATAACAGATGAATTCGTGCGAAGAATTCTCATGCATTCTCCGGGGTCGACCCGCGGCGGGAGATACGGCAGAAATGAGAGATCGCCTCACGGGTCACGTGACCGACAGAGACATAACTCCAGAAGTGGAGCAGAGCAAGGTATCTTCAGAGCAAACCGTACAGCGAAAAAAAAAAACGTAGAAAGTCTCTCAGCTTTTAAGAGCTTTTTCCCCCTTCTTCAGAGAGGGTACATGCTCGTAAAGTTGAATGGAAAACTCGCGAGTGAAACATTCTTAGATAGCGTGTGCTATCAGTAAAGTTTGCGCAAAAGCGACTCATTTATCTTAAATGCCTAGAAGAATTCATTATTTTCGAGACCGAGAATAATTTTTCGAGGGAACGAAAATTAAATACGACTCTGACGAAAATCGCATTCGAAGAATTTCTATTTTATCGCCGTTGTGTTAAAAACAAGTTTTTTTTAATAGCAGAAATTTATTAAATCTGAATGTTATAACGGCTAGTGTTGACAGCATTATGATCAATCGATGTTTCTATCGCGACGTAAGAAAAGGTGATAAATCACAAAATAAAATTGATCCTATATGACTCTCCAGTTAAGGTTAAGAAAGCCATTTCGGTTACGTGGAGGACATCATCAGTGGCAATTCAACAATAGTAGAGTCAAATATTTAACCAAATTGCGCATCTGTATTCACAATCCTATTTATTTCTGTTGGCTATTGCAAATTGGGGGTCTTTCATTTGATTTTGAACTATACGGCGAGCTCGAAAATTATCTATTGAGAGTTAATATTTTAAAAAGTGAAAAACTTTCGAATCGTAGTGTTTACTCTAGTTAATTGCCAGATGATACGAAGGAATGATTGAATTTTTAAAAAAATAGTTTTTCCTGTTAAAAATGTAACAAAATTTAAACGCGTCACCTGTACCTTATTTTTTTTTTTGCAAGTTGCATTCAAAGTCCCTGTTGTCGAATGATCTGCTAAAACACGGTCGAGCGTTTTACGCAATCCCCTTTCGTAAGTGAACGCATTACGGCGAAGAAGCACCTTTAAAAAAACGTCCCCAGTGTGTCGCATTTCCATAAATGGCCCGCCGTTATCCCGTCGTAACCACGTCGAACTCGCCTTGCAACTTGGTGAAAATCACTCCTGCACGACAACAAAGAGAGAGGGGGAAGAAGAGAGCGTGGCGCAGATGTCACGATTGCAACGGCATTAAGCTCTTCGCGTCAACTCTCTCTCTCTCTCGTGTGTGTGTCACGGCATTCTGCGTCGGCACGCGAAAGACATCCGACTGTCGCGTGCGTGCGTGTGTGTATATATATACGCTCTAAATATAAAATGTTTTTTAACGTAGTTCTATTTTAAACTAGAATATCAGCATGGCTTCAGGAAGACGAGATCTTGTGAAACACAGCTTGCTCTGTTCGTTCACGATATACTAAGATCAGGAGACCGTAAGACTCAGTTAGATGCTGTTTTCCTCGACTTCAAGAAGGCTTTCGATAAAGTCCCGCACAGTAAGTTAGTGAAGAAATTAAATGACTGTGGAATAAATCGAAAAATAATCGAGTGGATCAGGGACTTTCTTAATGAGCGTGAACAAATGATAGTTATAGATGGATTTAAATCAGATTCAGTCAGCGTAGCCTCAGGCGTTCCACAGGGAAGTGTAATCGGCCCCCTACTATTCCTTTTATACATAAACGACTTAGATAAGGTTATTAAAAGTAAAATCATGTTATTCGCGGATGATACAGTAGTTTACAGAGGGATTAACAGTCCTAATGATCAATTATTACTTTCTGACGACTTAAATGCAATTCTCGAGTGGTGTAAAGAGTGGCAGTTAGAATTGAACTTAGGAAAGTGTTCCTTTATGAGATTCTGGGGAAACAAAAACATTGACACGACGAATTACACTGTTGAAGGCGTCCAGCTAAAACTAGCCGATTCCGTCAAATACTTAGGCGTTACTTTAACAAGCAACCTCTCGTGGGATATACACATACGAAATATATGCGGGAAGGCTAAACAGAAACTAGGATTCATCAAACGCATAGTAGGTAAAAGTGAGGAAAAAGTCAAAGAGACATGTTACTTCTCGTTAGTAAGACCGCTATTAGAGTACGCGTCGAGCATATGGGATCCGTACGTGAAAGGATCAATCTCAGAGTTAGAAAGAGTGCAGCGAAAAGCCGCTAGATTCGTCAAAAATTGTTACGATAGAAACAATAGTGTTACAGCCTTGATACAGGACTTAGGATGGGAATCACTAGCTGAGCGCCGATCACGCTCTAGGTTAAAACTTCTCGAAAGATTTAGAACGCATATATTCTCCAGCGATGTCGAAGAAATAATAAGAGCGCCAACTTATATTGGTAGAACGGACCATCCTCGTAAAATAAGAGAGATAGCCTGTAGGACTGATAGGTATAAAGGCTCGTTTTTCCCTAGAACGATAGCTGAGCAGAACAGAAGTTACGAAAAGAAATCAGCCGACGTAGAGTGATACTATACATTATTATGCGCTTTACCTTGGTGCTATTGCACCCCCTGCCACACACCATTGCGGTGGCTTGCAGGGTGAACTATAGATATAGATAGATAGATATAGAAGAGAGCGTTCGTTGCTATTACTACCATGAGATCCATAAGGAAATACATACAGCAATTTAATAGAAAACAATTTGATATGGCGACATTATATTTTATACAATTCTTTGAATTGCGTTTAGGTTAGGCATTGTAATATAATTTGTGTCACTTTCACAGAAAAATATATGAAAACATCTTCATCAGGTCATAGAAAAATTCCGCAATTTTAACAATCACGCAAGACACGATTTCTGGTTGAAAAATTCGAGCCTCTCCACACGTGAAATTCTCTGTGATAATTTTACAAGGGAAAAAATAAGTTCCTAACGTAAACCGGTTCACGTTTTACACGCTCCGTTTTCCGTTCCGAAGAATGTTTTTTTTTCTTACCCCTAAACCAAGCGACGTCATTATCGCTAAAAGTGATGGAGGCACGGCTGGGGAGTTGGCGACAGTGGACTCCAAGCAGCCCGTTTGTGCTTTCTTCGAGTTCACGGAGTTGAATCGCGAGAGGAGAAGGAAAACAGGGAGAAAGCGGAGAAGAAGAGAGGTTGCATCGTGCTATATATAAGTTCTTCACAACCTGTACGCAGTAGAACATTGATATGATTCGACAAAGTATCGAGATGTCATGGAACGTTCGAAATTATAGGCGACTATGGCTACGGAAAATAAATTCATCATGCAAACGATATTTTGTGGTAAAATACTTTATATTGACTCATTAGCCATGCAAAATTCAATTTTCGTCGTATGATCTGTAATGCGATCATAAATATTTAAACGATTTGAAATTGCATTATTTTTGCTAAGTTTCCCCGATCTAATCATGTTATCAGGAAAATAGAAACTTTGGTGTCCTTCTGCAATGGTTGTTAGGGAAGGCCACGGAGTTATTCCCGATGTTGTTATATCTATAATTATTATTTTACTCTTTCAGTTGTCAACTGAGTGGAAATAATGTTCTATATATATTGACTTCCGAGAACCGTAAATGTGCACAGTGAGATAAATATTTCCGTGAACCACACACAATGTGTATGTATGGTAAAGAATTAGATTCGGAGATACGGAAAGTGGAAATGATTTGATAAATGGCGTTGGAAGAAGATACAAAGAAGTAGGATTGGAGTTGGAGGAAGAATCCTCAATAGAGAATTAAAGGAATCGAGGAATTCGCGCTGTATATCGCGACAGTAATATTCAAATTGACTTGTATACACGGTGCAATGGCACGCGATGCCATACGCTTTCAGCGGCTTGTAAGTAAATGTAGAGGTTAACGAAAAATTTTCAGAATGTGTTTGTACGAAAAGAACGAAGGAAGCGTTAAAGGAGGTAGAGATGGATAGAGGGGAGAGAGAGAGAGAGGAAAGGTTCGTGCCGAGCCCTGGGGAACTCTCCTTCAGTGACACGCTGATGTATGGATCCATAGATTCGCCTTTTTGATAGAGGACGCAGTCTCCGGCTCCTCTCCATCTTCAGGAGGGGGAAAAACACCCTCCAGGAGACCGAGAATAAAAAATGGGGGGACCGTTTTTTTCTCGCTTTGTATACACGGAGAAGAAGAGTACGGGATGGAAATGCGAAGTGGGAGAAATATGCAGGGGAGGAGAGAGGAAGGGAGAGATTCAAGGAAGAAAGAAAGAGAAAAGGTTGTTATGTAGTCTCGTAAAAAAAGTGAAGAACTGGGTCATGTCCCTATAACGACCTACGCAACGATCTACCATTGGTTAACACGAGAAATAATATAAAAAAGTAACATTTTTTTCTTGCCATGCCCTTTAAAAAAAAAAAATCCCCATCCTAAATCTCTTTCCCCGCCATCTTCTTATCTGACTTTTCCAACATTCCTCCACCATCAATACTTCCAACCTCCCTCTTACGGTCTTTTCCTGCTTCCTACACCACCTCCCACGTCAACGTCACACATTAATACACCATCCGAACCCGTTCCTTTGCCCCTCGTGCTGTACATCCCTGACTCACAAGAAGAGGCCATCTTGAAGCATGCCGTAACAATAAAAATACATAACGGAACTTGTACATAAGAAATTGAGAGGTCAAGCGCGATCAGAAGAACCAAGTACCAGGCATGTTCTATAATAGAAAAAAATTAATCAAATAGGAGGAATGAAGGAAAACAAATTCTGATACCTTTGTAATATCTTTTTTTAGTTCACGGCGAACACGCGTTTCATTCCTGATTACTGCTTCTTTTCCAGAAAAAATGGGGAAGATATTCATTCCTTGCGGTTTCCGTTTGTTTTTGGCTATTTTTTACCTTTTTTACCGTATTCTTTGTGTGTGTTTTTCTCTAGCATTGAGTATTGAATAGTAATTCGGTGGGATCAAGCAAGGATTTGGCGATTTCGCCTGAAAATGAAAACAGTCGTCGGATGAACTGTTCTACTTATGTAACTATGCGCAGGTTGAGGTCGCGTACATAAAAGGAGATAATTTTTTTCACTAACAGTTTAGTGAGCAATTTCTTTTACTCTGTTTCAAGACCACTCAAAAGTTTTTTGTTACCAAAATAAGAATAACCTAATGTTTAAAAAAACTTCTTTCAATCCGTGTGCCCGTCCTATATCTTACGTTTAATCTTCTGTCGTCTCTCGGATAAATAAAGAGAAGTGGAGACTACGGCAAGATAGTTTCTTGCTAGAAGTACTTGATCATCCGCGTATGTCACTGTTCTTATAATCCTTCCTCCGATTTTGAAATCTCCCGTGCCTTCTAACGCTTCAACAGCAGCCCTGTCTTACTCCTCTACCGATATTTACTCCGCTGGTGTCCGCATTCTCCAACCTGACCTGTACAACTTGATTCACATATAGATTCCTGATCAGTCTCCTGTCTTTCCAGTCTACACCTATATCCTTTAATATCCTCATCAGCAGTACCCAATTTACTCTACCAGTCGACGAAACATATGCAGCAATCTTGGCTGTACTCTATTGCCCTTTCTGATATGATTCTCACTACACCGATAGCATCTCTGGTTCCTCGTCCTCTTCTGAAGCCGAATTGATCTTCCCCTAGCATTTCTTCGGCCTTTTTCTCTAGTCTTTTATTAAGAATCCTCGTGATGATCTTCGCTTATATAAACTAATTTATCCTGTAAATTTAACATCTCCAAATTTCATGATTTCAGACATCTTGCCTTTAGAGTCGGGTGGGCGGCCTGGCAAACCAAATATGTACATAAGCACTTCTCTTAGAAAAAGCGCTAAAATGGAGACAGAAATGATATAAAAGGAAGAGAAAGGAGGAATTTCAAAGATAGAAGAATGAAAGACCAAGAAAGTTTTTAAAAAAAGGTGATTCAAACCCTATCGCGGTTGTTAAACTGCCCGAGGCTGGAATTATTACAAGATTGTATAAGGTGGGTTGTATAACTCTCAGGGGAGGGTTATCTAGGAAAACCCGTCGGACATTTACAAAAAAAAAAGACGACTGGGAAGCCCTTCCTACGCCGTCAAGAGTCACCTTAAACGTCTTTGGCGTGAGCCGATGCAGCATTAAGGTGACTTTAAATCGAGCGTGAGATAAAAAGATGTTTTCTCTCTCTCGAGAGAGAGAAATATAGGGGAACATCACCTGCATAGCTATTTTTTCCCCTTCCTTTCGAGTCGGTTTTTATGTGGAGAGCAAAATACCCCTTGGGGTCCCACTCCTCTTGACGCTCGATCTCGGTAAAGGTTGGAAGATATATATATATATAGAGAGAGAGAGAGAAAAGAAGGAGGAGGAAAGGGCGAGTATGATAGAAAGAGATAGCGAATGGGAGAGGAAAAGAAATCCGTTTTCCACGAAGGAGAATAAACGTGTTGAGGTAAGAGAGAAAGTAGAAAAAATTATCGCCCAAGGGGCTAAAATATTCCGGTCGAAAGAAAAATGAGAGAAGCGGGACCCAGAACATTGGAGAAAAAGATTTCTTTGAAATGTGATTTTTTGTCGTTATTCGTTTGTTTCATTTTTTTTAATGACCGAAAAATAAACAAGGTATCTCTCCGTCTCTCTTCAGAGAGAGAGAGAGAGGCCTCCGGCGTAATTACCGTTTCCATTTAAGCGGTAGTGATTAAAAGGTCTCGTGTGTGTCTCCCTCCCCTTCTCTAGTGTTTCCATTTTCTCGGCTTTTTATATGGAAATTTTCGTCTCAAAAAGGTTTCTCGAATTTTTAGAATTAAAGAAAACGTGTTCGTGGAGAAATTTTTAATCGCGAGTTGTTAAGTGGGAGGAATTGCGGTTGGCTGCCTTGCCATCGAGAAAAATCCTGTTTTATTTTCGTGCTCAAAGGAATTGAAGTTTTGTAAAACTTGTACAGGACGTACTCTTGTGCTCGCATGAATATTAAAATTTATTTCATTTCGTTTTAATGTCCTTGTGTTAGGGAGCGGTAGTCTTTTGTTAATTAATCCTTTCCTGTGCGAGGAAAGATGTCTAATTTGACGGCTTTGCTTGTTTACCTAGTTCTGAAATGTCCCCTTTAGTTTTGCTTCACCGAGAGAGCAAATATCGCTATTGATAAAAGTCGAAAGAACTTTTCCTACTCCGGAGAGAAACGTCTTATTGTTTTTACGTCGCTTCGGTCCCATTGCGAATAGAAACTTCTGTGTAACCGTTCCCTGCGTGCTTACAATAAGTCATCCAAAATCTGGCAAGGATGCCAAAACATCCGAAACTTCTCTAAATCATTTGGCCTCGGAATAAACGCATGACCTGCTTAACGTTTGTAGAGGAGCTAGTTTTTTTACACGAAAGATGATAATAATAGTAATCCAGTTTTGGCGAACTCCATCGAAATGATAAATGTAACTCAAAGTGCTGTATTTATGAAGATAAAAAAAGTTGAAGAAATTATTTTATGCTGCCAGGCTGAATGTTTTATGTTTGTGACCCTTGCTCGAAATATTTCGATTTAGCACGAACGTCATTACTCTCAAATAGTTTAAATTGGAAGTTACATCGAGATTCTGAGCCATCATATAAGAGAAATAAAGTTTCAATGACGTATATAGTGTTACCAGTTCAGTATTATATGCTTTATTATCACAATTTCAATAAAATGTGAATTTTAGCGTTAAATTTTACGGATCTCTTTCTCATTATAGTTTCGCGGGCCGCAGCAAATGTTCTCTGGGATCGCATAAGGCCCGCGGGATGTAGGTTGCCGACGCCTGCCCTACAACAGGGCCGGATTAGGAGACCCATGGTCCCCACGCACAGCGCGTTTAAGACCCCACTGAAATCGTAATTTTTTTTAAAAGTAACATTATGCAAGGTTTGTGATCTGAGCGACAACACTTGGAAAGTGTTTCTGCAAGACGGTGTAGGGTCAGCCCCCTTGTCCTCGCGTTTTGCATACCGACTATTCCGGCCCTGTAAACAAGTAAGCTACAATAAATCCATTTCTCAGGAACATCAACATCGGCAACGGCCATACCACGATGAAAACACCGGTTCTCGTCCGATCACCGAAGTTAAGCATCGTAGGGCCCGGATAGTACTTGGATGGGTGACCACCTGGGAACACCGGGTGCCGTTGTCATTTTTGCAAAAATTTCCCTCGTGTTTTGCGGATTCTATCGGAACGATTGCTATTTTTCTGACTTACATTAATTTCCAGTTTTTTTCCTCGAGTGCATTTTGTCGAACTGGATCCGAAACGTGTATTCGGTTTAAAAATCGACCTATATTTAATACTGGCAATTTTATATTCTTTTTAAAAAATTATTGTTACCAAACCTTTCTGGTGACGTTTAAACGTTAAAAACAATTGGTAATAAGCTCCGTTGAAAACCGTTACTCGGCCCACCGTGAACCGAAATTTTTATTGTGTAAATAAAAAGGTTGCAGGCTCATTTAATATAATATGTCGAAGAAGCTGATGCTTTACAGTATGTCAACAGTTTGAGGAAAATTGAAGAAAGAACAGCTCGATGAACAGGAAAAATTATGGTTTGGGAGTGGCGTAATTTAATAATTCTACCCACGATTAAGAGACCCATGGGCCCCAAGCACAACACATTTAAGGCTCCACCCAAATCGTAAATTTGTAACAAGTAACAGTTATTGTAAGGTTTGTGATCTGTGCTGCAGCACTTTGAAAGGGCGAGACGAGACACGTTCGGCCCGCAGTGGGCCATCTTGCCCTCTGGGCCCCACGCACTTGCGTGTTTTGCGTTCCACTTAATCCGGTTCTGCCTTACAATAATGTGTCCCCATAAACGTATGCCACCCAACAAACATCAAATGCCCCTTGGTCCTATGCAACACAACTTGCATGGAATTGCCCCTGAATTTATGCCACCCAACATGCAGCAAAAGAGCCCCTGAGGCTTATGCAATACATCTTACCGTGAAATCCCCTCCTAAGAATATGCCACCAACAGGCAGCTAAATGCCCCTTGGCATTATGCAGCACACCTTACAGTAAATTACCCCTCTACTTATGCCACCAAACTTGCACCGATTGTGCCCTTATTAACGCAAACCAATTTACGCTTGTTTGATCCTGAATGACACCACTCTGAATACTCAACGCCCTCTGTACTTTATACTCTCCTGCAACATGTACTTCTCAAGTAACACCTTTGAGTAAAGACTTCTTCAAATTCCAATGTTTTTGTACATAATTATTACTTATGAAGGGTCGTACCAAAGTTGTCAGTGGAAACGATAGGGGAATCTCTCTCTCAGAAGACATATGTTAAAGTGCTGGAAAAGTCGTGCATCTTGCTTCGTTTGACAAGCGGTTGATTCATTTGACAATGTTTGATAGTAGACGTTGCTCTAGTTTTTCTTTCTGATGCGAGTGGATACAGATTTAGTCCACTTTCAACTATCGATGTTGCAACGTACAGCTGTCTAACGGTATAGCATGTGAGATTAGCTCCTATTTAAAAGCATTGATCTCATTGCTGTGGTACTTAGCATTTTCCATGTTTCAAAACATATAAAAATACCCTTTTTCCTGTTTAAAAACTGAAATTTTCACTAAAACAGCTTAGATTCGAATTTCGTCTTTCAAAAATATAAATTCTATTCTTTCGATACTTGTATTTGTCCCGAGTATCTTCATTTTAAGTAATTTAAATTTGCAAAATAATAAAACCTTGCACGTCAAGAAATCTGTTTTTACGTGTTGTCATATGGGAAATCCCCTATATGGGAGGCACTGACTGATCCCGGTTGACCAAACCTTGACAATTCATTAGGTTATGACGTATGTAAGAACTGTACCATATTTTGTTTTTCTACGTCTTATAGTTTGGGCGTGTATAATGACGCACACAAACTTTCGGAAATATATACATATATATATATATATATGTATATATATGTATATAAGATATGATATGAAATGGAAAATTTCTTTAATTATGCCCAACCAATCTCATTTGTACCTGATAATTTTGCCTCCGCTAGAAAGCCACTCTTCTCCACAGTTCCATTTTACGAGGCAGTTATTAATGGTAATAATTCCAAAATCCAGAAAGATGTCTTAAATAACCTTACTGCGCTCATAAATTCCGACTATTTCCTTCCTCCTAGCCTCACTCGAGGAAGTACCTCATGCGAAGTCTATTTTTTTTTCAAAATAAAACCTCATCATTGCAGGATAATGCAAAACTTAAGGACAAGGCGGAGTTAATTTTCCCTCGAGCTAAAGGGAAGTATTCCCCTTCGTTGTGGCGCTGATGTGTCGCGGTAGAGAGAGGAAGTATTTTTTTTAAAAAGGTAAGGATCCCTGCACCGTTAAAAGCTAACCCACCCCCACGTTACGATTCCCGCTCAGTATTCGGTACGGAATGAGATACAGGCAGTAATTTAATTTTCCGTTTCTAGCGAGGAAAGGATGCTAAAGATATTTCGCAGCGCAAGAATGGAACTAGCTCGGTTTTTTAATGTCTTTTCCTCTTAAATAATGATGAAGATTTTCTATTTTTTTAAGGCGGCGTCTGGGGGTCGCTGACCCTTAAATTACTCCCAAACTTTATTAAACCGTAACTCATTCCGTTAAGCTAAATAAGTTTCGTGTTTGGTACCGTACCTATTTTGTTGTTGTTTTTGTTTAACTGTGAACGATTAAAAACACCTCTTAATTATTATTTTATTACGAGAAAAAATTAAAATTGCTAGAGTTTAAAGTTCTATTTAAATATGTTTAAGGCCATTAACATGTAATGCACCCAAAATAACGATTGAGTAGATCGATATAGAATCTTTATTCTGGGTCCTCGCAAATCGTATTTACTTACTCTTGGGAGAAATGTTGTATAATTTTACTGCGAAAATATTTTACCACAAACTCGTGTAAAACCGTATCGGTCGAGCTAGAAAATTCTCCGATGGACTAACAGACTTGTCTCTCCTTTGATATTCGCAATCGATAGGAATTTTCGAGTTTACGAATTTGCAAAATTTATAACCGGCAATATCGTGGTGTGATATCGCTGATTTGCAGCGTTGAGAGGCTCGAGTGTTGGTTCTCCGACCTTACGCCGCAATTTCATTGCCAACCTATAAATATTTACCTCCGCTAATTGCAGTCGCATCTGCTTTGGAGCGATCCGATAGAATTAATCGAGTGGCAATAGGCAACGGTGTTCCAAACTGCCCCTTCCAAATAGGCGCACGAACGATTAATCGATCGATATGCTCGGAACGCCGATACGATCGGTATGAATGAAGCTTCCCCTCTATAGCTTTTCATTTCAATATGCAGCGATTATGAACACACACCCAAATAAAAGTCCATCTATTATAATCATGTAATGATTTAAGGGAAAAACTTTTTGAAAACGAAAAAAAAATCTTTATTATTCCGTTATTCCATATTCCATCTTGCTTTGCAATTTTCCTCGTGAGGCATGGTAACCTGGTAACCGTAATAAGTACTGTCTTCGCAATATATCTCAAAGGAATGATTATTTTTATGGTGTGTGTGTGTGTATTAATTTATATAATGGAAACCTTAATGATTAAGATTAAGCTAGATAAGGGCGCCATAAAGAAAATTTTGCCACTAATTCGTATACATATATGAAATAAAATGAAGGCAAATTAAGTTTGGAAGCTTTCTTGGAAACATATTTGCTTTTCGACTCAGTTTGTGTTCATCTACATTTTGTACAAGTGAATCTATGACAGTTACATTTTCGAAGCATATTGTAATGAAATTTAATCCTTTATAGGGCAAGAAGTCGAGGAATGAAAAGCACTTTATTTTCATTTATAAATGCTAAACAGGTATCATATTATATTACCTACCAAAGAAATTTAAAATTAAAAAAAATGGTACACTATTGTACCAGTAACCTATAAAGGGTTAATAATTGCATCATCGTTCCTCCTGGCAGTAGAATTATTCATTCAGTCTGAGATTACATTTTCCTTTGTGGTATAATTTAGGTAATGTATTCAAACATTCATTACACTAAGGCGATATCTACCATGTGAATATTACATCTAGCTGTATCGTAACTTTCTAGTGATGGAATATATTTTTCGAAGTTTCCTCGCCCTTAAAAGAAATTTATGAATCCCTAGGTACTTGTTAAATGGAATGAATTTCATATTCATACGCAAATTTTGAATAAAATATTGAATCGAGCACCTGTCACATCCTCGTTGTTGATTAGACTCTGCCAGTTACGCTGCTGATTGTAAGCGTAGGTGACTAAACCGTTGGTCGCGAATCCTTAGCAGACGGAAGTTTTTAATTTATTTCTAGTCTTACGCAAGTATATATTTACAATTTAATATTTTTGAACAAATGACATTGTTACATTAATTATAATATTATTTATTGGTTGATGGATAGAGTAAAGGGGATTCGTAGATCCTTGAAATTTGGGACCCGCTATTCTATGAGTCGCTTCGAACTTTTTATTTTATGAGAGTGGATGACAAAATTTCTATTTTTACATTTAAAAAAATCCTTCTTTCGTTTAAATTTCCAAAAAAATTTTTTTTTGCGAGAAAAGACCTACGTTTTCCAATCCAATTGTTTACGCTCGTCCAACGCGTCACATTTTTTACTTCATCAACACGAAAATCACCGAAAAGAACTTCATTCTTCTGTCTCTCTTTTCACCTCCAAATTATTTTCCCTCTTCGCCCCTCCCCTCCTGTCTCTTAATTTGGCGGAATCTGCTGCGTCGCACGTTACCTAGCCCCTAATATGTGTGGCAAAATTTGGCTCTATCCCACATACCATGCACCCCTTTCTTACTCCCTCTCCTGTTCCCTATTATCCTTACCTCCACCCCCCTCCATCCCATACTATTTCCTCCGTATCTTCCCCACTCCACACCCTTCACCGCCCACCTCCCGTTTTCGCCTCTTTAATATTTTAAAAGCCTCCTCGCTTCGGAATCGGTAACTAAACCTTCCACGCGATGCTTCCGCGTCCCTCGGAAAACGTAACCCGGAGTTATATCTGGTTCGGAAACAATTATGCAAATTCTCCAGAAATCTTCCTCCTCTCTCTCTCTCTTTCTCTCAATCTTTCTCTTTCTCTCTCATCCTTCCACTCCCGCATAATGCTCCAGGGAACGCGCCATCAAAAACGAGCCTGTGGTAAACATTCCTGTGCTACTGTGTTTTTTTGCTCTTTAAATCATACCAGGAGTACGTAATGCTATTTATTATTTGGTGAAAACCTTTTTAATTCTCCAGAAGGCGCTTATGACACTTATGTTGGTTTATAAAGCAATGTTGCGATATGATATGCATGGTTACTCGATTCTGTTATTGTATTATATGTGTGTGCGTGCGTGTGTGTGTGTTCGAAAATTTGCAGAAAAACTTGACCTTTATTCTTTCACCAACGAAGTCCATGCAAACTTTTCTCCACCTAATTCTACTACAAGATTCAAGTTTTCACCGAGTGGGTGCATTCCTTAAGCTTTAACTTCTAAAAAGTGATAATCATTATCAAAACAACGATACCATTTAAAGTTCTTTTAAGTTTCGTTTCTAAGTTTCTTCTTTTACTTTCCCCACATGTTTGGGAATTAAATATGCGACCTATGTATACCTTGTCATCCAGTTGTTTTTCTTAAATGTAGGTAGTACATGCAGGAAGTTTTTCAACTCGGTGCAAAAGTTTTTCAAACATCGTCATTATTTCAGAAATCCCAATTAAATTAAAAACAAAACGAATATATATAATGAGTTACGTTCCATCCAAGATGCCATATCGCAAAAAAATATATATGCCCTTAATAGCGAACAACTTGTTAATTTGCGAAACGGTTGCACTTTTTATCACCGTCCGACCGCCTCAGCGAATAGGCAGTTTAATAGAGAAATGATTGATTTATCGACACGTCGTCGTTCAAAGAATACACATGAAGCACACGTAACTATATGTTTTTTATCGCACATCTCCGGTTTTTTTTCGTTGACAGCGATTGGAAAGCAAAAAATCACGCAGTGGAAAGGGAGCGAGCCGATACGAGTAGGATATAGAGCGCCATTCTTTCCGAACTAGCGCTTCTGCCGCCGGCCTTTATAAACAAATGCGCTGGCGATCGTTAACTCAGTTTGATAGGCCATGAAATTCCTCGTTCGCACCCATTCCGCCGAAGGACGCTGCCGACTGCGAGAGAGAGAGAGAACCCTCTTCAAATTCCCTCCCTCTCAATCTCCCCTATCTCTCATTTACAGCCTCCTCGAAAGCTCTCATCTTTAGAGCGAGATGATGTGTGCATTAATGTCTTTACAGCCAAAGGGAGGGTCGTAAAAATCAATGGTCCTCCATTCCTGGGGTGCTCATTACGGAGAGAGACTACACCAATCAATGGAAGGATTTACGGCGTCTCGGGCAAAATGAAACGGTCGTACCCAGGAGAAGGGATCATTCCCGGTATAGAGGTTTCTTTTTTCTCTCGCGATTAGCGTCCGTTTATCGCCGACTAATTCTCTAATTTTAAGGAAGGTGGCGCTCGAAAAGGTAAGAAAGCCAATGGAATCGAAGGTAATGTTTTATCTAAGTGCCCCCGTCAAGAGTTTATTACTTTAAAAAGTTTGTGAAGGATTTACTTCGTAAGAAAAAAATTTCCTCGTGGAATGATGTAGAAAATTGCGGATTTTAAAATGCCAGAAGATAAATTTACTACAAAATTTTACAACCTATATTGGCCGAATGCATCGTTGCAAAGTAGTTTTTAAAAGTGTATCCAGGTAGGGGAAAACACTCGCTGCAAAAGAAATTCCGCGACAGCACGTATCTACGACGTATAGTTTCCGATATTAAAATTTGATAACGTCCCGACAAATCCCCTCAATGCATTTCTTATGATGAACAGTAATTCTGCAGAGATGTAGGAAAAAATCTCATAAATAAATTGATGTGTCCAACACGTGACTTTCTCCATACGTTGTCCAAGAACATTTCTACGCTAAATAATACTTGAAGGAAAATGATAATTCGGGAAAATGACAATTCGGGAAAGTGACAATTCGGGAAAATGACCATTAGGGAAAATGAAATTTGGGGAAGTGGATGTGACCGCCAACTTCTTTAACATATTTTTCTCATCGTTATCCGGAATTGTATCTCGCTTAATCTATCTTCTGTGCATTTAATTCAGGTTTGAATGGAAAAACGGAGAAATTAATCTAGCTTAGTTTAATTGGGCACATGATCTTTTCCGTTTCCTTTAAAAATCAGTAGCGTATAAACTACCGTTAGAAACCTCATGGAAGTAATCAGGATATCTCCGGTTCTACGTCAATTCGGAAACATTTGACGTCGGCATAAAAACGCACGCATAATGACACCCCTAACGTATTCCATTATTGGCTAAATCGACCGTTGCGGCGGCGATCGTTCTATCTATTTCAAGTCATAAACATCGTAATGCCTTCGGCGCCATCCTGTAACGGGAAATTCTACTATATCCTGGCTACTGTTGCAGCTCTTGAATTTCGCAGAGAGACCCATTATTACATTTGAAAATCCCTAGCGACCGAGGAGCAATGGCAACGTTGCACCTGGGAGTCAATCTGGAAGGCTGCTTTACCATGGGAAACGATCTTACTTGTCGAAAAGGTCATGTCCATACCATGCAATCGCTTCCCGGAAGACTGTGGACATACCATCTGTGGATCATGCAATCATAACGCCAAACCTAGAACCGACTCCGTTAAGTTGCATAGTTTTGTAGAGGCGATAATTTACAGTATAATATCATCGAACGCGCGTAACTCCGTTGGAATCAGACGGAGAATAATTCTAATTGTAAAATAGGCCGATAATAGCTCTTGTTTTTAGAAATAACACGTGTTAAGGCACCTATTCTAAAATCGGAGGGTTTCAAAAATTTTTGTGTTTTTGTCCTAATAAAATTTGATCTTATTCTATGTTCGCGAATATATTTTCTATGATATTTTGTAATTAAAATTAATTTTTAAAACAATATTGTCGTATTAGGTGACTAAAAATTCCAATTATTCAGTTTTTATAAACCTAGTTACATCGTAATGTAACCAATTCCGCCGGATTCCCTGAACCGGCTCTGCATCGAGGGGCCCATTTTCATTGTTTCGCGGCCCACCGAAGGGCCGCGGCCCGTAGTTTGAAAACCACTGTTCTTAAACGATAAAATCAGATTTAATTTAAACGAAAATTGTTTGTCTCCTTCATTACAAGTACTAGAATTTCTAAACTTTCCGATAGTTTAAGTCCCGAGTTCAAATCTTGACGGGAAATAATAGTTGCATTTGTCCCGAGTATCTTCATTTTAACTAATTTAAATTTGCAAAATAATAAAACCTTGCACGTCAAGAAATCTATTTTTACGTGTTGTCATATGGAAAATCCCCTATATGGGAGGCACTGAATGATCCATTGATGACAATTCATTAGGTTATGATATAATTTTAAAAATCAAATCTCTATAAATAAAATTCTGATGTCTGTCTGTACATTAGTTTTTCTTTACAGAATTTCACTTTTATTGTGCATTTCGTGTGAAATGACCATGATTACAGCAATTTACAGACTTGGTGTCTGTTTGTTTGTCTGTCCGTTTGTTCCATCATCACGCCAAAACGGAAAGTCGGATTTTCATGAAACTTGGAACCTATCTTTAGGTCAGCCCAACTTAGAATCTAAAGTGTATGGTATCCGGAAGTTCTTGACGGGAAGGGGGTTGTGGGGGACGCCAACCATAAAATTCACAAAATCTCGCTTACCATTACTTTTAAAGAAAAAATGTATATAACGAAAGTTGTTGTAAATTATATTTTGGATCTTTTTTGTTCTAAACAAATTTTTGATAGGACAAACATTTACTGAGATATCGACAAAAAACGAGATTGGGAGAAGGGAGTATCGAGTCTAGGTTGTGAGACGTGTTCCCGATCAACGACGGGTACTTTCAGCTAATACTATATATAAACCTCTATACCCATTTACGTGCTTTATTTATGGAGCAAACATAGCTCCTGAAAATTTTAATTTCGACAGTTTCGAATTTTTTTCCTTCGGTTGTGACGAAAAGAAAACACATTTTTGCAAAATTTAAAGTTTCTACTCGTCTGGAAATGTCTCATAATTTGTATCCTCCGCCTATATACCGTATGTCATAAACGCCTGTATATGTATTATAGATGTTAAAAGGATGTAAGGTCGTTCCAATAACCTACGGATTCCCTCTGTTCTCATTTGGAAAGATAAATCTGCCATCTCCTGCGACAATTCGTGATCACTCCCTCGCGCGTCCAATATCGCCCGCTCCTTGCGACCCTTACGACTCCATCCATCCACATAATGCCATCCACATCCATCGCCACATTCCCCTCCTCCTTCGCCATTCACGTTCCGAGGGTAATCCTCTTAAGCGCCTTATTCGCAGATTTAGTCACCGTGGCAAAAAAGCTTCGCCATCGAAAGGATTACACACGCTCTTTCGCGCGACCCCGTATCACTCTCCCAATCCAGCCACTCAGCCTCACCTTTTACCCCCCTCCTTCTCAGTCACATTCGCGTTCCCCCTTATCCTCTCTTCGTCGGATTATTCTCCTTTTGGATAAGTCCTTACATATAAGGGGTCAAGAGGAGAGGCAATCCTGCCCTTAACCCAGGGAGGTCATCAATGACTCCCCCCCCCCCCCCCCTAATAAAACCCTTACCGATTCTCTCTCTCTCTCGAGTTATAACCATACAGCTCTCTCTCTCTGCGATTCTTACGGTACCATACCGTGAATCGTTAGTCTCGCTTCTTCGAATAGAACTTTTATTCTGCGTGGGAGGATGACCTCCTTCCAGGAATTGTGTCAAAATCGTGCCGAAAGAAGGTATATGCATATATGTATTTAATACCTACTTCCTGAAGAAAAAAAAACGTCGCGAGCGTGGAAACCGCAGATGCAAATAGATTACGGGAAAAATTGGGCTGGCGGATACAGTTATTACTTTATTATTGTTAACTTATCTTAAATGATAACATCCGCGACAATTCTTTTCAGATAAAATAATTCGAAAGCACGTAAATCTGTAATTCAAGCACCCTTACTTCTCGACGTAGAATTAAAGAAGAATTTATGATGCGCTTTAGAATTAATGGCACTCCAATGTTGTAGTCATGGCAGTTTAAGACAAAAGTGCAAGAATTATTCAAGTAGTTCATTGATAATTTAATGCATTAATGAAAATGTTCCGCTTCAGTGTTCTGAAAACCTGGCAGTCTTACCTTTACCACTCGAACAGTAAATAAATTCTTTCATAAATACCATCAACCGTAGGCCTTCTTACAGTTAGATGCGTCTGAAAATATCTTTCCTATTATTGCATTGTAAACGAAACTATATTGCTAAGAAACAAAATCAGTACATCCTGGTCCTTATAGAAACCACTCACGAACATATTTAGTGGCCCGGAAGAGTGCAAATAATATTAACTTTGGGCTATAATACATTATATGTTGCGTCTGTATTCGTCTAATTTTCGCATTTTTTTCATTATTAACGTGCAATCGATTATATAACATCCTAGGCCCTACGAAAATTAAAAAAATTCCACTAACGATAAATTCGTTACATTTCTAGTGGCGCGCGAGGTGAAACAGGGCGATGAACCGCTTGAATATGTATGACTGTTAATCCCAGTTCTCCTCGTCTCTGAGTGTTTCTTTTTGCTTGCTTTTCTTCCGTGTTTAAAGCCAATTTTAACACGGAGCAGGGCTTTATCGCGGGAATATGGTGTATGGAAATAGACAAAAATTAATTTAGTGCGCAACATGGATAATTGTGAAATACTTTGTTCCCATTTACCCTCCGAGATGTTAATTTTGATTCTGTGGATTACTAACTCATGGATTATTGTTATTTAATAAATTACAGCCACTTAATAGCAGGCGAAGAGAGATATTATTTTCATCGTTTAAAATTATACGAGCAATATAAATATTTTTCGAGTTCCTGTATAAAATTAGATAAAAAATTTTCAAATCATATACCATATAACTTTTAAGAAACTACGGATAAGGAAATATCTTGCAATTTTTTCCCTTCGTATAACTAGAATTTTTGGTTTTGCCGTGAAAACAAAAAACATTCATTGAAGGTAATTTATGTATAACCTACAGTTATCATGCTTAAATTGAATTTTCTTGCAACTAAATCAACAGTTTTTCTTGCAACTAAATCAACAGTAAAACATGTTCAGCTTTCAGTTGTCTGCTACACTTAGTAGATAGCGCAGTGTAATCGTAAATCCAGGTCATCCGCTAGCCTCAGGGAAGAATTCTTCAAATGCAAACGTTATATCTTTTTAAAATCGATAAATCTTTTATTAGAGTCTATGGCATGTATAGGCGTGCTTAGTCCATTTTGAAGTGATGACAAGAGTATGAGGCGGAATTTTTTCGCGCTGGTCGGCCACTCTCTGATCCGAGCCTACAAACCGACATTGAGGCCGTCGCTTTTTAGTATTAGCGGATTTCAAAGAAAATGCCTTACATAGCAAGATTCGCCATGCTTGACACATACTTATAAAAAAATCTAAATAAATCGAATTATGTAAGTTACATCGTTGATAACAGAACTTTTCCTTGCATCGCGTAATTATTTGAAGCAAATGCAAAGTAAATTATTTCCTTTTCTTTTTTTTAGAATTTTAGATGATTATCGTATTATATTTTAACTAGCGTATTCGAAATGAATAACACATCTAAAAATCATTGATTTTGGCATACAATCAATTATACCCTTTTATATTGATTATTTCACTGATTTTTACGTCATTTTCCCCGTCTATTTTTTTCATTTCATATTTTATTTCTCTTAATTTTCACGCAATAACATATTTATTTTCATGGAATCAGTTGATATATCGCAGTTGATAAGCCAAGTAGTTCCAGTGGCTGGATGCAATGCAACCGCAATCATCGGTGACTCGTCGTCTACAGTAAGTTCTAACAAATAATTTTTTAAAATAATTAATGCTTTAGCGTTTAACGCAATTGGCCAAAAAAATCGAGTAGTTTCTTCAGTTCCAGCAGCTTTGGCACGCGACATTTAAAAACAAACATTTTAAAAATGACATTTTGCTGTGAATCCTAATTTACGAGTTAAATTCCGAAAAAGGTGGCCCATTCAAGCACTTTTTTAAAAAATGATTAACGATTTTATCGTAGATTACGTGTATAAGACGATAAAGGCATTGGTTGTTGATCAATTGGGATTTTTTTAAAAATTCACGGTGAAAGATTTATCGGGCAGCAATGAATTAAGCACAGAAAATGTTTTGAAAATTATAGCGGAAAATTTTCAACATTTTTTTAACCCTCGAATATCATGCTCCAAACAAGCGTGTTGCGGATCAACACTTCCTCCATCTTATAATCTGAAGTATCACAATCAACGAGAACGAGGGCAATCCGACGTAAACACGACAGACGCATTAGCACTTTCCAAACCGTATCAAGCCACTTTACTATTTTTATTTTATTTTTACATTATTATTTCAATCCCTCCAAAGTACTCAAAAATCAATCCATCTCTGATTTATTTCGTCCTTTAAGCGTTCCAAAAAGGCTTTTTTTTCCGCCTTGATCAAGCCTTTTCAAACAGTGTCCTCGTCTTGATTAATGCGTGCAACGGAGCTAGTCACGAACGAATGGATTCCTTTCCACTCAACGCAGAAAAAAATAAAGAAAGAAAGAAAGCCACTCTCTCTCTCTCTCTCGCTCGATTCCCAATTCCACCCTAGCATCTTCGTTCCGCTTTCAATCCCCTTACGACTACTCCTCTCCTCCTCCTCCGGGCGCTACGTTTCTTGCGGTCCCATTTACCTGCCCATCATCACCCCATGCCACTCACCCGACCTCGAATTCCACCTTCCAGGACCCATTCCTTTTTTTCTATCTTCTCTCTCCCCCTCTGCAGATTGCCTCCTTTCCTCTCCGTTCCTAAAGCTTCCTCTTATTCTCTGCAATATTAATGTCCCTTTCTTCCTTTCATAATGCGTTATTTGATATCACTGTCTCATCCAGTCCGAGATTAATGCTTTACTCTCATCTCTTTGCGCTCTTACTTCTTCAGCTCTCCTCAAAATGGTAACGATCCGTTTTTTTTTTAATCTTACGAAGATTCGTTTGAGAGTGGGTCTTTTTATCATTTTTTAAGCGTAATTTGTTTCTGCTAAATAATCCAAAAGCGATACTTTATCATCCAGATTGCTTTTTTAAAACTTATAAACCTTATTTGAGACATGTGACGTAAGTTTAGCTGGAAGATTTCTGTTTTAGAATGCATGCTCAAGGCGCATAAAATTGAATAATTATTTAATGAAATATAATTACTTAATAATTTAAAATACTTAACATTTAATTCAGTGGCAAACGTTTTGATAATATAGTTATCTACGAAATGAATCTTAGAATTATTCGTCAAAATCAATCATAATTTACAATTTAAAAATTTCCTACCTTATTAAATTCTCAACTATCACATTAAAACATTTGCATTTATCATTATTACTAACTCGACCACTACATTTTAAATGGTTAAATTTTAAATAGTCCGATGCGATGGAGTTACTTAGTAAATCACGTATCACCGGACGTTTTTTTTTTTAACAAGCAAAAATTACTCGCTGATTACAATACCACGCAAAATGTATTTAAGTTTGGTGTTGTGCTGCACTTAATTAGAAAATAAACTCACTTTTTTATTGCGCATTTTTATGCCTCACGCTACAGCATGCCATTAAAAACAAATGATCACTGAAAACGCATACGTTTACCTGAAATGACTTATGTACCGCGTTTTTTTTCTTCCCGTACCACTTTATATTAGAAGTTTATGTATGTATTATGCCGTCACAGTTACTGCTTCGTTCAAATAGAGGTAAAGTCTTCCTACGCAAATGAATCCATTAAGGAAAAGGAGTCTCTAGGGACTTAACCGTGACGACAGAAACGTTCCCATGACGAGAGAGAGAGAGAGAGAAAACGCCACTTACCTTCCAGAAAAAAAAAGAAAATAAAAATCCCCTCATTGTGCTGTAGTCAGCGCAAAACGGAAATATTATACAGACTCGACGTCTTAAACAATAGAAATAACCGCAGACATCCCAACTTACGCGAATTAAACTTCCTTCGACTCGCTGCTTAAAACTCTTAGGCGAGCGAAATACGGCTCCCTTTCCTTCCTCCTGCGGTAATAATAATAGAGAAGCTCTCCGCCTAGAACCCTTTTCGCTATTCATATCCCTTTCCTCCATTTCGCCCTGCTTCCATTTATCCTCCGCCTCCCCTCTCTCTCTCTCTCGCGTGGATTTATTTCAAGGGCACCTAGCTTCGGAATCCTTTCTATTCCTTCCTTCCCCTTGTTCAGTCTTTCTTTCTGACTTTTCTCCCATCTTTCCTTCTCCTTTTTATTCGTCTTCTTTATTCTGCCGTTTACTTCTCTTCCATACGCTCTCTTTTATAGCTCCATTTCTCATTCAAGACTTCTTTATTCTCCCCTTTCCTCTACCAATCTCACTCCATCGCCGCTCAACCTATTATTCCCCGGAATTAAATGGAAATGATCCGCGATATGAAGGATATATAAAAGGCGTTGGTGTCGCGCATGCGCAGTAGGTATCTCCCTCTCCCCCCTCCCCCCTCTCCAATATGAGAGTGGTGGTGATGGGGTTTTAGTTCCTATTCCACATTTACCCCTAAGGACTCTTCCGGTCCATTCTCTCTCTCTCTCTCTCTCCCTCTCTCTCTCTCCCTCTCTCTCCCTCTCTCCCTCTCTCTCTCTCCCTCTCTCTCTCTCCCTCTCTCTCTCCCTCTCCCTCCTTCTTCCCCTATTCCGGGTGCGAAGACGCCATTCCTCCCGGAAATGCGGTCCTTTTCTCCGGGATGGGGTTTACGTCACTCAAGGTCACTTCTGGACTTTAACCCCTCCCCCCCCGTATCTTCCCTTTTCCCGGGCGATTTAAATGTCCTATCTTTTCTTTTCCCCTGCCGTTTCCTGCCGTGACCTTTTAACCACGCATTCACTCGCCCCACAACTCGGACGCGATATTGGAACAAGTGGAAGTATGATAAAGTAATTTTTATAAATAATCACGTTAATTAAATCAGGTTCATAATTGTGGATTCGTGATACACAGAATGTATATAACTAGTAGCAATCATTTTTTAAATTTGGAAATTTTAGAATTTCAAATTTTTTTATCATCGGTTTAGTACATACATACAAAAGCATATATAACCGTGCCAAATTTTAAGTCTCTAGCTCACCTACAAGTTCCTAATAATTTTTATCCTCGTATGGAGCAATAACGGGGCAAAACAGCCCCTTAAAATATCGAATTTTTACAGTATCGGATTTCTTCCTTCGGTTTTGACCAAAAACTATAATTATAATATAATAACTATATTGCAAGATATTAGATCATGAAAAAGTGCCGTATAATTTTCATCCTCGTATAGGGAAAACGTGGGGCAAAACAGCTCCTACAAATTGGAATTTTTACAACATCGGATTTCTTAGATTATGATGTATGTACCTTTCTGATTCACTTTAAAGGCTTACCAAAACAAAAGCATTGGGCTCGTTTCCATGGCAGTCGATTTTCGGGACCCAGAAACATTCCCACTTTTTTCGATAAAAACTAAACATTTACGCTAATTCTACGCGGATTTAACCTCAGTCTTCCACAATAAGAAACTATAATTCTATACTTTCCGATAATTCAAGTCACGAGTTCGAATCCTGAAGGGAAATAATTTTAAAAAGCAAATATATAAACCTCCACACCGATCTCCGTGCTTTGCCCCTGAAAGTTGGATTTTTAACAACTTGGGATTCTCTTCTTCGGTTGTGACCAAATATGTCTAGTATTTCAAGTATCTAGCTCGTCTGGAGGTGCCTCATAATTTTTATTCTCTTCCTGTCAGAAACGTCAATATACAGTAAAAACCCCGCTATACCATGCCCGTTATACGTTGTTTCGCATATACGTCGCAAATCAATTAAGGAACATTTCCGTTATAAGTCGCTTCGCATATACGTCGTTTGTGAAATACTAAAAGCAAAATTTCAGAAATTCCAATTTCGGTGCATGTATTATAACTATAACAATAAAAACCCTCTATTCGGCTTTTAATTTCATGTTTATTATTATTTAAGTATATATGAATTAATTTAATTTCATGTTTATCAATTCGTGTAAAATCATACTCATAATAAACATTTGCTGGCCATGTCTTTGAGAGATCACGATGGGTTAGGTGGTTCACAAGATACACAGGTGGATAAAAGGAACTGTCCAAATTTTAATGACGATGTGCAAAAACCTCTTTCTGAGCTTTGTGAACAGTTGTCTCTAACATTTTGTGTGTTTACGTTTGCGTTGATATCTCATGAGATATTGGGTATGCTTTCGATTGCGGAATCTGCTTGAAAAGGTACTCTAAAGTGCCTATCAGTGTAAGTGCATGTAAAGAAACCATTTTTGTGCTCCATCACATTATAGACAATTATTTTCGATGATTTCTGAATTTATTATTGCAATTAGTTACTCGTTGTTACGATTAAGTGTATATTAAACCCTAGTAGCAATGAGTGGTAAACACATAGTGGTAACATAGTATGTCCAATGAACTGTATTGATATGTATTATTTGGGAAACAAATGTGTCACAAAATATCCGCCAGGAACGTAACCCCTAACTTTTATCATAGTTCTTATGGTAATATTTGTTTCGCTATACGTTGTTTCGTAATAAGTCGCATTTTTCAGGAACGCATCTCCGACTTATAGCGGGATATTGCTGTATTATAGAAGACTAGCAAAATTGCCCGGCGTTGCTCGAATTGCTATGACACTTATCATTTCCAATTGTTATAAACCTATAAAAATACATTCTTTCGCGATTAAACACTACATTTTATGCGAAATCTGCTGTGATGCGAATTCTGTCTTTAAAAAAAATATAAATTTGAGAAAGTGATCAGCTCCTAGGCAAGGCGTTTCTGTACGTTGGCATGCGCAGTTTAGAATATGAACCATGAATCCGAAAAATAATACAAGATGTCCGTGAGTAAAGTAAAATGAGAGAGAGAGAGAGAGAAAGAGACGTTGTGATGAGATAGACGGAGCAGTCTCCCTCTTTTATCAGTAGCTCGAACTGGTTAGGCGCCAGAAGAGTGGCGGAATCGGGTCTAGTTTGAAATTACATAATTTTTCCGTCGTCTAGTTAATACCGTGTCGATGAATTTAAATGCCTCCGTTCCGTTTAGTAAAACTTGTTGAGATTTTCACGTGTGCTATAAAAGGGGAAAAATTTTTTCACTGTTATATTGAAAAAAATTCGCTGGGAGAAAGTATTTAATTTTGTAATGTCTTCAATTGTAATAAGTTACTTGGTGGTGGGATGAATTATGAATGAACTGGGTTATTGGCGCAAAAATTTTACTCTTGAGTAAAACTGTCATTTATTACGGTAAATCCTGTCTATGAATGCTAATTATGTATAATTTCATCTATTATAGTGATGTCATATGATAAAATAAATCAAAATTCAAAAGTTATTGTTTTTTTTATAAGATACTGATCTGGAATCAAGTTTTATTGTGATGGACGTGTTTCATTAATGTTCCCCCTTAGATTACCTGATAATTGCACACCAAAAGAACACGATCGCTTGCATGGTATGATGTAACTACTTATACAAATTAAAGTTGTGATTTATGAACTTACAATTAGATAATTACTATACAAAAATAATGGAACTCGAATGAAAATATCAATTTATCATTTTTTCTAGTACATGTACAGACATCTAGGATTCTCATATTTCTATTTATTTTTAACAGTTTGAACAATTTCATAAGTAAATGTTCAACAAATAAGATTAAAATGAAATTAAAAGTGAGGAATGTTACAATCTAGAATTTAGTTCGTAAATTAATTTATAGAAGTCCGTATATTATAAGATATATCCTATCCATTTTCTTCATGTCAAAATGTGTATGCATTATATATTTTATCCGCAGTAATATTTTCTTTATATTTTTCAGGTAAGTCCAAACGGATTGGAATACGGGCAGCTTTCAGTACGATGATATATAAAGCGATGGCTGATTTCGGTAAGTCACGGCGCCAATAGTCTATTTAAAAATACGCCATGACCATATCCTATATATAAGCTATCTCTCCAGTCAAAACTTTATTAACTCATTCGTATAAAAAAGCAGTATTCCGTAAAAAGAAAACAAGATAGGAATACTCGCAGGGGGGAAAAAGTCCTCGATGTTTTTTAGGGACCCATCGAGAGGAAGGTAATTAATCACGCGGGAGAGATGCGACTTTTTTAAATCGAGATAAAAGAGATTCACTGCGCATGCGCGAAGCACTACGCATGCGCAATCGATGGGGGTAAAAAATATCAGCTTTTTGGTATAAAAAGATCTATTTTATATTCCCCCGCCCTTACGTAGCCTTTTTCTCTTCTCCCACACACCCTCGTGATACCACCCACTTTCTCCAACGATCTATATAGCATATATTTAAAAACCAACAACACCGTCTTCTAGTTCGCCTCGTCACCGCAACTCGAGATGAGGGCGTTGGTTGAAGGAGTAAGCGATAAAAATGGGAGGGTTGTTTATATCAATCCTCCTCCCCCCCCCCCCTTTAAGTAGTCTCACATTCCCCGCATGCGGTTTCGCGTGTCATACATTCATTTGCCCGCACGGGTATTTTCCCAACGGGCTCTCTCTGTCTGCCTCCGTGATTCGCCGCCGCCATATCCATTTTGACGCGGACAGAAAGAGAGAGAGAGAGGCACTCTTGTTTACCACGTCTAGTAATCGATCTGTCTTATTTTTTCCTCCTTTACCCTAAATCACCGCCCACGCCGTTCAAAAGATGGGAATTTTCGACTCACTTGGCGTCTGCATGATGGGGTCGAGAGACCTGTATTTTTTTTCTCGAGGGCCAGGGTCAAAGAACCCTCTTTACCGCGGCAAGGTCGAAGGGGGAGCGCAAGGTATCCTCAGTGTGTTTATTACTCTCTCTTTACTCCCATTCCCATATTTTGTATAACGGTCCGACACTAAGAGATTAATTGCCTTGCTCCATAACGTTTTCTTCGATGGCGTGACCGTAATGCAGACCATTTTTTAACAAATTCTCCTTGAGTTTGACGCGAGATAAACCGTTTCGTCGCTCTAGTCTAAAGGTGAGAAATGAAAGCGTTATCCTTTAATATCGCCTTCTTCGATTATTTTGTATTTCTCGATTGATTAGCAATACATCGCAGTGGAACTTTTTTGCGTTTATTATTTTCGATGTTTGTTCCTGACTACGGTTTTCCAGACATTTATGCGCAAAGGAATTCGCTTAGCAAAAAAAAAATCTTTGTTATCATTTAGCAACGAATCATTTTTGCCTCTTTTGTCGTAATCCTTTAAATATTAAATTTTTCTAATTTTAAAATGTATGATAATTTAATAATTATACGATCTCTCGGGATGCATTTATAAATTAACAAGATGCTTTCATAAGCATTTCGGAATTTTAAAATAATTTTTATAATCTCCGAATTTGGATGGCATACTTCAATTTTATATCTTCGAAGAGTTCGTACCTTTTCCGTTATTTGACTGTTTCGAGAAACTAAATCTAGATACGATAAATATTATTCACTTATTTCATTTATTTCACTTATATATGTATTAGTCCCAATAATTTGCATAAAATATTTCACAATGCTCCTAATTCAAGACATATATAAAATATTCAAGATTAAAGTGATCCTCATTTTAAAAAGGTTCCTTTCCTGAATCAAATTATTTTGTGGAATTTTGCCGTTTATTTTTGTTCACGTGACTTGCAAAATTCTTTCTCCACTAATTTGTCACTGGAGGCATTTATACCTCGGATTTTTTCTGTTTAACTCAATAGCAAGATAAAGATTTAGTGATGAATTAAATTA
Organism: Uropetala carovei; assembly: GCA_036926305.1. Classification (NCBI taxonomy): domain Eukaryota; kingdom Metazoa; phylum Arthropoda; class Insecta; order Odonata; family Petaluridae; genus Uropetala; species Uropetala carovei. The sequence goes on along the minus strand of JAXCHB010000101.1, from coordinate 100,794 downwards.
AATTAAAATGTTTACAGTTTCGGCCATTTTAAAAGTTATTTTTAGGTAATACATGACAATACGTATTGCGCGATGACCTTAAATGTAGTCTAAACCTTCTTTGAAAAGAAGGATTTAATGAAGACATACTCAATTTGAAGTTATCCCTCAATTCACTGTTTCCACGATTAAATTATTCAAGTCCAAGAACACAAGCGCCATTAACTCATTTTTAATGCCTTATTTTATGGATACATTAGGAAAAAAATTTTAATAAACACCGGATGGAACGAAGTGTTATTTGAAGATAATATCCAAATAAATGATAAAGTATTATTTCTAATAAATGAAAGTTTTTTTAGCGGTAAACCCTTACAATTTTGAGGCTATACATTATTTTAGCCTTTCGAAAATCCTAGGAAAAAATATATTAGCCCATCCGGTTTGAAATCCTGAGAGTAATACATTCACCATACAATTTGTTCGCAACCAGTGAAAAAGGTGAAATTATCGTCTTTCCTAGCGAAACCTTTCACAAAAAAAGAATAGTCCGCGCCATTCATCGCAGTGTGCAGAATAAGATAGAGATGTTTCCCTCGGACAGCCGGAGACGCTCTGTTGCACGGTTATCTGTTATGTATGGCAAGAGCAACGGAAACTCCTCCTTTCACCTCAATATGTCTCTTATCCTAGATTCATCCTTCTAGCTCATGTCTGTTTGTCTCTCTGTCTGTGTCATCTTATCCGACCTTTACATGTTTCCCACGTTACTCCTCACCCTCTCGTCATGAAATTACCCTTTCCCGGAAGAAGACATTCTCCAGCTATTTCCTCAGAATTTCTTCAAGAGAAAAAAAAAGATAAATATTTTGTCGAGTGCCTAACACGCGACCGCCAAGCACACGCACTTCCCGCCATTACTCACATGAGCCATGGCGTCTCCTATCGCTCGATAGAACACGAGTTTCCGATATTCTGCAGATAAAGAGTTACTTTTTATGGACTTATTGCAACGATATGATTAAAAAATAAAAAGATGTTCAGTTTCTAATTCAAAAGCCTTAGAATATTTCCATATATGCGTATGAGTAAATGAAGAAGCTCTTGTTCGTACGACGTAAAATTTCGAATAAAAAGGCAGCGATCTGCATTACATTTTTTCTTCAATCGTTTTCATTATGCCGACAGTTATTTTTTTCGAAATAATCAAATGCTATTCTTTGAATTGAATTTGTTACAGTAGAGTAATAAATAAAATGAAGAGTAATTATATAATATATTATATTAATATTTGCGGACGAGTCACAAGCGGAAACATGCTTACTACATAATATCGAAGTCATAACATGACATATTTATCCTTGGCGTAGGCTCGCGTTTTAAAATGAAAAATAAATGAGATATATGTATTTGAAATAATTTATTTTGTTATCGATTTAAAAAATAAGGTATCTCCCCCTTCATTTATCGTTTCACCCGAAGAATGCATCAATTACATCGAAAGAAATTATAAAATAGATCAGAGGCTAATTTACAAATAGCCTGAAATTATGTAGGAGCAAATGAAAACGAAGTTTTACGTGAGATTACTTAAACGTAGTTTCGATCAAAACTCCCAAACGTTTATCTATCTTTCTATATAGTTTACCATATAATCTCATAAAAACTTCAACATCCATGTACCCTGTAAAATATCGCAAAAAACATAGACATCAAAAGTACATTACCCCGTTTTTTTTATTAGGTGCAAGGCGTTAACTAGGCTCGCGTCTTGGCAACGGAAAGTTCTCTTGGTAACCGACCTGAAGACTTGATCAATCTCCTTTCCCTTAAGGACATGCAAGGCGAAAATGATTTATCACGGAGCGTATCGGGCGCACAAGCGCCTCTCGCATCCGTGCAAAGAACCTTACATAAAGCATCATGGTAAGAATTCATTTGTACTCGCACTTCCCAACAGATTCCATTTCCTGTCGTGCACTCGAGGAGATATTCGGAAGCGTCACTCTCGACTCTTTTACTCGAGATTTCTCCCCGTTTTATTGCCACTCCTAGAGATAAATCTACTCTTCCCCTCTTTATTTTTTCTTTCTTACATCTCTATGTTCTTTCTATCTCTCTCTCAATTTCTCTCTCTTTCGTCATCATTCCATTTTCCTTCCATCCCTCTCTCTCTTCCCCTATCTCCATCTCTCTTCACATCTCTTTTCCTTCCATCTGTCTTCCTCTATCTCTCTCTCCATATCTTCAACCATCTCTCTACATTTCTCTCTAAATTTCTCTCTCCATTTCTCTCCATATCTCCAACCATCTCTCTACATTTATCCCTACATTTATCTCTCCATTTCTCTCTCCAATTCTCTCTCCATATCTCCAACCATCTCTCTACATTTATCTCTACATTTCTCTCTCCGTTTCTCTCTCTCTCTCTCCATATCTCCAACCATCCCTTTACATTTATCTCTACATTTCTCTCTCCACTTCTAACTACATCTCTCCCGTTATCTCTCCCTTCTCCACTATATATCCTTCCATTTATTCTTCAGTCTCAAACTCTCCATCACATCGACTCCCTCGCTTCCTCCCCCCTCTCTCTGTCTCTCTCGCTTCCTCCCCTATTCCTCCCTCTCTCCATATATCTTTTAGTTTTTTTTATTCTTCCATATCGCTCCATTCATCTATCACTTCCTCCATCTTTTATCCTTTCATCTCTCAGCCCCATCAGCTCTCTCTCTCCTCCCATCCCCTTACCTTTCTCTCTCACCCCTCTCCACCACCCACGCCATGCTCTACCTTTCCCTCCCCCTCTCTCTCCCTCCCTCTCTCCCCCGTCTTCCCCTCTCCCTCTCTCCCCCGTCTTCCCCTATCCCTCCTCCCCTCTCTCTCCTCCTCTCTCCCCCTCTCCCTTCCTCTCTCCCTCTCTCTCTCCCTCCCTCCCCTATCCCCCTCTCTCTCCCTCCCTCTCCATCCCTCCCTCTTTCCCTCCCTCCCTCTTTCCCTCCCTTCCTCTCTCCCTCCCTTCCTCCCTCCCTCTCTCTCTCTCTCTAAATGTAAGAACGGACTATGTAGCCTCAATTTCGCCCGAAATAAAGTCGTTTGTCTGTCTGTCTGTCTCTGCCTCTCTTCGTCATCTCTAACTTTCTCTCCCTCTTCAGCTCTCTGATCTCCCTAATAAAATCATTACCTACCTGCCTTATCTATCTTCCTGTCTCTCCTTTATGCCTCTCCATCTCTTCCATCCTCCCCAAATCTTTCTAGCTTTACATTTCTCATCTTCAATTAAATCTCCCATTTTTACCTGTCATGTGATTACTTTCTCACTGTCTGTCTTTCACATTATACTGCCTCACTTTCACCCTCTTCAATGCTTTCAAAATCCATTAATCCCTTTTAATCATTTATTCACCCCATCCCTCTTTTTCCAGTGTAGGATTCTCCATCCTCTGCAGTTTACGGCACTATAGGGTCAAAGTGTGTCAGGACGTTTGACCTACAGCTATTGCCATAATGCATTTTCACCTACTTTTTTTAAATCTACTTCATTATGCCTATGAAATTTGATATAAAAACAGAATCACGTACTAACGTTTTAATCTAAAGTAAAATCTTGTCTTAAAAATGAATCTATCTAATAATTTTTCCGATTTTCAATTAGTTTTTTAATTAGATCCTGGGAAATAAACAAGAGGTCACAATTTATAATTGAGAATAATAAACTTTTTATTTTAAAGTTAAAAGATTAAAGTTGTATCCACATGTTCCTAGATATTCAAGAGTTCTGTTACTGTTTTTGTATTCATTGTATCTTGCAATCTTCTATTCAACCGGCGGTATTTCAGCCTTTGATTTTCTCGGATCTGGCGTCCCGCATTGAATTCGGCAATCATGTTTTCTGTGTCCTGCTGTTCCTTCTTCATTTCGCGTAAGAGGTGGAAAAATGCAACGTCAATTAATTCTGCTTCCATTGTACACGTAAATTTTGTAAAAACGGTTAGAATTACATCTTCAACTCTGCAATGGCATTTCAAGTGAAGTTAATACGTACACGGTATTACGCAAAATTGTAGTAGTTATGATTTATATTATGATAAAAAGGAAGTAGGTCAAATTTCATAGGAATAATAAAGTAGATTTAAAAAAAAAGAAGGTGAAAATGCATTAGGGCAATAGCTGTAGGTCAAACGTCATGGAACCGGTTCAAAGCGATAAGTTATCGTTTACAGCGCGTTTTGTCCGTGAAGAATAACGTAAGAATGGTTCTACCATCCTCCAGTTTCTTCCTTCAGTCTCAGTTCCTAAGCGTCCGTCCGAAAGATGAAAATCACAAAAGAAAATAAGAGAAGAAGCGCGCCCCGCGACCAGCCTTTCGCCGAGTTGGCTCGCCAATTATTCTCTGAAAGATTATTTATTTGCAGAAGGAATATGAACAGAAAAATTGAGTAGAAGAAAGTGCGTGGCGTTTGAGAAAATGTGATAGGAGAGAATAAACTAACGGATACGCGCAAAATATGTTTTAGGTTAGCAATGCATGTATGTCGTTTCCTTCGCCAGCTCCTGTCAGGATTTTGAGTGATTTTTTTAGCATTGAGAAATTAATTGAGGAATTAATGCATGCAGGGAAGATTGTTGGAAGGAAATGAAATGTTTGTCATAAAAAAAGATTAATGTTTGATGAATTATTTTATGCCCTGTTTTCCGCAGGAAGAATGATAGGATCGCCTCTTTAAATGAGTGAATTTTGAACCGCAATTTATCCCTTTTGCCATCGTTTTTCTGTCTTTTTCAATGGCGCAGGAGGTATGTAGAAAGTCGAATCTCTTCATCAGTTCTCTATTTCTTTTAATTCACAAATAATTTTTTTAAGGACATCAAGGCAAGAAGTCTATGCTATAAATTAAACCAAGTTTGTTCCAGTGTAACACCAAGGCGACAGCAAATGTATGCTTTCTCGTTTAAATTTTTAAAATTAATTTGTCTTATGTTCTAACTGTAAAAATATGAATTTTTAGTGAGTTGAACATGGTCTACATGTTAATGAGTCGTACACTTTTGATTAAACATAATAGAGCTCTGTTCACCTCTTAAAATTCTTGTCTACTCTAGATAAGTTGTGTGGTTGAGGATGTAACTGAAGATTCCACATAAAAACAAAAGAGGTGGGAAAACTGTTATTGCATCACACGACTTGGAGAGGGAATGAACTCTTGAAGAAATTGACACATAGATTGCTATATTAAGATGAAGAAATGAGAAAAACAATTTTATAATATATCTTACACGAAAAAGTGATAATTTTAACGCACCTTAAGTTCCAAATTAAAACATTTTTATATAAAAAAGGGTCGTCCCCCTTTTAAAAACTTGCTGCCATCCATTTCTAAACGAAAGTGCATTTGTTATTTAAATACAAAATTAATACTTATGCGTGACATACGCCATTTGCGTTACATTTCCTGCCGAGAGAATCTTCCCTAACAGCAATTCTGGAATGAACATGGATCACGTCCCGGCAGGTGACTTGGGCTGTCAAGCTGACACTTCTACGCGTTCCATTCCTGACGTGAGACACCTCTTAAACTAAAAGCTCTTGGATCCGTTTGTCCTTGACGAAGATATATCGTGGTTATTCGCCTTAATGTTTTGACGTTACTCTGGCGACGTTCCTCATAGCTACAATGGCTGCAGCTTCCACAGTCTCTTGAACATATTTTAATGCGAAGTTTTCAAAAGTTCGGGGTTATAATTTTAGTCATATAGCACAAAAAATCTGATGTGGCCTACACATGACTTTCTCCATATTTGGGGTATAGATATTTAAATTATTGTGAATAGCATTATGAGGCAAAATTATTATTTCGTATCGTAAAAGAATACAGTCGTCCTTATTGCCGTAAATTATATTTTGAATATGTTTACAGAATTCACCGCTACATGGTGGTGGCGCTGTATACTGGAAATTTACGAATACGCAAAATATCTCCGAAATGGATGGTTCTACGAAAATTTGTTTCAACAAAACTTGGAAGAAATATTATTCTCTACAACTTTGGTCCTCACGAAGATTACCAATAACGATATTTTTAAGGAGATATTTGACGGAAACCGAAAAAACCGATTATTTATAAATAATTCCTAAACAATAACTGCTATGGAAAATTGTGTATTTCCTTTGAAATATCGAAGTCAATTTTTTTCATGATCACAATACTTTCCCCATACTACGTATGGAGAAAGTAAAATCGCCACTGCGAGATGTGAATATTCGTAAGTGATTCCATTATAGCTAGCTGTTCTTCAGATCGTCTTTACGGAACGTAAAATGAGATTCCAACGGCGATGTGTATTTTCTTTTGACATCCCTAAATTGATTCATTATAAAATCCCGTCTACTTTATTCTTCGGTTAAAGAATGTGGCACCTAATGCGTCTGCATTAGTTGAAAACATTAGGCCCGCGACAGCCTTTTATGCGGCCAGCGCTGCCATTATGAAAGCTAACCCTGAGATGCAATACGCACAGATAATTTTATGTTTGTCAATTAAAAATTATGGTCGTAAAACGTTTAGCGGTGAAGTTGATACGCTGAAATATTATTAATTACCGCTTTTCAGTAACAGTATCGATCGCATCCTCTCAATTGATGCGAACTTTAATGCTATTTCGGCCAGCGTAGTAATAACTTTGCCTATCCCCGTGTTAGGAGCATAGTAAGTATAAACTTTGAAGCAAACTTTGTGATTGTCTCTTACGCTTTGAGAGTTAAAAAATGTCGTTCTTATTAATTGACGTATTACACAAAAAATGCCAAATATATTATTTTTTTATTAGGACGTTCGTGTATCAATGGTTGATTTTTCAAATTCTAAATTGTAGTTTCCATGAAAATGGTTATTATTCAACTGCCTCTGTTTTTTCCGATTTTGAACCATAAACCCGATATTAATACGCTGTTTTAATTTTACTGCCGGCGTTTCACTGTAGCCACCTACTTTGTTTCTTACTTTCTCATACGAAGTATAGAGAAAGTATTGTTATCGCGAAAAAATTCGACCTCGAGATTTTTACGGAAATATACGTTTTAGCTCTTGCTGAATCCGAAAAAGTGGTTTTTGCAATGCCGTCTGTCTGTCTATTACTGGCTCTGGAGCCTAAACGGTAGCGCGAAAATGTATGAAATCTCGTACTTACGCATTCTATCATACTGAGTAGAGTATAGGTAGAAATGGTTGACATTGATCAATAATTAAGAGTAGTTTATTCTACGCATTTTTAACAACAATTCGATTTTCTCAAAAACGGCTCTAACGATTTTGATCAAATTTCGTTACCTGAGTATACGTCTGCAATGTTACTAGGTATTACATTTTTCTCAATGAATGAGTATAAGGCTAGTTTATTCTTGGGCAACTGTAACAAAAATTGGATTTTCTAAAAACCGGCTGATACGATTTTCATTTTCTAAAGATAACTAAACGACGCATTATTATACGAGAAAGTTGGTACAATATATGTTGTACCGATTATTTTAAGGAGAAATAAGGGCGACTTTTAATTATTGGAGAGCGTATAAAACTTAAAACTATGTATGAACTAATCAAGCGAAGTTTTTCACAGAAACAAAATCACCGATGAATTCTAATAAATCCATGCTCTTATATCAGAGTTCCGCTCATTTTTTTTCTGTCGACGTTAAGGGGAAATTTCCCGCCATTTTCACCCGCGGAAGAAAACAATGGAGGAGACATCCAACTGGCTTTAGTCCGCCATATTTTATTCACGAGCCGAGTTAATTTCTTTTCTCTCGCAAAACCGAAATAGTTTAAATGTCTGGTTTGAAAAAAGAAGAGACTTAAAAAAACATTTCCCAACTCCGGAGTCGTTGTTTCCATGACTATAAAGCCGTCCCTTTTGCATTATTCTTTCCTCTTTATTTCACCCTCGCTTGCTCATTGTTAGGGGGCTTCTTAATTTACATCCTAACAATGCTAAGCCCTTTGTAACTGCGGAAACGAATAAAGTGACAACGGGGAAGTCCGACTCTGGGCTTTGAGCTTTTGTTAACTTACATCCCTACCGGCTCCCATTGTTGCTCTTAACAGAAGTGATAGGAAAAAAGAATCCCTTAAGGGCATCAGATTATATTTGCAATCTGCCGCAACAATAAAAGACAAAAGGGAAGCGCTCTCATTGTTACCTTTCGAATCGATGAGACCTTTTCATAATTCATTTTTTTATCGCTCGATGATTAGTCATCTCGCAAAGCGGAGAACATGTGGCATATTTACGGTGAAAAAATAATTTCCAAAATGGCGCAGGTCGAATTGGAGATTAAATAGGTTGTAAAATTGTATATTCTTCACACACACCAAGACTCTACATTCTTTTGTGTTTTTCCGGAAATTCGTCGCAATTCAAAAGTGATACAAATAGACACGAACAGAATTAAATTTCCTAATAACCGAGATTCATACGTAATAGTAATACATTATTTAAAATAGCTAATATGTATAATCTTCTCGTTATAAAAGTCGTCGGCTAATATTTTTGTAAATACGTCTGTATTAGTACGTCGTTCTAAATTTGCATTTATGCCTTCTCGTGCACTTTCTCTTTTATCGCTCATCATCAATTTTGATGTCACTTCCGACTCCATTTGTCACGGGATACGAACAGTTGCGATGCATTTAAAACATTAAAACGAGATGGCTATGTTTTATTCATCTCTTTAAGATTGTTTATTCATTTCGCTTCCCATTTAAAATCATAACAGCAGCCATAAACAAGTTAAGACAATTAAGACGCTCTTTAAAAAAACCGAATTGTATACTTATTCCGCCGAAATGTGCGTTTAACGTTAATTATAAGAAATAAAATACAACGAAGCGAGTAAACATTTTTTTTTAATGTTTACTCTTTTTTAAAAAATGTCTCCCAGCTAAAAAAAATGCTGACCTTGGAGACTGTCTTGACCTTGGAGAGTGGTCTTCTTCAAGTCGTTTGCAAAGAGCGGAAGGTCAGTAGGTGAGCGACTTTACATGGTAATCTCAGAATTCATTGAAAAGTGCTGTAATTAAAATTGACTTAGCTATCAGACGAAATCCAAATCGTCTTTAACTGTGATTAAACACCACCAACAGCTACCGACTTAATACCCTCAGTTACTACCTCAAGTATGTATATTGTTTTCCCCTCTTTTTATAAATATTCATTGTGTGTGTCTGTGTGTTCGTATGTATATGACAGAAATTTTGCGTGCGCTCTAACTCACAAACTATTCATCAGATCAGCATGAAATTCTTTATTTGTGATTTTATATGTATTCCTATGATTTGAAAAGGTTTTGATAACAATCGGTCAACCGGAAGTAGCGGTTTACTCCTGTCAAATTTTAGTTTTTCTTAAATATTGCGCTTAAAACTGAATTTTTGTTAACATACGTATATATAAGTGTTGTAGATATTATTTTTTCTACAACTTTTGTTTGATCTAAATTTTCATATGAAGAATATTTCGAGAGATATTCAATTTTCTTCGAAATTGACGGTTAGTGGGCAGCTCGCGCGCGTGGTATTGACAACAATTGAATGGCTGACGCTGAAGCATGCAAGTTGAACTTATTTGATTTTAGTTGACAACTTACGTAGTATGGAGGAAGTCAAGTTTTGGACACATCAGTTTATTTAACTGTTGATGTTGGCGTAAAAAAATCAGGATTCGGATAAAATTTGAGCTAAGGCTTAAAAGCTATAGGTGGACTAAAATTTTCTACTTTTTAACGTTATCTAATAAATACCACAGCTCAACCTTTTGCGAATTGTGCTATTTATTATTCGCACTAGGTGGAAGCACTAGAGCAGCGTTTCTCAACCTTTAGCAGACCGGGGAGCACCTATAGGTATTCATTAACTTAGGAGGAACATTAGGACAAACTTTTCAGGGAAACATTTGTTACCTACCATCATAGTGCACTTGTCCGAATAAAAACGATCTAGGAAAAAGGCGAATGAACTTAAAAAATCGAAATGAAATTTAAGACTACCTCGCAGATGTTCTATATTGGTTATTTAATTTTAAAAATAAATCCATACAAAACGATGAAGGATGAAAATCTTTCGGAGCAACTAACTATAGAGCGTTTCAGCATTTCGTGCTTTTAAGGCGTGTCTACTGTTAGATCCGTAGGTTGAGGGGAAGCAAAGTGTCGGCCAATAAGAGGTCTTGAATTTCCCTCAACCTTCAAAATTTCTTGACAATCGCTGTTGACACGATTGCTCACACTTTTCTCGGCGTCGGCGGAAAGCATGAACCTGCTTCGTTCCGATCTATAACTTCACTCGTCCACAGCTACTATTGAAGTGAGCGAAGTGGGAAACTTGGCAACATTGTGTCGTAGCCTAAACGAAATAACCGGAATGCGGGCGGAATACTGCGAATCCCATCGGCACGACATGTTGAAACGCACTGTAATGGTTACGTACGGAGCACCGGTTGAGAAACGCTGCACCATCATTCTTTATATAATTCTCGGTAGAAGTTTGCTTTAACTTTCAGATGACATAAATTTTTAAAGAACTATTATTTTAAAATTTTAATGGGTCTCTTAATATGAAATATTATTAATATTCGTATAATTGAATGGGCTATGCCCTGTTGTGTATTTAAGGGTTTTTCGGGATAATAAACATAATAATACTGCTCGTCTGCATGTTAAACTTTTTAATCGTACATCTACGATTGGTCGTGAGAAAGCTTTATTCACGGTTTTTGTGGTTCTTTTGCGAATACATAGTATGTAAATAAACTAAATCTCCAGGAAAGTTATTCGACTACATACTTTTATTTTTTCGATTGAATATACGTATATTCGAATCCCAGAACAAGCACTTGAAAAATGAGTACTTATATGTATTAGGTATCGGCAATAGCCGCAACAATGCTGCAAAAACGCAGCCGTCATCATTAATGATTCATCGAAACTACTTTCGAAGCCAAATTTCGCAATTTCACAACCTTAATGTGGTTGTCGGAGATACCTAAGAATAGTGCATATTTTTCGAGTGCTTTTTTCTATAATTTGTTTTCAGTCATAAGGCTGACCTTGATAATTCTACATTAAATATATTCGCATGCCCAAAGAAAATATATTCAAACAAATTTTTTAAACTGCCCTTCATTATTTTTTTCGTAAATATATTCACTCTTTTCATCGTTTTTGTCTTTAAAATCCTGCTTGCTTTCTCGATAGCGTTACTCTCTTGCATACCGAATTCAAATTATCATATTTACATATTTATTAATATTTAAATTCTGTATTTTTGTCATTTTTAATCTTTGTCACCAGAGGCACTGTTTTCTGGAAAAATCCCTTTCTTTGAAATTATAATTCTAAGAAACTTTTAATACCAAAGAGCTTATTATTTTTTTAATGGTAAGGTATAATTCCCATTAGTAACTTAATAGGAGACAAACTTTTCTCTAGCAATTTAGCGGAAATATTTCAGCGTTTTAAACTTTCTCAGGAATATTGTCGCATGAATTAAGTCCTTAAAAAATCATCAACTCCACGCACTATAATTTAAAAGCGATAGTGTACCTGCACAGGAGACAAAACGTTTTTCGTAATTTAGCTAGAATATCGCAGCTCTTTAAAACTTTTTCTAGAATACAGCTGCGTAGAACGCCCTAAAAAAATAATAGGTATCCATGCATTATAATTTTTCCGCTAAACCTGCCAACGCCTCTATCTTCAGCAAATTTATATCAATCTGTTCGCGTTAAGACTTAAAATGTGGTTCCCTCGCAACCTTTCCGACGAATTTCGCCGTCATAAACAAAATTGGGAAAACTGTCTCGAGCAATACACGATTTGATCCGCCACTCTTCCGCTTTAGGCCATCCAAGATTCACTAGACTGTATTATGTATCAGTACGCAAGGAAGTTGCTTCGGGCCATCTCTTTTCACGCTGTGAGAGGCAATATATTAGATACAAGGATGCGATACATGACGTAATACGGCGAGATACTACCGAAGCGCAGTTGTCGAATCGCATATACATAAGAGAAATACGACCTTATATATTTTATGCGGGCACAGGTAAGGCGAGAGGCATTTTTTGAAGAAGGTTCGAGGTAGGTTTCTTCTTTTTGGAGAGAAACGTCGAGATTGACGCATGAGAATATTATGGCGAGGCTTTTCATTTTACCTGTAGACAGCGGTTCGACCCAAGGCCTCGCGTGACTGGGCGCCGTTCGACTTCGGCACAACGGGTCGTATATTTCGTAGACTCCTACATCCGAGTTATTGCACTCTGACGGGAGTGCGGGGTAGACGGATGGAGGGGGGGAATGGAGGCTACCCATACACGTCCAAGCAGTCAACAGCGAGAAGGTCATCCGAAATGGAAGATGGGTTTTTTATTACCGCGCGTTAAAAAAAAATGTTACGAGGAAAATTTAAATTCTTTTTTTTTTGGAGGAAATTTGTTGAAATCGATTAATTAAGTTGGTCATATTTGTTAGTGGACTCTGTGAATATGACTTAATTTTAATGTCGAAATTTGATCAAGTATGTACTCTTCCATGCAGTATGATCCGGTCATGACCAACTTTCTGAGGTGTGCATAAATCGGTGAAAATTGGCTGCAAACCAATTTGCTTAAAATTATTTTTTTAAACAATGGATTGTTTAAATAAACTTTTAAAATATTTTTCCTACTACTACTATATAAAAACTTAAATTAAAAAATATGTAAATATTTGGAAAAGAGAAGACTTGCAATTTGATGCTAATGAATGAAGACTACTGAGGCGTAGGAAGATTTATCTAATACTAAAACCGTCGCCATAGCAGTATTCGCTTCAGATTTATTTTACTGTATGATACTTTGCAGCTAATGTCTGAATTGATTGATGTCGACGCTAGCTAAGTGAAAGCTGGCTGATGTCGACATTAGATGAGAGGACCTGGCTGATATTTAAAAAATGTTATTTGCACGTAGTTTTCAAATAAAACCGCCTACGCTGTACAATGAATAGTAAAATGCTATCCGACTCGGGGAAGTTTCATTTATTTAAACTCCGAGAAAATGTTTAAAATTATAGGTCATAATAGAATATATCTCATAAATTGATACAGCATAGGTCTCCAAGCTTTTATCAGTGTGGCAGAACAATAAGAACCGCATTTTAAACGCATACAGCTTTGGTAGCAATTTCCACTCGTCTATTACTGATATCATTCGCAATTTGTATATTAGCCGTGGTATCCGCACAAATGTATAAATAAATGTTAACACACAATTTTATACGAAAGAAAACACTGCAAAAGTATCAGAATTATTGATTTACCTTTTTTAAATCTAAATTCTAACAATAGACACGCAATACTAGCTTCCAGAAGGCTACATTTTCTTATTTAGGCGCGAAGAGATTGCTTATACGTCAACCGATAAAACCAGCAGAATGCTTACGTGTCGGGATCACGCAATTTTCAATTCAGAATTCGTATCCTTTTTCAAAATCGATTTATTTATTTTATTTTGGTCGAGAATTAGCATTTTTTCGGTCACGGAAGATAAATATCTGAAATCTGATGTGTCAACCACCATGTTTATTCGTCGAATCAAATTTAATTATCGATAACACTGGAACTGCACGCTTGAACAACCGCCGCATAATTAGAGATGTAGATTGAAAAACAAGCAAAGTTGAATATTATCCATGTAATTCCATTATGAATTAATTATCGAAATACTGCCGCAGGTTTAGATGGAATTAGCACGGAAATCGCTCATCAAGGCAATATCAGCCTTCCATTTACTCTGTGGTGAGCTTTTAAAAGTGTCGAAATATCTTTGGGATAAAAATATTAAATTAATGACAAGGGATATTGACTATTTGATTTATTATAAGGAATTGTGATGTAGTTTTAGAGTACTTAATTATTTGTGATATCAGATTAGGATGATATTGTGATTTACATTGTTTTCAATAATATATTCCATAACATCTGTGAGGTAAAAAGCTCCATAATTTTTCAATTAAAAAAACTTCATAAATATCTATATTTCCGTCTTCAAAGAACGATGCGTAGGTGTTTTGAAGATGACCAAAAAGTCAATGATTTATTGAGTCAACTGTCAGTTATTGAACTTTCTTTGTACAACCAAATGTTCCTGAGAGCAAATTATGCCAAACAAAATAATTCAACAGAGAAGTATCGAGCTCGTACCATGGCAGAAAAAATTCAAGAATAAGCACTTTAAGATACTTGTCTCAGATAGCCATAAGGCTATAAAAAACCAGATGCGCATATCCGCTGAATAGCAACCGTCTTCGGTTGTATCTCACCAAAAATAGTTTCTAATAACCTTGTCGTAGCTGTTGGAGATACCTGAGATAAATATTTTTAACTGCTTTTAATTGATCTCTGAACAAAATAGTCCTTCTGCCGGACTTACAACTATTATATCGCTAGCTAACAGTGAATTTTATTTCTCCTGCGAACCTTCCTCGATATGTACTAATGAGACGATGTGACTTCATATCACATCCTAAAAACTAACCACATAACGCTCAAAAGTGAGATTTTATTTTATGAAATGCTTTCTAACTATTAACTCTTTCTCCCGTATTCATTTAAAGTAATGGCTAGCGTATAAATATTTAACGAGATGTCTCTTTAGTGCAAAATACCTCTCCTCCATGATCGATAGGCTCTCCCTTCAATACACCTTGTTAAACCTTTCTGATAACGCGGGGTCAGAGTACTCGAAACCGACGGCTAATTCCACATAATCTGCTAAATGAAAGGACATACTGTAGCGCTAAACGGGATTATACCGTTCGACACAGGTGATTGTTAAAGGATGTGTTTAAGCGTTAGTTAAAGCTGGAATAGCCGGATAGGAAATTGATTGTTTTCGGTTTCCAAGGCAGCAACGGCTATTTACACACCGGCTCAATGTCAGTTCTAAGCACGTCTCTCTCTTTCTTCTCCGTTCCTTCGAATGACTGGATCAAGATAGAAAGAATTTTACCGTTTCTCCGCCGGGATTTCTGTAGCTTTTACGGCAGGGGAATATACTGCGAATTTAACGCCCCTTCAAAGTTTTCTGTGATAATGTGCAAGAGGGAAGGATAAGGGCGAGTGATTCGGTGGAGCGATCGGACGATAAGGCTCAGTAATGAACTCTTGAGAAGTTTAACGCGCTTAATTTTTTTTCTCCTAACGTTAGATCACTCGAGAAAGAGGGAATGACCGAGTTAATTTTTTCGAATGGATTTTTAATCATCGAAACTTCTCTCTCGGAAAGTTTTTACGCCGTCTTTTTTTTTTGCAGCATTTTAATGGCGTTTGATCGTTATTTAACAAGGTTTTTTGTTTTCCAAAGTCCGTAATGACTTCGGATTGTTAAGAGAATATTTCGGAATAGTTATAACGGTGATCAAAACGTTCAATTTAACGAGATAAAAAGGCAGTATGTATGCATGCGTCCATGCATGCGTCCGAAATATTCTCAGAAAATATTCCTCGTCGCGACGCATTTCCAGGCAACTTCGCAAGTAAAACGCAAGTTTAACAGCAACCTTGCAATTTAAAAAATTATAAGCTACGTTATCATCGCTTGCTCATAATTTTCAATCGAGGAAGATAATAGATAATCCTGAATAAAGTAGGAAGTAATTTAAGTATGAGTGCAAACAAAAAGTTTATAACTTTTGTTTAATTTTGAGAGCTCTATTCCGTTGCAAATCCTACGTTATGAACTCTCTCATTTACTACGGATCCTCGCCGCTTACGTCCGCTATCGAGAAATTTAATTATGAGCGCATTATAGCACATAATTTAGCTGTAATTTCACTTAGTCAAATTTTATCCAGAGGGATGAAAGTTTGGAAACGGAAGTCTATAATTTTTTTTACCGAAACGAAATTTATTGCCTCCAGAAAGTTAAATGAAATCGTCTTATAGATTTTAAAGTCTTTAATTTAATAAGTTCCGCGTTTTTCAAAATTCTGATTCGAATCGATAATTTTTTTTGTCCGCCATTTTTTTACTCATTTTTTAAAAATTTTTGGTGACGTTTCTCCAAATCTTACCGATTTTATCTTCCTTTCTGATTAAATATTATGACGGTGCGCAATCTATCGGATGGATTCCATCCATCTTCGAAGGTAAATTCGCTCGCGTATCTGTCGAAATCGTCCTTGGAGTCGCTTCAATAAGCTTATATTTACCTTTGGTGACAAGCGAGAGAGAGAGAGAGAGATATATATAGAGGCATATAGAAGAATAGAGAATCGCTCGGAATTTGCTCCGTCCTGTTTTAGTCTTAATCAGTGTTTGCTTAATGCGAAGGCATATTTGATAGGATTTCAGCGATGCATTCTCTCGTCTCTCTCTCACATACAAACAACCTTTTAAAAGAACACATTCCCGCGAAAGGAACTACGCCATTCCTGAATCTTCGCTCCCCCTCCCACTCCTCTTGCTTTCTCTCTTCTATTCTCGAGTGTCCCATGAATATAGAGGTGGATTCTGATGGGATAGACCGCACTTCACGTTAACTTCTCTCTCTCTAAACCGACCTGAATTTTGAAAGATTCGTTTAAATTGTCATGGCCTGTGTTTCCGTCAGATTTCTCTGGAAGCGAAAAGAGATTCGTAAAAGTCTCGGTCGGTGTGATTTTCCTAAATATCAAGAGGTTCGTTTATGATATTTAAGGGGTTTGAATTTTTTCCGCGGAGAAATTTATAACGAAAAAGAAAGTTGCCTATGATGCCTTTGAGAAAATGCCTTCTGTTCACGTTTAAACATGCATTTATCCAAAGAGATCCGCTTTCAAACTTAAGTTTTTACTTCACATTGTTCAAAAAAATTTCTCCGCAATTGTACATAGTGTTGATCACGTGTGGCATCAAAAAACTGAGATACAGGTATTGTGCAGATTATTTTTTGTTGTCCACATTTAATTTATAATATTTTAAACCGACAAATGCGCAACAGTAACTAGTCTAGTTTAAAAGATCCTGAGTACAGGTGTGATTACGATATTGTACATAAAAACATTTCATATAAATGCCGAGGAATATTATAAGGCGACATGTAGATATTATAATTATGCGTCAACGCACAAAGGAATTGACAGCGGCATTTTTCGATTAAGATAACTGTTCGAATAATAAATTAATCATATTAAAACTTGACATAAAATATACTATAGAATTATTGCAAATTTCTATAAAGGAAAATAATTTCCGAGGGAAAAAGTCTGTATTATGAACGATTGGATAGAGTAAGAGCTGCGCAGACACATGAATTCGAGGTAAATATGCACGTCGTCATTTTGAATAATTAAGTGATACAAAGTGCAACTGACGAACTGGCAATATTTGCACTTATTCGAATCAGGACATAAGTTTTGAACGCTCGATGTTTGCTGCCGCAAGACATGGCAGTAACACCGTGAGAGCCGCAGCAGTAAAGGGGGTGTCAACATCACGACTAAATCACACGACTGAAAACGTCCCGAATGCTCCAAAAGTTATAAAACTGCAAAGATAGAGCGTAAATCTGAACGCGACGTTGCATTTTAGAAGCCGAGAACGAACCCGCAAGGTGGCGTTGTTCTATTCCTTCGAATCTCCCGTACGCTTCAGCATTTCCATTCCGCACATTCACGCAAATCGCCGCCAACATCCTTTCCTGTTCCATTCATTCCGTTTATTCCGGTCTTTTCTTTTCCGCCCCTCTTTCTCCCTCCACTCTGTTTCCCTCACTTTCTCTCCATCTCTCCGTGTCTCTCCTCCTATCTCTTCCTCTCCCCCTATCTTTCCCCCTCCCCTATCTCTCCCCCTATCTCTCCCCCTATCTCTCTCTCTCCCCTCTCTTTTTCCCATCCCTCCCCCCCTTCCCTTCGTGGGTGTTTTCCTGCGTGGTCTTTTACTAGGATGGCCAAGTCAGGTCTTTCCTAGGTTTTTACCAGTATTACTATGCCTTTCTATAGAAATTTTCCGAATTTGTAATTTTCTATTTTGCTTGTATGTTTTTCTATTTATTTTATTTTCCGGTTCTTTTATGCGAAATTATTATTACTATTTTTATTCTCATTTATAATTGTTGACGAAGGGTTAAATGGAAGAAGGGACTATATAGTCTCAATTTCGCCCTAATAAAGTCGTTTGTCTGTCTGTCCCTCCCTCCATCAACCCCCCCCCCCCTCCCCTATTTCTCCTCTCCCTTTCTCTCCCATTCATTAAAACGTCACACTTTAGAGCCAAGCCGAAAACTTCACCTCCTTCAAACTCGGCTCCTCTTTATTTTTTTTTAAAGCCATCCTTTCAACTACCTCAACCCCTACATCTCATTCCCCTTCTTTATTAACGGTCTTTATTAACACCCTGTTCGATCGCCTCTTCTCCCACTCCTTTTTAAACACTTGAGAGAGGGATTGATGCTTTTGTTTTTGAAGAAAATAGAGGGGGAGATAAAGTTGGAAAAGGGGAAGGAAGGACAGACGTTACGGCAGTGTTTTTTTAAACCTTTTTGCTTTGGCGACGCATTTTTTAAATGATCCAGCTCTCGCGACACGCCATGAAAATAAAAAGTCAATTTTCTTGGTTGAAACATAATAAAAATACTTAAAATTCATAATTTAATAAAAAAACAAATATAACAATGTTTATGTTTATTAACATCAAATTAGTACCGAGGTCACTTCGGGGTATGTACAACGAAATCTATATATATATATTTATTTAACAAAATAAACAAAAAAAGAAATAAAAATCTGTCATATAACAGCTTTTAAAAAATTACCGTCAAATTTGAGCCTTTTTTCTAAATTTTCGCGACACGCTCGGACCTCGTCCACGACACACCAAGTGTGTCGTGACACACCGGTTGGGAACCACTGCGTTACGGTCTTATCGCTAATTGCTAAACCAGCTGATTCGGTCCGTAAGAAGAGGAAATCTCTCTCCATCACTCTTCATACATTCGAGTGAGTAGGAAAGGGGCGAGAGAAAGGGGAGAAAGAGAGAGAGAGAGGGGTTGAGAGTCGCGCACTAACTGGGTCGCATGGTGGAGTAAAGGCGCGGAGTGGGAGTGGAGTGTAGTTAGGCAGGAAGGGAGCAGGAATAGGGAGGAAGGAAGGAAAAAGGAGGAAGGGAAGAATGCATCCCTATTGGCAAACCCTCCTCCTCCATAAGGGCACGTTCCGTTTTCTTCGTGAATTTTTTTATTGCTCCGAAAATTTTGTTTTTCTCTCTTCTGCTGTCTCTTACGTTGTTTTTCTTCCTCCGATACTCCCTCACTCACTCCTTTCCCTTTAACCTCACGATACAAATCGCTTCCTAAAGTGCTCTTTTGTATTAACCGTGGCGCAATATCTCCGCCGGATTGATCGGAAGATATCGAAAATACAGTGTTATTTGTTCCGGTGAAGACAGGGCTAGTCAAAATTATGTTTAAACACTCAATGTCAATGGGTCACCAATTAATCTTCGATATTTTAAGGCCTATGTCCATGGCAGTAAAAACTAAAAACACAGGAAGGTAAATTAAGACGATCATTTGTGAGAAAACGGTGAATTTTATTTTTTTAGTTTGTTATTTATAACATGTTATTCTAAACTTTTCTCCATGGCAATGCTCTTGAGGAAAAAATCTAACTTTTGTGCAATTTTCGCAATTGATATTAGGCTTGGCGAGTCCGCTGAACTGCAAATTTGGCCTCCTTGAACTTAAGACCCAGGCTAAATGGCCCTTCTCTCCCACATACGCGTGCACACACACATTCATACATACATACATTCATACATACATTCATACATACATACATACATACATTCATACATTCATACATACATACATACATTCATTCATTCATACATACATTCATACATACATTCATACATACATTCATACATACATTCATACATACATTCATACATACATTCATACATACATTCATACATACATTCATACATACATTCATACATACATACATACATTCATACACAGAGAGAGAGAGCCGTTTTATTCCGGTTGTTTCTTTCGAGAAACTCTTGAGATGGCAGGCAGAAGTTCGGGACGATTCGACGAATTTTTTCTCTCCCTCCTTTTTTATTGTTTCAATATTAAAGGAGAGAAAGGTTTCGCGAACTCCTCTTCGAGTCATTTATCATCTCGCTGTAAGATACAACCTTCGGAGTGCACTTGATGCACGCCGATGTTCAGTTTTTCTTCTTGCTAGCTCCTGTGGAACATCTCCTTTCCAGATAAATTCTGGCAGTCGCGTGCAATCATTTTTTTTTTCATTTAATGGGATTTCTTTCGCCCCTTATATCCCCGGACAAGTTTAGTAATTTCCTTGATTTTTTATCTTCTGATCAATGGTAACCTTTCCCCTGCATGGTTGGCCGGATTGGTGGCAATAAATTCTTCGGTGGGCCACATTGGAAATTGCCCATGCCTCGGAGGACTAGATTAACGTTAAATCTAAAGTTACCAAAGCGACAATAAGAGTGAAATTCAAGTTTAAAATTAGGTTTTTAGAACTAACATTTCAGTATTAAAAATCATGGTGGAATTCAATCTTAGAAATACTTTCGAGATAAGATAAAAAAACATCGGTAAAAGGAACTTATTTAAACCGAGAAATATTTACTAAGGGATACCAATGATATTTTAACAGATTCCACCTGGCAAAAATAAAAACAAAAGTTTCGTAAACTATGAAACACTAGCGGTGGGCCGTATAAAATTGCTTAGTGGGCCGCATTCGGTCCGCGGGACGCAGATTTGCCACTCCTGGTTTACGTGTCGGCATGGCAGCGTTAAACTCAAGCTGCTGCGCGATGTGGCTTTGATGCATAGCTCGCGCCTTCGTGATTCTTTGTCATCAATCTTTGCCTAGTTACTGATAACTCGGGAGCATACAAATTTGTGACCCAGTCTTTCACTAATATATGCTGAATTAATTAAACGTGCCGTATTCGTTCAGGAGAATTACCGAGCTTCTTTATGGCTGACGTCAGAAGTGCAAACTGTGCGTATTTAGGCTAAAAAATCTGCCGTCATTAGAACCTGCTGTCAGTGGATCACCGTTGATGACGACTGCGGGTAATCTACATTAGAATCTGGTTTTCCCAAAATATTCACAGCTATTGGAGAAACATTTTTTCAGTTATTCGTACACTTTAAAAATATAATGTTATTCACCAATCATTCCCTTTAACTATCATTTAACGCGATTTACTCTAGGTCTGAAAAAATCTACAATTTAAGTTTAAATACACGACCGCCTAAACAGAGATTCTGGCGTATTCTAGGAATCGTCAAAACCTAGAAGGTTTAAAAATTTGAAGACATTTTTAAAAATTTGTGTGTCTCAAATTTTTGGAAATGCGTACATCAACAATCGAAAAAAATGTTTTAAGTCAAGTAAAAGACATACGTAAAAACCAAAAACTTCCGTCCGGAGTCTTCGCCAACATTCATAAGCCATTCACAGAACGGAAACCTTAAAGAAACGCAGGAAATTCGTTCCACTTTTTTCTCTCTCAGCTGCAAATCCGAGACTGTTGGAGGAAAATGAGTATTTTTTTTATTATACATCTTCTCGTCTTTTTCCCCCCTTTCCTCTCATTCCGCTAAAAAGCCTCTAAAAACAAAAAAAATATAATCCGGCGCCTTCTCTTCATTGCAATTGGCACGGGTTGGGATCCTCCGGTTATACACATCGCTTGCGCGTATCTCTATCTTTATCTCGAAGGAAGCGACGCATTCGAAATTCCCCACCCACCATCTTCCTCTACGAAATGGAGCGGTATTCTTTTCCGTGTAAGATTCGAGGATATTTACGCTTCCTTCCCCGATTTTATTTGCTCCACACAAAAGGAACCTTTTGTTCCAGAGGGCTGGCACGCGGAAGGATCTCATCTTAACTCTGCTCCATCTAATTCTTCAATCTTCCCACGAATGCCTCCTCTTGGTGCCAACTCTCGAAGGAAAATGTTCAAACATCCCAAGGAATGTAATTTTTATGCGCCCTATATAAAGATGGACATTTTAGACCATTCACCTATACGTCTACTTTTCTGAAGGTTTTTTTTAACAAGTTCCTGAGCATTGATAGTCTTATTATATTTATGTTTATCAATTTTTGACGGCGCTCATCAATGGACTAGATTGGAATAATTATAGTAACTTTCTGTTCCATCTAATTTACATTCGACTATTACAACGGCACGGGTCAGAAATCATTCAACAAGATAATATTTGTACATCCTATAGCGTAAATGGTTTTCAAATCTACTTTTAAGAGACTTGAATGGATTAGTAACTGTTCAATCTGCCTCTTTTTATACTATTTATTTATTAACTTCACTCATATATGTACATGCTTTCAAATCCGAAATAATAATGTATATTAATAAATTTGAAACAAAAGTTGTACAGAATAAAAAATGTTAGGGCGTCCCACGATTAAAAATATTTAAACAATTTTCACGTTCTCGGTATTTTTTTTACATTTAAGAAATGGCCTATTTTATATACCATTTACATATTAAACTGCTGTTTAGATTCGGTAAGTATCACCGCGATAATTAGCTCGATTAGTTTACGTATAGCTAATGAATAAATCGGCTTTGCATCAAACATTCAATAATGAATATATGGGAAAGATAAAAACCAAGGCCAAGACCGAAAACAAATTTATCACTCTCATTTTAGCATGCTTATTTAAATTTTAAATGTTTTACTGACAATTTCGTATTTATGTCAAGTGATTCTCACGCTTGATGGATAGGAAGTAAATTTCGTTTTGGAAATTCTCACGACCTCCACATTTCGATTGTATGAAATTTTTCGTTAAATCATCCAGAAACCTTTCCAGTTAATTTTCCCATTGTGCAGATCTTTTTCGAATAGCTTTTTTTTAGAAACGGAAGATTTATGTAAAGGAAATCGAACATACATTGATTGAATGACACATTTCACCGTATAGCTTTTCCTACCTTTCCCTCAAATTAAAAAAATCGTTTAATTCATTGATATTATCTTCGGGCGTCATTCCTTTCACTATCATCATTCACGCATACACACACACATATATATATACACTCGCATTATAATCTCTACAGTGAGGGAAAATTTTTAAAAAAATATACCTGCCGGACAAATTGTCCCGAAAGTGAATGAAGCGGGACGACATATCCTGCGAGCAGAAGAAAAAAAAGCTACTTCCTGTTTATTCAGATACGCTCGCACGCGCGGGATTCGATAAATACCCCGTGACCGGGATGGAATATATATCTGACTGAAATTAATCCGGCGACGGGAGTTAATTTCCTGAGAGCATGCATACATACATACATACAAACATACATACATGCATACATACATACATACATAAATAAATACAAACATACATACATGCATACATACATGCATACATACATGCATACATACATACATGCATACATACATACAAACATACATACATACATACATACATACATACATACATACATACATACATACATACATACATACATACATACATACATACATACATACATACATACATACATACATACATACATACATACATACATACATACATACATACATACATACATACATACATACATACATACATACATACAAACATACATACATACATGCATACATACAAACACATGCATACATACAAACAACATACATACATACATGCATGCATACATACATACATACATACATACATACAAACATACATACATACATACATACATACATACATACATACATACATACATACATACATACATACATACATACATACATGCATACATACAAACACATACATACATACAAACATACATGCATACATACAAACACATACATACATACAAACATACATGCATACATACAAACACATACATACATACAAACACATACATACACACACACACACACATACTTGCGCCTTTTCGAACTGTGCGGTCGACTTTTTTTTCCCTCCGTCTTCCCAATCGTCTCCAAAAACTGCTCATTAAGTGTCGCGCGTTTTTCATTTTTTGTATTTTTCCGAAATCCTCTTGACGTCCTCTCTCTTCTCCCTCTTCTGGTTCTATTCCTCGGCTATCCCCGTCCCACTTATGTCCCTTTTCCTCTCTCCCACTCTTCCGCAAAATACCGTTCCCACCTACTAGACTTGCATCACCCCGACGTTCCTGCAATCAATCCCATTTTCGGCACTTGCGCAATGGGATCGCATTCTTAACCTCGTCTCCACGAGCTTTAACCTATAACGATTTCGGTCGAGAAGTCGTTTTCTTTTTTTATATAAAAAAGAAGGAATCACACGTCGCATAAAATTTATTTTTATTCCAAGGTTTTGTACTTGTGACTCCAGATTCGATTAATTTTTTTTTTAAAGTTCACGGTTCATACATAACTGGTATAAGTTTAATTTTACTATGCTAGTGCAAAATTCCACTAAAGATGTAACGCCCTTTAGGAAGTCATAGCGACGGTGAAGTATGCATGGTGATTATTTCTCCGTGACAAGCAATTGTTACAAAGCGAGTCGCTTCACATGTACCAAGCAGGTCTGAAATATCGGGGTAATTTTAAAAGTCTTTGTTACAGCCTGCATTTAAAAATCACTTGGTTTTTCTTGAATAAAATTATATATCTAGGAATGGTTTGGTAAAAATATGTTAGAATAAATACTACTAATTTTATTTTAAAATGTTAAATTCTATACGAAACTTACTCGATGAGCAAATAAACCGACTCACGAATTAGCATTTTAGATCAAATTTAACCTATACTTTTTCTATTTATTTCTATTTTATTGCCATTTTCTCTATATTACGCATGCGTACATGCTAAGTTCCTAAGCTTAGCTCGCAATTCTGAATTACGATTAAGTACATGCCCCTTGTCCTAGAAGAAATGTTTTTAAAAAATCAAGGTAAACGTTATGGTCTTCGTTATAAAAACGACTCTATGAAGTACTGCATATTAATTTTCATTATAGGAATCAGGTGAATAACAAATGAGGGTACCGAAGTTATATTTAAAAAAGAAGCAAGATCAAAATGCAATCTAACACAGAAGTAATGATCCCACACGCCCACAGGGTGTGTCCACCATCCAGAGGTCGTATGCCTTCAACCCGTGATTGAAAGGAGGGAGAAAAATCAATCCGAAATCAATTCTGACCTCAACGGGCACCTTACAAGATAAAAATTCAGGTCTTAAAAAAGATATCTTTTAGTCCGTCCCTCTCGGCGACAAAAATTCTACCTCTATTTTTGGACGAACGTCTCTCCCTTTAAAAAAAATCTACATTTCATTATTTGGGGAAACGTTATAACGATTTCCAGACAATCCTACTCTGCTTATCATCCACGGAATGTCTAAAACCCAAAAAAATCTCCTTCTCTGAATCGGCTCTTTTATGCCTAAAAGTAGCCCAGAATTAAGGTAGAATATCCTACGAACGCAATTTAACTTATTTATTTATTTAAACTTTACGAAACACGTTGAATGTTCAATGAATTAAGTCAACGCACAGTCTTAGTCTTGGGTATTTTTATGAAAAGACTGGCGTAACAATAGAGTGGCCAAATGCCACGGACCAAGGGGATCGTGAGGCCCCGGGGAATGGGGGGGTCGAATTTTTCCGAATATGGAAGAAATTAAGATTTTTAGCATCTTTTTTCGACGAATTTCTGAACTACTTTTCATTTAATCATGGCTTTTGGGTAGTAATTTTAAAATCCTAACCTTTTCAGCATAGTCCTGACAATTGAATAATAAGTGCAACTTTACAGTGGGTTTCGGGTTTAATTAAACATAGTATGTATTTACTGGTCGAGGGGGTAGGAGAGGGGCCACCAATAATGTGTTGCCGTGGGCCCTTCCGCTCCCAGTTACGCCACTGTGTTAACGATAGGCAGAATATAAATACAATATGTTAATCTGAATCATAAAAAAACTGAGATAGTAAATATGAAGTTTTATTTTAACTTATTCGCCATGTGCAAAAACAAGTAAAAGTTATCAAACCTTCAGACTAAAATGATTATGAATCTTAAGTACTTATTGACAAAATTAATTAGTTTTACTTAAGTTTTAAAACACACGGAATAAAAAGTTTCCACATCGGTATCAGAAATATTGTGATAGCTGCAGGGGCGGATTTACGGACAGTGGGGCTCTGCACGCAGCCTTTTTTGAGACCCAATTTTTTTTTCATAATTTTGGAATTCGGGGGGCCCTCAGCAGCACGGGGCCCTGCGCACTGCGCATACCTATAAATTCGCCCCTGGATATCTGTCGTGACAAATAATTGCGTCATCACTTCCAGTAAGTATCTTGGTAAATCGTAGGAGAAAATTACGAGGTAGGATTGCGTACAGAACGTATGACAAAAAATTATCTTCTTAATCAAGGGAAAGGAGACATTTATAGTAGTAGTAGTGGCCCTAAAAAAATACCTTAATCCAGTCCTAAATTCATCTCACCCCTCCCGCTGAATATTTTCTTCAACTGGGTTCGTGGGATGCTTGTTTCCCGCTATTTTTTACTGGTGTCGTGTACCGTATTTTATTCTAACTTCATCAAATAATACAGTTTTCTGCCGTATTGGCAGGAACGAGTTCTGAGCAATGAAATGCATCCAAAATGTTCACGCGAATGACCGAGTGTATTCCATAGCGAACGAACCCTACGCTCAAATTTCTCTCTCCTATCATACTGCCCCAATTTACGTTCAAACCTGAAATTAATGGATGCACACAAATAGGCATTGACTGTGACCGTAAATAAATTCCCGTCAGTGATGCAAAAATGTAGAAAAAAGGTTGGAAGCGCGAGATGTGCATTTAGACAACAAAGTAGCCGTCGTCAGTGGCGATTAAACGATATCAGATTCAGAAATTATTTTTTTAAGAAGCTTAATATCTCGCAAACGACTGAACCGAATTTGATGAAATTTTCAGGATAACATTTATAATAAAAAAACGTTATAATGTATTGAACTCGATATCAAAGAACCGGGCTCGACTCCAGGGGATAATTTCCATTTCCCATAAGGTAACACGTAAAAATGGACATTTCGACGTGCAGACTTTCATTCTTTCTTATATTAAAATTAGAAGGAATTGACCTAAAATCTTCGGATATAAACTCTTTTGAAGAAAACATTATAAAGTTTCTTATTCTTTTAATCTTTTTTCCGTCTACAGTTCGAAATCGCTCAATTTAAACGTTTAATTCACACAGTTTGAGGAAATATTGCCATTTTTTAACGGGATGTTACCTTGCCTAACTATTCTATTGTTAGATCTCGATATCATATTGTTATTTCAATCCTTATGGGTGTAAACGTGCTTTGAATGCTTTTAATACGAGATAGAGGGAGAGGGAGGGGGGAGAGATGGAGAGAGGGGGGGTGAGGGAGGGAGGGAGGGGGAAAGATTTTCAAGACAGTTGAAGTTTCAGATGTTAATATTATCTCCCTAAATAGTTTGAACGATCGTATCTTTCCTCCCGTCATTTTTGACGGGCTATACACTAGTATCAGATAACACCTACTGATGGCAAATATACAAATATGCATGTCTTAATTGCCGAGGTAAGATGGGCCGGACGAATTAACTACGAGGGCCGGATATGGCCCTAGGGCCGTAGTTTGGACACCACCCTATCTAAAGGAGTAAACATGCGGATTACATTACGATTTAGGTCACGGGTTTCACAAAAAACTGACCAAATTCTTTTGAAAACTATGGGGTTTTCATTTCGGCACTCCACATCAAAATTCCATCTTAAGAGCTTACATTAGTTATATGACACTCCAAAGGCCCCAAAAGGTTGTCCCAACAAGAGGTTCTGTGAAGGCATGCTAATTTATGCGAAACTACCAGATTAACTCTATCCCAAGTACCAAGCGAACTTCTACCTCTCTCTACACTCCGTTTTACTTGATGGCATGGAAGTTTACTAGTGTAGTACCATAAACTCCAAGAGATATTTTTCCAGGTGAAATTTGATGACCGCCATTGACTAAATTAAACATCAGCTATTTTCGTGTATCTAAAGGCGAACGCTTAAATATCCATCTTGTGCAGATCTGGATTTAAGTCTTACGCTTCTGGTTGCGCGTGGGAATTTTTTAAAACTTGCAGGTGAGTAAAATGCGCGACTTTTAATACATTTATCGTTGCATTAATAGAAAACATCTGTTCGTTCCAGAGTGTGGATGTTTCTTTCTCTTTGCTGAGCATGCCGTACATCCTTTCGATGGCAGTATATTGCACCCTTCCCACATTGCTGTAAAAGTAGTGTTATATTCGGATGGTATCTTCATGAATATACTCTCCAAAAATTTATGGGAAAGGACATACAAGACTTAAGAGCTGGGACGATTTCTGGGTGGTAGCGATTCTTGTAGGTCCTGGCTAGCAATAAGGCGTTTATGTTAATTCCATTACCTAAACTGGAACACTCCAGAGATATCGAAATTCTTGTTGACTTGTCGTTTCCGCATTTTGATTTAGTATACAGGAAATCTTCGTGGAGACCTATTATTACAGACATTTTCATCGGATGAATCCAACTTCACCCCAAATTTGTCGTATTTATTACATGACGTCATTTTAAATGTTCCTGCGCCACTCCTCTTAAAATCGAACTTCAGGAATCAAGCATATTTTTCCTCAGTTTCCCGTCTTCGTGGACGAATGTCCGACTTCGATCGGATCTCTTTCCTGCATGGGTCAACGACACCCCAGAACAAATGAATGATGTCGACAATGGCTGTAACGGGAAAGAGGACAACGCGCCGTCCCGCGCACGGAACACAACTCTTGACAGCGAAAACGGATGTTAATTAAATGCGGGAAATGGGCGGTGTCCTCTCTCGATGCTGAATGTGATTTAGTGAAAAAAATATATAAGATCGGATTGAAAAAAATACGGAAACGAATCAATCCGACAGTGTCGTTCAATTAGCAGGATTTCTCCAATTCCTTACTTTCACGATGCAATGATTCTAATTGAAAAATATTCCTGCGCAATTCAAAATCACATTTGAGCAAACTCGCTTCGTTGTTACTTCAGAAATTTCGATATAGTCGGCGACGCATAAAACGACTTTTTTACACGTGCTCGTATCCTATCGAGGTCAACCAAATCCTGCCTTCCTTCCTTATATATTTTAAACAAAAACAAAACACAATGCATAAAAAAAAACATCTCCCAAAGCTACCAAATCCAAAATCGAAAAAACCGACACTTCAAAATACGAACGCTTTAATTTTCTCTCTCACATTTTAGGCTCTTGGACGAAAAATAAAGAAAGAAAAATTCAAAAAAATCTTGACGGAAGCTATAATTATCGGATTTTATTATAGAGCTTTCCGAGGTTAATTAATAACGGGAAAAAAACTCGACGGCAAACTTAAAATTTATATAACCTCAAAAAAAAATTTAAATATAAAAAAGGCATTTTTACAACCTTTCTTCCCACCCTTGCGAAAGCCCTTCTCTCTTCCTCTCCCGTCTCCACGCCAACGGTGCCAAACTCCACCTCCCCTCCTTCCCTTACTCTTCCCCTCCCTCCCCTCTCTCTCTCTACGCCCTACCCTCCCTTCCCCTCTCCTCCCTCCCTCTTTCTCTCTCTCCACACTGCCAGAGACTGTATAGCAGCGAGCGGGCGTGGGAACGGGCGTAGTGCGGGTTGCAGCGGCCGAGGCGTCGCTACTCCTGCGGGCCAACGTCAAGAGAGAGAGATAAAAGAGACAGAGACAGACAGACCACGCATTGGTTACCGGGAGAGAAGAAGACGTCGCGTGTCTACTTTTTTCACTGCATCGGGAGTACGTAAAAAAAACAAAACAAAAGAAGGGAGACGACCGAAGAGATAATATAACCTCTCCCTCTCTCTCTCTCTCTCTTAGATCTTTCCTTCCTCTTCTATTCTCTCTCTCTCTTCTTTCCTTTCCTCTTTCCTATTTCTATCCTCTTAAAATTTTCCTCTTTCCTTTCCGACTTCTTCGGGGCGATCTACTGCAGCTTTTTTCTCTCTCTATCTCTCTCACTCATTCACTCTCTGTGTCTGTCTCTTCGTCTTTGCGTGTGTCGTGTTATTATCTTTTTAACGTGTGGCACGTCTCATTCGCCATTAAAAAAAAAGAAGAAAGAAGCGTGTACTACTACCGGTCTTTCTCTCTCTTTCTGTACGCTTCTCGTCTTTCAAGTGCGTCCGCGAGCCGGCTTTTTCTCACGAAGGGGGCGTATCCCGTACGACGCAGGGAAGATTCTTCTGCAGAGAGAGGAAGGAGGAGGAAGATATTAAGAGAGGTGGTTGAATTGGTTGATTTTTCCCATCTCATGACTGGATGACTGGTTGACACGGTTTGTTTCCTTCGAGATTCTCCATCTCTTTCGATTCTCTTTTTTGAAAAAAAAAAAAGTGTGTGAGAGAGCGGTAGAGTGGAAAAATCTTGTGTTTTTCTCATCTCGTGAAGTGTTATTTTGCCCTTCATTAAATAACTATATATCGGGACTTTTTTTTAAGTGCTCCGTGTGTACTCTTTTTATACTTTTTTCGTTTCGCTTCACGTCGTGTGTGGTGACAAGTGTCCTTTCAGCTGGATCTTATTTTTTCTCCTGCTCCCGTTCTTCTTTTTCTCTCTTCCGACGTCTTTCCGAATTGAGAAAGGAAAAATTAAAAAAGAGAGGACGTTTCTCCCGTTGAGTTTTTGTCCCGAGTTCGTCTTTCACTGGAGAAACATATATATATATATACATATACGTGTGTGTGTGTGTGTATGAATATTTGCGCGCGTGCAGAGACAGAGAAAGAGAACAAAAAGTACTTTTGATGTTGTGAACGTGTTGTTTTAACAGTACTCTTTGTTTGTTTTTCCTGGGGCGTATTTTATATATGTCTAACCGGTGGGTATCCAAACATTTCTCGTTTTAAATAAAATAAAAATATTTGCCGCACTATATAAATATAGAGAGCGATGCTTTATTTAGAAATATCACGAGCCTTGTTGGCCTGCCTTTATTATTTTTGGAAAAAAATGGAACGCTTCTGTAGTAATTAACGCAGTAGAGAATGTGTTGTGCGTATGATGACTGCCATTAGTTTTGTAATGCATATAACCATAAAGTAATAAATTCCTGCACGCCTAGAACGGAGATGACATTCACTTTTAGAGTTGAATGGTTTTGATTGTATGAAAAATGTATGAAATTAATTGTAATTAGCTATACACTTAATTAGTAAAAAAAATTGAAGACAAATTTGTCATTGGAAAGTGAGAGACGCTATACAGTCACAGAATGACTGAGATAAATTTTCGTTTGCAATGTAAGTATATCACGAAAACTAAAATGCAGTGAAATTTCAATATGCAATCCATTGATTTTCAAAACCTACCTTGCTTATCGCTGTTATTTCTTCAGAAATTTTATGATAACAACTTTATCGATGCTTTTTAAAGCTGCACGGCATTAAAACAATAGGAATACAAGCAAAAGGATGTGAAAATCCCAGTATATAGTTTATTCTTTACAGAACCATGGGTTTCTGCTTCATTTCCCATAGAATCAAGAGATCTTGGACGGTGAACGTTAATAACATACTCTTACGATCCATTGTAATTTAATATCTGCTATCATTTTTGACGGATTCTGATTTTGTCATATCACTAATTTCGAGGGGTCAGCATTTAATTGGAACTAACACGAGTATGTTGAGTTAAAATTTATTGTCTGTATCATTCTCCATAATGCATAAAACGAGGAAATATTCGATTTCTCCACGTCTTACGAATAATGTATTTTTTATCACGTTAAAGGTACATTCCAGGGCTTTAGAATTTTCCCTTCACGAATACCTACTTATAACATTTCCTCGCAAATCATTCTTTATGCATTAGAACGATTGGATTCCCAACTTCTTCCGTTTTGTCGTTCAGTCACATCTGTTTTCTTCGACGTGATAATTAAGGAAGAACAAGCGTGGGCCTAAGATAATTCCGAGTTATCTCCCCGCTCGAGGTCATATCGATCACCATAATCTGTTCCAGCTGATCGAGAGATTACGTAATATGACCAGTTTCGAGAAACGGGATGAATTACAATTCGCGACCGAGTAAACTCGAACGCTTTCGATATGCGCGTGTTTGTGTGTGTATTTATTTTTATTTATATATATATATATAGTCCTTTATCGGCACGATTTCCTTTATTTTTATTTATATATATATATAGTCCTTTATCGGCACGATTTCCTCAACGACAAAAAAAATCAATGTCGTCTCAACTTGAAACTTTTCCTCACGCTCTCTCTCTATCTTTCAAGCACAATCCACGTGTTTTGTGAACACGCACGGTCACTAACGACTCCACACTACACTTCCTTCGCACCTTACTACGCGCTACTACTCTTATCCGTACGAGACCACGCGCTTCCGCTTCGCTCCAGTTTTCACTCCGCAGCCCATTTTCCTGGCCATTTCTCTCGCTCTAGAAAAGTTACAGCGTGATATTAATTCCCGGAAATTTTAAAAGTTTTGTTTTTTCGAAAAAAATAACTCTTATTGTTAGTACCCTTTACCAATTTCTCCAGAAATGTTTCGACACATTTCTTTCGAGTCGAATCGATAAAAGTTAGTTAGTTAAACTGTTAACTCCCACGAAAAGTCTAAGTACGCGATCGGTTTCGCTACCATCAAGCATGGTTGTAGCGAAACCGACCGTTTTCTTCTTCTTAAAAAAAACCTTTTTCGTGGGAGTGACAGAAATATATTTCCTGTGATTGTGCATCTTATGAAGGTCTTTAAGTTTCCACATATTCCGCTTTCCTGTATCGACAGAGGTAGTTTTGAATAAATCAGGAAGAATTTGGAAGTGACGGCAATTATAAATGTGGCCCCCGTATCAGTCTTTAGCCATTCTGCTTTAATCAGACGGTATATTAACTATTTCACCCAACCACCTTGCTTGAATGTGTTCTTTTTTTAGTCATAGTTATTTGGACGAACGAGTTTATTATGTAGTTCAACCTTATTGACGTAAACCATACCCTGTGATAATTATATATTGGATTTTTACTTAATTTTCCTGTGTGAACAGTTTAAATCTGAACAGAAGGTTAATTTTAAACCGCGGCTGATGATAATGACACAATAATCGGAACTCCGGTGAACAAGACACTTAACCATACCTGACAGACATACGATCGGACGAATTATTAGTTGAAACAATTTTAGAAATCCAGACGCACTGCATTTTCATATGATATATTTCTATTTCCATATTTTAAATCATGTTCTATAAATCACATTTTTACAGATTTTGGCGCTTATTAAAAAAAAACAAAATACCTTCTTCGTATGTGTTTCTGGTCCACGTTCTTTTCAAATAATATCTCGTCAGTTCTAGGAGAAATGACTTAGTATATGACAAATTTTTTGAGTACTCTTGCGGGAGCTAATTCATGTTTCGCAATAAAGAATAAACTCCTATATGGATTTTACACTACTCTCCATCATATTTAAGGTAATAGTTATAATTTCATACTGAGTTGGACTCTGTGAATTAATATACTCCTGTATTTCTGTAAACATTTTACCACTCTGACTTTCGCGTTGGCATGTCCTAGTGTGTTCGTAGCAAATCTTCCTTTCCGTTATTCGTGCTAGCGAGAAATTATTTAATGTGCAATGTTGACGTAAAATTGAATTATCCCTGTTTCCATGGAAGCTGGTCTCTAAAATTCAAACTGCACGAAGGCCACGTAGATTGTTTCGGAATATATATGTCGGTCCACATATCGTAATAATACGTCTAAGCGTATTTTAAAAACTTAAAAGCTTACCACTCAAGGCGAATATACATATTGCAATCAAGACCAAATTATCATACAAATCTAAATTATTAAACATTGTCATGTTGTTTTGTATCACTTTTTTACTCCATTATTGACTCGTCTAAAGTTCTCTTCCGTCCGTCCCGTGGACCGCGTTTTAGAGGCCCCTGAGTGATAACTTTTTATAACGTAACGTTGATTTTTTTCGAAGCAAAGTACCCGTCTTAGAAGCTATAAGACATATTTGGAAGAGGCACGTGAATTTCGCGTCATTCTTATGTTAGTTGTTTGATTACATCGCATAAATAAAACTCTAAGGGATTGTGGAAGATTGTTTTTTGGCCGAGATGAATTTTTGGCATGTATTTTCAAAATGAATATCCACGAAATCTTTGATGGTGATACGCGAATGTAACATTTTCTCGCTCGTTTAATTCAATATTATTCACCTGGATCATTTCCTGCATACCTAATGTTGTTTTATCTATTCAAAAATACTACTATACTATAAAGTAATTCTAAATAACTATCGAATATGTTAATTTTAGTGATTTCTGTGTACCTAAGAATGCATTTGTAGATGTGCATACGTTTAATAATTTAAAAGTGAAGGTTGCATTATTTTTGGAGTGTTTTTTAATTGTGACAATTATACTTCAATAAAAATTTTGTGGGCTGTTTCCAAAAAGTGATAGTTATATTCTCATCTAAAAAATTGTTGATTTTATTTTTTTGTAATGTTCAGCTATTAAATATTCACAGATTCAAAACGACGCACTTGCAATTTCAGGATCATGCTTTTTTTTCGGAAGACGAAAAGAAATTTTTGCAGCGAATTGAATTACGCGCTTTAGCGCATCTGAATGGTTTGATTGTTATTAATTGAAAGCATTTGGCAAGCTCCGTTAGTTTTATTTTTCTAATTACGGCGAAATTCAATTTTATTTTTAATACACACACACACATATATATACACACCAATTAAGTCATGGCTCTTATATCCTCCCCACGCTTTTTATAACATCAATAAGGTATACAATATTAATAACAGTATAGTATACCCGGTGTAACTTTTCTCTGAAAATTTTTACATTTAATAACATCACGAGAGGCTATCAGTTTTTTATCTCGCTCAAGATAAAAATGTCTGAAAATCGGTAACGATTTTCCGCGCGATGTTAACTTGAATGAACATATAAAATTTACGGAAAATTTATACCTTTCCTCTAATGTGTTTCAATTAAATATTTATACTTTAGCTTACATTAGTATACCGTAAATTTTAATTCATTGATGGTGATACGTGATATTTTTAAAAAACCTATAGATAAATAAAGTATAATTTTTAAAATGACGAAGCGAAAATTATCGAATAATTTGGGTAGAATAATGTTGGATAATTTATATCAACGGAAAACATCGATTCATCTTTATTTTTCTTAAGTTCAAGCAAAACATATACCCCATTAATTTACAGAAGAGGACATTAGTTTCCAGCTGTGACTAAGAAGGCAATGTTTTAAACGAAAAAAAAAACGAACTTAGAACAGTTTTAGCCGACTTTGGCATTAATTTACGGTAGCCATTTTTTTAAATGACCAAAAAATAAACGAATTTAGAACAATTTTTTAAAGCGACTTTGTCTCGCACGCGTTTATACTGTAGCCAAAAAAACTAAAACGTTCCACAGCCCATCGAACACATTCCATCGCATATACCGCGTCGGAAACGGAAAAACAAAAAGAAAGGGATTGGGGCGAAGAGAGAGAGAGGGATAGAGAGAGAAAAGTCAGCGTTTTCGATGTTTCGAATAATCAGGACGGGAAAGGGTGTGGGGAGGAGAAAGATCTATTCGATTCCTCCCCCTACTCTCTCTCTCTCTCCCTATGTTACCGCAAAACTGGCGCGTGGGAGGCGGCAATGGCCGTTCATCACTGGTTAATCAGCGTGCATACAAGGGATACACGCTATTCAAAGGCGTACTCTTTTTTCCCCTCCCAACCCCCCCTCTCTCCCTCTCTCTCAAGGGACAACGGGCGTTGATCTGGAAACTAAGTATTCAGTGTGGGATTGATACTTCGAAATGGTCTAGTTCCATTGTTAGGATTGCCACGGGGGATGGGGAGGAGGACGCATTTTTTCGGGTTTCCGGAAATGTTCTGTTCGGAAATTTGCGTGGAAATCGATAAATCTAGCGTTTAAAACGGGAGTTGAAAAAAAAAAGAAGTACCGCCCATCGAATGCGAATGTTTGTTTTTCTGTGTGTGTGTGTGTGTGTGTATGGTTGTTATAAACGAGGAAAAAAGATCTTTTCCGCTAGTACGTACTCCGGCGTGGAATTCTCACGGGCATGTTGAAAGGGTTGGTGTTTTTTTGTAACGTCGTCAACGCGCGGCCACTTGGCGGAAATTTAGGTCGCCGGCGGTCTATACGGTGCGACAATAAAGCGTTTGAGGGCTAAGAGAGGACGCGGCGGAAACATTGCGATAGGCGTAAAAAAAAAAAACGAGATCGCGGTCCGGATGACATACAGAGGAAACAGGTACATAAGTCTGCCTGTATTTATAATCACTGAAAATATTATACCGGTTGAAATAAATTACGCGTATTTGTTTCCGATATCTACGAGTGTTTTTAATCTGTGTGATAAAAAATTTCTTTCGGAATGGGTTTATTTTTAACAATACGTTCTCATCGGTA
Organism: Uropetala carovei; assembly: GCA_036926305.1. Lineage (NCBI taxonomy): Eukaryota > Metazoa > Arthropoda > Insecta > Odonata > Petaluridae > Uropetala > Uropetala carovei. The sequence goes on along the minus strand of JAXCHB010000101.1, from coordinate 64,202 downwards.
GAGGTTCCCGCTATCAAAGATAAAAGCATCCGACTCTGTGTACTCATACATGCGTCTGACTCGATTCCCGTCTTGTTTTATAAATCGGTTATCAATTTTGCATGAATTCGTCCTGCAGAAGAATCGTGCGGTATGAAGAACTGATCAGTTTTTTATAAAATGAGTTTTTTTTTTCGGCGAAGATCTTCAACGCTAGGATAAAGGAGTGTTTTAGGTAAAAAGATGAGCTCACGGGTCCGTGCAAGAAAGCTGGGAAATTCGGCGAAAATCTCCGCTTTACGAGAAGCGCCCAGGGTTCGAGAGGCTCAAATGGTTCTTGTTGAAGAAGAGACGCTGTCCGTTAAGTGTCATATTAGTTAACAAAAGAATATCAAAAAATAGAAGAAAAATCGTCGTTCCTTAGCGCGCAAAGTTATAAAATTTATATTCACCGAACTTATAGGCAGTCTTTTTATCTTCAGTCGAAGAGGACTAAATTTTCCTTTCGTTATTTTGCGAATGTGACATTTTGACATTATTTTTAACTATCATATTTTAAATATGTGAGCTAAATACTCGAATCGGATTCGAACTCTCTGTGATCTGCCGCGAGCAGGTGCTTTTTCTCGGAAATTAAGCATTAATTACTACGATATAAGACAATGTAGAGAAACCAAAAAGTTAATGTTCCCCTTTGACAATAATAAAACAATACGAAGTGTTTGCAGTGATAAAAAATGTATAATTAGGTAAGATTAAAACAGATATACTTGTATAGATGATAATATACGTGTATTTGATTCTCATCGACAAAAATGTGCAAGCACAAATGCCATCAAATAACGAGCTTTTATTTTATTGAATTTCTGTTGTAATTTAATTTATGATAGTTAATCGTTGGAATGTTTTTAATTCTTAAGACTGAAGAACATTTTCGAACCGAGTTCAACTGAGAAAATGATAGACAGAAAGTAATAGCAACGATCACTAAAACTACGAATAACGCTAAAATTGTATATTTCTCTCCTTATGACCATTTATTTAATTGTATGGCGTATACCAAACATCGAACCTTGTCACTCTCGGTACGCAAAAGATTCCATTCGTGAAGCTCGAATTTTTGGGAGTAAACAAAACATAACTATAAAACCAAAAGTTTAATATGGAAAATCTCCAATATTACACACGGCAAAAGTTTGTATTTTCTGAAGTTGAGAAAACTAGTAAAAACAACTTAACTCCATCCTGTATTTATAATATTTACGGCCGATATATCATTAGGACGAGTTTAATCGTGTGAAGCATAATTACTGAATTCGAAAATATCGCTTCCACTATTAGTAAAGAAGAGAGAAAATTTCGCCAGCCATAATTTAGAATAATCATTGAGAAATAAAAAATAAAACTTTAGACAGCAAAATTCTTGATAAATTATGTGCCTCAAATAGCCATTATAAAAAGTTCAAGAGAACCGCGTTTTCTCTCCCAACTTTTTTACTTTTGTCGGAACTAGCTAATTCATCGATTGGATTCCGCCCACGAAGCGAGAGAGATAATTCCTTTTCGGGGAAAAAGACAGCTCATCAATTTAATCGGAATATTGCCTCACAAAAAAAAGGTAGCATCAAAAGTTAGGCAACAATATATTCTCCATAAAAAAAACATTGAATCCCGGTTTAATCTTTCCACGCCTTCTATTTTAATAAGAATTTTCTAAAAATTTCGTTCGACGCATTCAATTTTTTTTTTCAAATTTTATTTTCGGGATGTGACACAAAGAGCCTTCCACGACAAAAAAAAATCTTCCGAGTTACCTGGGAAACGGTAACGCCGTTCGATTTGATTTATTTTCTCACGCGACAGGACTATTATTCACTACTATATGGAGATTAACGTGCCCCAAAAATATAGGCTTATCCAGGCGGGACACCAAAACCTCTCACCTCGTCACCGCTAACATGAAATGCATACAAAAGAGGGGATACGCTCCGATTAATATTGAACTCTTGGTATTTCGTCGTCGACAGCGATATTCGACCTCTTTTTTTAAAATCCCTTCGTAATCTTTTTTTTTTATCGTCTGAGTCGTTAAGATGTACTTACGCGATGGGTTTTTCATTTTTCTTTCGGGGAAACAATTAATATATATTGTAAGTATATGTGTATATATTATGTATGTTTACACACATACTATATAAATATATATAAACCTCATGTCAGGGTTTTTTTATCAAAACCTCGAGGAGTTGAGCAGTTGTACCGTACCGCCATCAAATCAAGAATTTTCATTTCTTTTCCCTTTCGTTTCCATGGGAACCGCGCAATAACGAGATCTCTCTCTCTCTCTCTCTCTCTCTCTCTCCCTCCCTCTCCTTTCACCCCTCTTTCTCACACCCGTCTCCATCCTTTCCAAAACCACTACAGAGACGTCGTCCGCATCACACGGGCACGACTCTCTCCTCTTTCACCTCCCCCCCCTTCCCTTTCCTTCCCCCTCTCGCTCTCTCTCTTACTCTCTTTTTATCCTCCACACACCATCACGTGACAGTGCTGGCAGTTCATCCCGTATCTATCCACCCCCCTCTCTCTCTCTCTCACTCTCTGCGCTCCGCGAGAAATTTCTTTGTAAATAAAAAAAACGAGCTAAAACAAAAGACAAAGAGGGTGCGGGTGGTGAGTAGAGAGAGAGAGACGCATTCCCGCACACCCTTTCGAAAAACCTAACCTTTTCTCCCCATTCCAACGTTCCGAGTATTTTTAACCTCTTGACATAGATATCCGACCTCCTTCCTGGTGCACTCAGGCCTTATCGTGTCTCTCCTCCCTCCCCCATTTACTCCCTAACTCCCTTCTTTCTCTCTCTCTGTCCCAACTCACCTACAGGGAGAGAGAGAGAGTCGACTGGAACAATAGGGGAGCGGAAAAAAATATATAACTAAACACATTCGCAAAGCGACCGAGCCCTTTTTTTATTTTTTCATAACTTTAACTTTCAAGATAGGAGTGGAACGTTTATATATATATATGTATATATATATATATATATATATATATATATATAACTTTTTTATCTCGAAGAGGTAAATTTCACTGAATTGCTTTGATAAACTCTCCCACCCCACAAACCATTCCCGCGTGTGATTTCCTTCCCAGTATCTCCATTATCTCTCCCATTCTTTTTTATTCTTTACGATTTATCATCTCATTTCACCCCAATCTTCTTTTTCTTGTATGCATCGTAGGTGTCAAACCCAAATTTCAGTGTGTCTGAATAGATTATTTAGGAGTATATTCTGCACGTAAATATAACATGCTTTTAAAAATTATCCACCTTTCTTCACGATATATCAGTGGTTCTTAACCTTTTTCGTCTCCTGCCCCCTTTCTGATCTTCCAAAAATCCCCACGCTCCCCTCCCCCAGAAATTTTTCTTTAATGTTTTTAAGGGTTTTATCAAAAAATGTTTGTAATTTTTGTTTAGTTAGTGTTTTTTGACCGAGATCAACCGAACACAAGATCAGAATAAGCAAAAACGGGTCATTTTCCTTAATTAGGCATTCAAGTCGGCCAACTCGTGAGGCGGTCAGATACGCAGTTGCCACACAATATTATTACTCGTTAGGTTGCGTAAAAACTTGTTCTGTTTTTAGGAAAAAATTATCTCGGTCCAAATAGCTTCAAAACCCCCTCCCCCTGGAATCCACGTACTCCTCCGGTTGAGAACGACTGCTATATATAATAATAAAACGCGTGTGTCCGTAAGTACGTCACGCTAATTTCAGTCGCTTCCCTTTTAGAATTGATGGCTGACATTTTGGGAACACGTAGGTAGTGGTGTAGCTTATAAGCAAGAAAAATCTTCAATTTCAGAGAAGAAATCCGGTTCTAATCTGGAAATGTTTCCTTTTTTTCCATTCGATCATCATCGCAGCGAACGAGGACGTTTTTTCATTTACATTTTAAACTAGATTAGAATCGAGATGCGAAATCAAGACTAGGACGCATGCGCGAAAAATAGAAGCAGGATTATTTTTATCGAGAATTTAGAGAATTTAAGATCATTCGCATCAGTTTCGATTTAGCCCAAAAAATTAGGTATATACTTCGGAATCCTAAAAAAAAACTGCAATTTTTCAGGTTTTGTTAATGATGTCTTTTACTCAACCATTGCAACCCGCATCGTCGCGAGTCCTATGCTTTAATATATACCTAGGTATACACACACGCGCACGAAGGGCTTCGGTCCAAAAAGCTTTCAAATTTGTGTTGTTTTTCGTGTCTTCAGCACCCTCAGCGGCTCTCCAGTTTTGGTAAGTGTCCACTGGGCTTCCTCCAACTACTTTGTTGCCACCCACCTACACACACGCGCGCGCACACACACACACATGTATGAACGTGTGTGTGTATGTATGTATACACACACACACACATATATACACACACATACATATATATACATACACACACACACATATATATATATATATATATATATATATATATATATATATATATATATATATATATATATATATATATATACACACATATATACACACACACATACATACATATATACATATGGGAAATGTTCATCGTAAATCATTTTTAATTTTCTATAACATGTTTTCTCTTCCACATTTTTATCAGTATTAACTAGGAAGAATGGGAGAACCGTAGTTTTTTTAACTGCCCACGTTCTCTGTCTCTGTCTCTTCTCTTTTTCCTTCTCTGCTACCATTCTTGTCTCTTCCAACATTCTCTCTCCCACCTTTCTCCCCCTCCTCCATTTGTCCTCACTCTCGTCACACGTGTAACGCGTCTCTCCCCCTCTGGGATCCTCGATCCCAAAGTTCTTGCGTTTAACCACGAACGTGATGTGCTCACGTGGCGTGCAGTGACTCTTCTTACAGCCCCGTGACTCCGTGCGGAGCCGCGCTAACTCTCCCCTCTGCTCTAAAAAAAAAAAAAAACGCTTCGTGACGGTGTCATCCCCCTTTTCTACCCTCTCCTTCCCATTCTCTTCCTCACCCTCTCTTCCTCTCTCCTTCTCACCCGCTCTTCCCTTTTTCGTTCCTTTCTTCGTCCCTTCCGTATCCATGGTTACTTCATTTTCTACCCCCTTCTGTATCCGTGGCGATTTCCTTCCTTACCCTTCTCCACATCAATTCCGTATCCTCTGCTCCATCCCTACCCTTTGCGTCTCCCATTTCCATGCGCTGTACATCAGTCACGCCACCTAACGTACATTTTTATTTTATATTTCCGCCACACACCTGGATTACTTTTCACGCTGCGACGACATCTTCTTTTTTCCATGCACTTGATGCTATTTTTTTTCCTGCTCGTCACTTTGCGAAGTTACACTTCATGCTATCGCGTCGCAGCACTGCCTTCCCCCCCCCCCCCCCCCTCTAAAGAGTTCGAAAATAAAATTATATTAATTCTGGGACCTTACCGCTTTATCATTTTAAACATGGAAGGGACCAAGAGGTAGAATGAGGTCGCACGTACGATGCAGTCGAAAACATTTTATCCTTAACCATTTTCAGCTGTTTTCATTTAGTTCTAAAAAGCATGTCATGCTAACAATGATGAAACATATCGAATCGAATTCGATAATCTATGGAAATTCTTTCGGAAAACAAAAAAATTGAAAGCTACAGCTTCAAAATCGCAACCCCGGAGTGATTATTATTATCGGTGTGAATATCATCACGTTTTGAATGTGGGTGTGATTTAAGATAAGTGCTCATTCGAAACCGAAAATATCGTTTGGAACGGATACAATTTTCACTTTTATAACCTCGAAGGCAACTTATTTATATAAAATTTAACTCCTCAAAAACAGCATTTAAAATACAAATCGTAGGTACATACATCAATCGACTTCATTTGCATTCCCCGTGGAAAAAATTATTTTAATATAAACATTTTATGATCGAGCCATCGGCATGTTGTCTAGGTTAGAAATTGTTTAAAAAAGAAAATTTTGCATTTAATTTAGATACTTTAACATTTCATCAGCAGAAACCATTAATCCCGGAATAAAATTGCCTTGTGTTCATTATTGTTTAATGTTGGCTGGATAAAATTTCAAATATACCTATAATATTTTCTAGTAGCATCTAAATGGATCTCGATAAAATGCATAGAATATTCTTACTGTGAGCACTAAAAACCTATGAAACATTCGTTTTAAAATCAATATGTACAAAAGAATTAAATCTCAGAAAATACTATCAATAGCCATATAATTGTGCGTCATTGCAGCATATTTACGAAATATAAATAATTCTTAGGATGCTCCTATCTTCTATTTAACGGCCGAATTAAACTTGAAAAGTGTTACACACTAATGGAATGATTAATTTAAAAGACATCCACTTAAATGCATGATACTACATAATAAATCTGTTGGAAGGAATTGAATTTGTTGCGGGGATTTTAACATTTATAAAACACAGATGTTTGCGGTGATGAATAACTAAAAGTATAAATTTGGCATAAGTTTTCCCTTACAATTTTCAAAACGAAATTACAAAATAACTTGAAATTTTTAAGCATGTGCCTATTTATTTTCAAATGCACATCAAATTTTAGCAGCTATTTAACTTCAACATTTTTCATTAATCTCAATCAAGGCTGCGTAATTTTTGCATTTGAGAGTTAATTTTTTGAGTCATTATACGATGTATTTCGGCTCGATGAAATGTTTTCAGACCTTTTAAAGGCGATGTTTTACATAATTGTGAAATATAAAATTAATCTCATACTTCAAATAAACAGTAAAGTAGACACGATTCTTATCCGTTCAATACATGCTAAGCACATTTATTATGGAGCAAGTTTATCTATGTTAGGTGTAATAGTAACTAAGATATGGTAACGAATGCTCCATAAATAACGCCACAGTGATGTTATTTTATTTACAGAGAAGATAATTTTACTCGGAATACACAAACACAACGTTTTTTTTTATCGTAGTTGGTTGGTCAAAAAAAGTAGGCCATCCATGTTCTCCCAGGAACGCACCAGTTAAATTCAATTATCAACTTCCATTTGACTTTGCCCGGCATCTGATTTGCATATCATCCTACTTTCTCCGCTAATTGACCCGAATTTAATCTCCTTCCCGTTACTCCATTTTTTGCGGCCCTATTTAAACGAGGCCTTAGCACAAAAGCGGCCGGTGAAACAAAACCCTAACGAAATTCTCCCGAGCGAACAAAGATGGCGTTGCTCCTTATCCCCCTCTTCACCGTACTTACAAAAAAAAACTTCTCGGCGAATTCTGTCTTTGAAATTCACGTTAAATTTCCCTATGAAACCTCAAAAAAAATTCCTTTTCGCGACCCCATTGGCTCTTGAAACCCAAAGATTATAAGGAGGGGGGGGGGAGTTGTGTGGATGATGTCTTATGTTGCATTCCGTTTCATCTCTGTTGCTATTTGAGAGTTGATGGGAGGAAGTTAAAGGCTATGGGATATAGAAGAAGAAGATCGTTAGGGGAGGAAACACCCTCTTTGGAGCCGAGTTGCACTAGAAAGCGGTACACTTTTAAAGAAGAATAAAGTGAAGTGAAAAAAATGGATGATCCGAAGGGATGATACTGAATTTCGAAGAGGGATATATCGTAGGAAGGTAGGATGTGTTCGAATCCTGGGCAGAGCCCTGCGGAGAGGGTCGGTTTTCGTAGAGGGAGAGAGAGAGTGTGTGTGAGTGTTTATAAAGGGGTGGTGGAGATGGGGAGGGAGGAAGGGAAGGAAAAGGAGGAAGGGAGGAATAACGGTGGTGGGGAATCAATACGGGGAACCGTGGAGGGGAAGATGGTTCAAAAGGGGGGAAAGGGTGGAGAGCGAGCTTAGGGAGGGGGATAAGGGGGGGAGTAGAAGGAGGTGTGGAGGGAGGAGGGGGAGAGATGGGCGGGGCGACGAATGTGAAGGGGTAGGGAGAGAGAGAGGAAGAGGATCTTTTTTTTTTTTAGAGAGTGCAACGCTATGTAGCGGCCCATATCCTCTCTCCCTCGACCCAACCCACCCCTGCCGTATTCCGCCCACGCGCATCCTTCCTTGTCTCTCTCCCTCTCTCTCTACTCTCTCTCTCCGTCCCTTTTTCTCCCATACTACGCCAACTTCGTCCTATTCGGCCCTGCTCCTCTTCCTTCCGAAAACCTCCCATCCTCTCACTCTCCCCCCTCCCTCCCTCCCAAAAAAAGCCGCCCCCATTCGGCGCATTCCATTCTCGGTCAACCTCCCTTTTTCCTCCCCCCTCTTCTCACTCCCTCTCTCTTTCCTCGCCATCCATTTCCGTTTCTTTCACCTCTTCCCTTCCCCCCCCCTCATCCCTCTTCTCGCCGTCCCAATCTGACTCTATCCATCTTTTTGTTCTTTTTTTTAGTCTTATCATCTTCCACGGCTCTTTCTCTTTCTCTCGATATCCTACGGGACAATAAATCTCGACTTTTTTCCCCCCTCTCGTACTTTTGGGGGGTCCTCCATCTCACGATCTCGTTCCTATTTAGTTTCCGACTCTTTTCCATCCTTCTCCTCAGCAGCCCCTCCGTTTTCCAATTCTCTTTCATCGTGCCATTCCTTTTCTTTCTTCTTCTGCCCTCTCCTTCGCACAAACCACGTGGTGTTTTTTTCCGTCTCCGTATCATCATCCTCCCTTCTTCGGATCTCTTTCCAATTAATTCTTCAATCTTATTTATCTGTTTATACCACTCCTTTCACCCATTTCTTCTCCTTCCGAAATTCCTCCTCCTACAATATCTCACAGGCTGCGACTGCTCCGTCATTCTTCCTTTGCTTCAACCATTTATTTATTTACCGATATATCTCTCTCTCTCTCTCTCTACTTTTGTCCAAAATATCCGTTTATCTTCCTCTCACAGTTAACTCCCGGTTTACCAGTGCATTGTAAGAAGTAAATAATTTAAAAAGCGTATACTTTACTTGGGAAACATATTAATAAATGCAAAAAATCAAATGAATCGTCATCACGCACACTTGTTCAGAAAGCTATTTGAGGCGGTGGTCGCTTTCGGAACTAAAATAAATCCGCCATAAATTGTTCCGTTGTTTTGGATGTTTACGGTGTTTGGAGTTCCGGATAAACGGTCTTCTACTGTATATTTCTCTCTATTTTTCATTCCCCCTTTTCTCCCGCTCTATCTTTCCCATCCTCTTGTCTCACACTTCCTCTATCTCGCTTTTACCCTCTCCATTTTTATTTCCTCATTTCTCTCAACTTTCCACACTCTGCCTTTCATTTATCCATTTTTCTCCTTCCATATGTTTTTTCTCCTCTCTTTACACTTTACTCTCCATATTTCTCTCTGCATACCTCTCTCTCTCTCTTTACCTTTCTCTTTCCATATTTCTCCCAATAATTATGCAGATTTTCATCTCAATCCTTTATTTACCCTTTCCTCCTGTTCTTTTCGAGTTTTTAATAAGTATAGGCGTATTAGCTTCAACCTAATAAAGACGTTTCGTCTTTATTTTTCGTTTTTCCTATCCTTCTGGCCTCTTTTTAGTCGCGTTTCGCTTACAGCGTGAGCGCGTATTATCGTCAGTCGGTCCATCTGTCCGTCCGTCCGCATGTTCGTTCTCGGCTTCTACATAACTGATTTTCATGAAATTTGATATTAAGGACTTACAATCAAATATAATAATAAAATCGCAAAAATGAATCACGTACCCCAATCAGGGGTACCACTTTACTGGTGACAAAAAATTAAATTGTCGTCATATCTCGTCAAATACTGGTCGTATCAAAATATTTTTCAAATAAAAGTTGTAGAACTGGTAAATAAGAGTATTTTCTTTCCTGTACATTTTTATCGTAGAAGTAGCCGTTATCGAGAAAATCAAACAAAAACGTCTTAAATCGAGTTGAACTTTGAAAATTTCTTGCATAGTTACTTCTTCATTGTTGCTAACTTAAACAATCTCCCAAACAAACGTTTAATTTCCTTACGTGTGCATGTACTATTTTTAAATAGGAGAAATATGGATTATTTATGATGAAGAAAAGAACTTTAAAACGCTATTTCCCTTACGTACAGGTATATTATTTCTTTCTAACACTCCATTACACGAAACGCGCCCATTTGTGATACGTTGTACACTTTCCTAACTTGTTTTTTCTCTTGTATTCCTTCCTAAATCATATCCGTGAACTACCGTACTCTTACTCATGTCCCTTACTCTTGTCTCGTTATTCATTCCTTCCTCACTCGACGGGTTTCTCCTCTCTTTCGCTCCGTCTCTGCCACCTTTCGCTTTACCACGTGACAAGCGGTCGGCGTCCGAAGAATTCAGGCTGAAGTATGAGAGAAAGGAGCCGTTGTCCGTCCACTTGCTGCCGTGACGTCACTCGCACTCGGCTCGTTCGGATGGAAGGGGGGTTGCAGTACGTTTCGGTTCGGAAACAACGAAAGGGATACTTCCGACATTGTTTAGTTTCAGTTGTCTCCTTTCCGTTTGTTCCGTAACTTAGGACTCGTCAGATTCGATATTTTTTTTTCCCCTTCTGTTTTAAAATGGGAAGGTTTAAGTTGTTCGTAAGGTATATCCATCCAGCAATGCATACTTTTCATCATCGATTATAATGAATCTGCCGGCGGATAGGTCTGTGATTATAAATTTAATATGATTTTATAAATATTGTCTATTTTGCTGAATTTACAGGATCTGTTGAACGAGACACGTAAACGATTTCGTCCCAGATTATTCGGTGCGTAGCAGTTGATTTATAACGAGATAAATTTTCACATTTTTCACGCAATAATAACAACATTTTAAAAAGGAAATTTTTCAATAAAAAAACATTCACCGTTTTCCGTACAGTTTTACGGGCATATTTTTTATATTTATTTAATAAAATAAAAACAAATCGTCCCAATTCATTCGAAACTAGTTTACCTCAGTATCACGGAGCATCATCAATTTATACTGCATACTGGATGGAAAAAATCTTACTCTTCATGTCACAACTCTGTCGTTCACCTGCTTTTTCTGTCTCTCTCTCTCTCTCCCCCTCCCTCCCTCCCCCCCTCTCTTAACATTTCCCGTTCTTATTCTCTCCCCCTCTTCAATCCCGCCCTCACTTGCCGCATACTTTTTAAAAATATTTTTGGTAGTTTTTACACCTGCCATTTTATGGCGAGCTTTTAAAATTCGAACGGCGCCTTATAAGATTTTTCATTTCGAAATGTATACGAATGCAGAAAGACGGACGACGATACGGAGATTGAGGGACGAACGGAATAAAACCTGTCTCTTTAGCTTGCGCGTCAGAATGCAGTAAAGAACGTACGGAAATGACAGAATGAAGAATGAGGGCGCGAGGAAAACAAAATAGAAAGCGGGCGAAATAAAAGGTACAAGCCAAAGTAGAAAGGAAACTTTTTTTTTAACAAGAAAAATGCCGGTGCAGAATACATCGCACGAACCTTCTCACATTCGTACTCTTACAATAATGTCATCCAATACATCGGAATGTGATTACGTACGGAAATGTTTTGACGCAGTTCGACAAGTAGCAATTATACTGAACCTACTTAAGACAGTCATTGAGTCGATGACGGGGAGAGGTGGAAAAAGGGGGATGGAGGAATTGGAAAGCGTCCGAGGACGAGGATCGTTGCGTGACGTCAAGAGGTGTGAGAACTTGGCCGTGGCTCGGGTGAAACTAGAAATTTAACTATTTCGCTGGACGTTACACGGTCATCTCTTAAAATATGGCTTGTATTTCATTATTTGTGAGAATCTATCTCTATAATCGGACGAATTTCAATCAGGATCTTTGGCCACAAATATTTGAGGAAATCGAAATTACGTGAAAATCGATTAATAACTTTCTCTCAGCTTTAACGAAATGTGGTTCATTCCAATAAATCATGGGTGGGGAACCTGCGGCCCGCCGTGACTTTCTGCTCTATCATACAAATGTCGTCCGCGAAGACTTTATCAACCGTACCCGTGCGTGCCATAACCAAAGTCCAGGAGAGGGAGGGTGCAGCCCAGTGCCGCCAATCTGGTTTTTTTTCGGGTGCATCTGGCGGGTTTTAAGCTCGTTTATCAGGAAAAATTTTCATTCGGTGGCTGGCGGGAAAACCGGCTATAAAAACGTAATTTTTTTGCTTTTTCGGGCGGAGTTAAAATCGGTAAAGGATACGGTCACAAGGCAGCGGCGACCGAAAAGACACCCCCGCCCCGAATGGGAAAGGGTTGCGGAAAAGTCAGGATATTACTCGGCATTTAGCAGAGTTAAACATTAAGCTTCAAGTAGGATCTCAGTTAGCCAATACGTTATTTTCACCTTCCTAGTTTGCAAGAAAATGATCCGAGTCACGGCGATAACTCAGAATACGCTGACGAATTGTTATCATTGCATCGAGAATTTCAGAAGAGATTTTAGGGGGAATTAAAATCACTTTCAGATTTTTTCTTGCCCTTTTGATGTAAACATATAGCAGCGAAGATGAAACCTTACAAATGGAATTTATCGAAATTCAAAGCAGTGACGAGTTGAGTGGAAAGTACAACGGAATGGACATCATTGATTTTTACAAAAAATATTTTGGACAGCAATTTCCCTCGTATAAGAGCTCACCCTATCAAAATAACAGCATTGTTTGGGAGCGCATATATTTGTGAACAGTTTTTTTTACAAAACTGAAACAGATTAAGTCCAATCGTAGATCTAGAATCACTGACGAAAATTTAAGTAATCAGCTGAGGTTTGCCACGTCTAACATATTTCCAGATATAGATCACCTTGTTAAAAAAATATGCAGCGTCAACGGTCTCATTAAGAGTATGTAAATCGTTAAATAATAAGATTAAATAAAAAATATTTTTAATAATATAAAAACCATTTTTTTGAGGGAAGGGGGGTGGGGTGTTATTGGTCAGATATGAAGTTTAAATATGGCCCTCGGACAAAAAAGGTTCCCCACCTATGCAATAAATCTCATAACTTATATAAATATGAAAATTATTTAGATTCTGTTTTGTTCCTTATAGCCTCGCATAAACGATAGACTAAAAGTAGGCGGAATTGCAAAAGCCTTTTTTTTTCGGGAATGAGAATCCTTAAAACGTGCTTATTCGTCGAAATCTCCAAGTCGAATGTTTTTACCACCACGATACTTTTATCTACGTATTTCGTGCAGAAGAAATTAAAATTCGGGAGAGAGGCGGAAATAAATTCCACCGGAAGTCACAGGTTGTGATCGAGGAACACCTAATAACAGGGAAAGAGAATGGTAAATTGTGACAGAAGGAAAAAGATTGAGTTGAGAGAGAGAGAGAAAGAGAAATCTACGTAAAGAGTGTTGGGTAAGGAAAGAAAACCAAGTCTTTTGTAAAGCGCAAAAAACATAAAGCAATGGTCGGAAGTGGGAAAGGAGTTATTTTCTTTTATTAATCGATAGAGAAAAAAAAGGGTCCCACACCGTCCAAGAAACGCACGCAAGAATAAAATGGAGAGATTAGGGTTTTTAAAGAGATACCACCCTCCCCCCCTTTGCTTTTTATGCTTATAATAAAATTTTACTATCGGCGTATCTCACAATCAGATATATACATTTGCTAATACTTTTATCCAAACAAGGTAAGTGGAGTCAGGTTTCAAACGAGTTATTATCTTTCGAAGGAAGTTATAGTTTGATGCATTAGCTATACGATCGAAGAATAGCCGATTAGATTGGGCTGTTGTGTCAATGCAAAGAAATATATGTTATGCATAGGTGTATATATCTTCACCGATAAATTCACTGTTGTATAAAAAGGATTCATAATTAGTTGCAGCATTTTGTATCGTTGATGATTATCCACTAGTTACGGAAGGGTTAGCTTGGTGTATTGAAGTTCTGGACACCCATGCATCTCTCCCATCAAAGAAGCGTCCCAGGACTTAGGCCTGAGTCATCTATCATTTCTCCACCATCAAAATAACAGCTACGAGGGGAAATTATAGCAATGCTGGCATTGCGAATTGGACAGGCCGACCTCTAATTGAACCTAGTCAGGTCTAGGGAGCCGTGGCGTAGTGGCGAGGACGTTGTCCTGCTAGACCGAGCATAGACTGAGAAGTCTACTAGCACTAGAGTCGTTTGAAGTCGCACAAATTACTAAAATTACTAGCCAGATCTACTCCCCCACAAGAGGAGGAGAAGATAAGGAGTAAGGATATTATCTTCCCTGCGGTTAGAAACGAGCGTGGGACTTAACCCTTCGGTACACGCAATGCCCTCAGAGACATCACCACACGCACGTATCTGTGAGATACATCATGTTTCTAATGCAAATTATAATGTTTTTACACTTGTCAAAGTTACTGATTTTATTTTTTTTACCCTCTCAGATACCCGTTGAAAATAATAAAATATTAAATCTCCAGTTTTTCCTTATTTTTTTTGTTAATTGCAGTTATATAGAAAATGTTTCCAAGTGTTAATTAATTATTGCATTTTGAGTGATGGTATATTTAATTATTTTTTTATATTATTATTTTATTATTATTTTTATTGGCAATATATGAATCACAAAATTTACAACAATACTGCGTCAACCTAGTTCTTTTCGTAATGTTGCACGGACTTTCACTCTACTTCAACACTAGCGTAAGAGCACGCAACGTATCTGGGAGATACGATCCGAGACGCTGCAGTGGAAAACCGACACTAACAGTAAGACGAATTGAGCTAAACCGACCAAAATTTGACAAGAGATGCATAAAGAAGTAGGTGAAAGGTACTGTGACTCACAGCGTCCACAAGTAGTGAGTCACGAGTAGTGAACAAAAATATGAGTCATGTATCTCTCAGAACCATTTGCGTGTGCCGAAGGGTTAAGTACGAACAACCCAAAAAACCGCCTACCAGAGCGGAAGGGGGTATTGGGGTATTCTTCACGAAATCCCGCCAAGTACTTAAGACACAGCTGATGAGGAGGAGGAGGACTTCGGACTTTTGGGCCCAAAGATCACCTCGCATTTTATATTTGAAAATCGGAGGTGATTTTTGGGTCCAGAAAGTCCGCACGCCAACATCAGCCGGAAACACCATACACGTTAGGCGTCTCCTAAGGAGAGCAGTAGTTGTGTCCGATCTTCCGAGTAAAGATCGACCTACGCAGTAGATGCCGAAATATAGAAAAAGGCATCCGAACTCGATTTTTTGAAAATTTTAAAAGAAAGAGTAAAAACTTGCAAGTGAAAATAACCAAAACTATCAAATCCAGATCTCAAATTTTCTGATTGCGCAGTCACAACGTGCATACAAATCGAACTTTTACTCATCAAACAAGGTTACATTGGATCACGTAGACATTAGCCGCAGTTATAACATTATATATTATCACATACATATCCTGATTCTTAATAGTTAGGTATTATTTTGCTGCTTTACATCTCAAAATTTTGTGACTTTTGTATAGATACATAGTTTTGACTATCTTACGTGACCCCCACTTCGTCCTTCATTTCTCTCCCTTCCTAATCCTTTCCCTCTCGTTCTCCTCTTTTCCCAACTCTCTCCAGTTTATTGCTCTCTCTCCATTTCGTTAGCTTATTATTTATTCATTTATTCCTGTCTGCCTTTCTCGAAGCTATTCTTTTTTTTTCTTTTCTGCTCTTCCTTCGCCATCGTCCTTTCAATCCTTCCTATGTGTTTCACTCCCTCTATAATATTCCTTCTTTACCCTAAAAATCGGTGATTTTCTTGTACCTGTTCGTCCCTCGAGACTCTTGAATCAAGAGTGGCTATTTGCGTGTATTTCAGCATCTTAGGCATTTATATTGATGTTCATGTTGCGGAAAAGAAACATACTACAGTAAAATCTCGAGACAACGTATCTCTAAGGAGCATGAATTTTTATACTTTATACTGAAAGTACGGTATACTGAAATACCCATAAGGAGTACAGTATTTTCTCTGGAAGTATCTCGGTAGGGGTTAGGCATTCTCGCAAGTCCGGCTCAAACCGAAACCGGCGAGAATTAGAGTCTAACAAGAGAGATAATTCCTAGAACTTGAGATTTTATCTCAATGCTATTTTGAAAATAGGATAGGGATAACTGATGATCGGTTCTAAATTTTTTCAGTTCGGAAAAATCTCTCCTTTTAGGATTTTTGCGGAGTTCCGTAGATCTTTTCGTGCTAAAGGCTAAAGATGCCTTCAAAGTTAGTGTGAACGACTTGAATGTGCAAGAATTGGTTATACTTGAGTCATTTACGGATTTACGTTAAATCCACAATCTTTTTTCGGGACCGCTGAATTTAATACGTAGTATTGAAAAGTACGTTAAGTTGAAGTACGTTATTCTGAAATATTTATACAGTATTTATATGGGAAAATTGACGGAGATTTAAAAAAGTACGTTAATTTGAAAAATACGTAATTGTGAAGTACGTTGTAACGAGATTTCACTGTACGTACATGGCTCTGATATTTAGAAACGAATAAAGAGAAGACACGGCCCATACGCGTGTAGGGAAAACCTCTGCCCGAATGTTCAATCTTCTATTTCACAGTCAATAAATATTTTTTGATCAATAATTCAAGTTTTCGCCTTGCGTTTATTTCTCAGCATAGACGGGCGGGATTTTTTCTTTGTTGTAGCTGTCTTTGTATTTCCTTCTATTTTTCCCATTCTTTTGTTCCGTCTTATCTCTCAGCTCTCTTGCCGTCTGTTTATTCTCGAGCGAAACGCGTGATTTTGTTTCCATTTTTTTTTAGTCCCCTTTGTATCTCTCTATATCTCCCTCTCTTAAAAAGCTTTTATCGGAACCGGATCAGAATTTCCACCCTCGCATTACGTTCAAGGTCGGAATTATTCGTCCGTATGATGGAACGATATGCACTCGACTATATTCAATGACGAGGCACGCATTAGGGTCACCGTCTTTTTTTTTTAATTTTGACCTTGGCTTCCAATGTTACATCGACCCTCTTTTTTCGTGTTTGCTGCGTGTACACATTTTTTTGACTGGCGTCTGATCGGTTTATCTGTAAAACACGTGATATTTCAAACGAAACTCCAAACGTATGCAGTGCGTTCGAGGGTTGATAATTATACGAAAATGGATAGAATTTTCTTCGAATTGCTCCTTATTTTTCTGCAGCTGTGTTGTGCTCTCCTTTAATTATGGTCTTATACTATGCAAAATATAGAGGATTTTTAATATAAGGTACGTGGTATGTCACTACCGAAATTATTATTAATGTCCTATTTTAAATATTTGAATTCCATGCATCCTGATCAAGATTAAACCGTCATTTTAATGTAGAATGTTAAAACAGGAGAAACTATCGAAAGAAATATTGTCTCGTGTACTTCAATGTGTCAATCCTAAAAAAAATCCCATTCGTTAAGAATTATGTGCACTAGCTATCCGACTTTTAGAACGAATACAAATGTAAAAACACTCCGTTTCTTCCATTTCCTGATAAAAAAAATAACACCGAACGCGTATGCGAAAGTACCTTCCCATAGAATCTGTATTCCCGAATGCACCGCCACCTATCCCAAGCGCATAAATCAAAGAGGGCGCTGCCGAAACTCCCACCACACGACCGAAACGAATCCTTCACGCAATGGATCGTTTTATATTTTTCTCCCGAAATGAAACACGACGAGTCCCTGTGTTGTCCCGATAGAACGAGACGCATTCACATCGGTCGATTTTCATTTTTTTCCCTTCTTTTTCTCCCTCCCCCCTCTATCTCTCTCGCAACCCTCCGCAGAGCGAGTTAATGAACGACCGTTTCGCGGCGGAAATCCAATCAAATGAACGACGCCTTCTGGAGAGTTTTTTTTACTTTCTCATATACGAAGTATTGTTATCGTGAAAAAATTCGACCTCGAAATTTTGATGGAAATATACGTTTTAGGTGTCCTTGAGTACGAAAAAATGGTTTTCTCAATGCCGTCTGTCTGTCTGTTATTGGCTCTAGAGTCTAAACGGTAGATCAAAAGTGAATGAAATCTCGTACTTTGGCATTTTGTCATACAGAGTAGAAACTATGATGAAATGGTTGACGTTGATCAGTAATTATGGGAAGTTTATTCTACGGATTTATAACAACAATTTCATTTTCTCATAAACGGCTGCAACGATTTTGATAAAATTTCGTACCATTACTTGAGTATACTTATGCAATAATACTACATACCTCATATTTCTCAAAAAAATTAATATAAGGCCAGTTGATCCTTGGGCAACTTTAACAACAATTGGATTTTCTAAAAAAATAAAGGCTTATACGATTTTCATCAAATTTCGTATAGTTATATAAGTTGATTTCTATAACGATTCTACATAGTTCATATTTTTCAAAAGATAACTAAACTACGCATTAGTATTTGAGCAAGTTTGTACAATGTATGTTGTACCGATTTTTTTAACGAGGTCCCTCTTCTTTGTATTTTTCGGTTGCGAATGTCGGAGAAAAGTGTAGGATTATATATATATATATATATATATATATACGAATTAAACTATTATATTAAAATGTAGTGTTCGTTTTAAGGTCGCTCAAAACTTTTTGCATTTATCCACTCGAATTCGTTTATACAACATTTATATTAACTTGACTTAAGTATGCGTATGGATGTATGCCTTGTTTCAAATTCAAATATCTACAATGTTTTTGGTACTTTCGGCTAGGTTAAGGGTATTATGAAATTTTGTTTGTGCGTAGGTTATGGTGTATTCCCAACGTAAAAATTCGCAAAACTCAGAAAAGTGAGCCGGGTTCTTCTAATTTCGCATAATAATACATGGGAAAAGCAAAAAAATACGTACTTGCAAACCTTCCTTCTATCGCGATTTATTATGACAGAATTTAAATATTTTCATGAGATGCACACTAAATTTCGAGTAAAAGAATTAATTTTATTAACGAAAAAGCTAAGAATTTGCAAAAACAATTCACGCTCCTTGGCGTACCTTCCATTTTTTTTTAAATATCAATTTTATATGACGTATTAGTGCATGGAAAATATAACGTGCAAATAAAAATATAGGTATTTTTTATGTAAATTTATTTTTATTTTTTATCTTTTACTCCCCTCTGAAAACCTATATACGTTTCTTTTTATTTCACCCATTACGCCCTCACCCTCTTCTCCAATTTTCTCCCTACCCCCTCCTCGTTCCCCCCTCTCTAGAGCACCATATTGCTCCAACCGCCTATGTTCCAGAATAAGTGCAACCACTGCGTAAAAGTCCCCTTTCCAAAAGCTTTCCTTACACCGTCCCTCATTGTTCCCCATTACTCCGCCCTCGACCATTTCGCCTGAGATCCCCCGTGTTAATTAGCGGCCGGAACGCTGTTCCAGGAATGCGGAATTCCGCCACACTCTTTTGTATCTTTATCCCCTCCCTCCAACCCCAACCTTTTCGTCTCCCTTCCCGATGTGAGCATTTCCTGTCGCGCACAAATTCGTATCTCTTTCGCCCTTACGTGTTTCCTGCCTCGTTTCCACAACTGACTCATTCTGTCGGTGTCTCCCTGGTTACCCTTTTTCTTTTCATCAACATTCTTATTTCATTCTACCCATCCCTTGCTGTCTTTCTCTCTCTCATTCTGCCACTGTCCCTCCACCCCTCCCCCACTCTCTGACTCCCTCTCTCACCCTCTGTATTACTCTCTCTCCTTCTGCCACTCATTACACTCACCCTCCACTATTTTCTTAATCCCTCTCTCTCTGTCTTCTCCATTTCTCTTTCAGTCTTCCTTCATCGCTTTTTCTCCTAGCCTCGATCCCTCCCTCATTCTCCTTCCTCCCTCACTCACTCCCTCTCTCACACTTTCTCTCTCACCTTCCTCCCTCTTTCTCTTTCCCTCACTCCCTCCCTCTCACCTTCCTCCTTTCTCTTTCCCTCACTCCCTTCCTCTCCCCCCCGCCCTTACTTCCTCGCACTCTCCCGCCCTTAGTCCCTCTCTCCCGTTTTCCCTCACCCCCTTCCTTTCTCCCTCCCTCTTTCCTTGGTTTTTACCGCAATTACTCTGGCTTTTTATAGAAATTTTCCGAATTTATAATTTGGTATTTTGTTTGTATGTTTTTCTATTTATTTTATTTTCTGGTTCTTTTCTGTGAAATTATCATTATTATTTTATTCTCATTTGTAATTGTTGACGCAATGTAAGAAGGGACTGTATAGTCTCAATTTCGCCCTAATAAAGTCGTCTGTCTGTCTGTCTGTCCCCCACACTTCCCCCTCACTCTCCCTTCCCTCAATCTCCCTCCCTCCTAGATCTCTCTCTCTCTCCCTCCCTCTATTTCTCTCTCCCTCCCCGTCTGTCTCTCCATATTTATCTCTCTTTTTCTCTCTCTAACTCTCCCTCCCCATACCTCACAACCCCTCCCACTCCTTACTTGTCTCTTTCTCCCTCTGCCGAAGAAAAGAGCGAGGCATTTTCAGCGCGGGCTACGTTCCGGTTTTTTTTTTTTTTTAGCTTCCCAATTACATTTACTCGATTTCTCACCCAATGTAAACCAGTATCCAGCCGTAATAATCCACGAATCCGAGCTCCTTTCCCGCTCTCTTTTTTTCCTTTTCTTGCATTTCTCCACCTAAAATTCGTTTTCTGTAACACCCTTCATAATCGTCACATTTCAAGTCCTGCGGCGGCCTAATTGCTGACATGCTGCTGCGCATGTCGTGACGTTTCTTCCCCTCTGCTCTACCGTGACTGCTGTAATTGCCAGCAAACATTTATTTTTACTTATTAAAACAAAAAGCATTTTTCTTGCAATTTCCCTCTCTCAAAAACCGATTCTTCCACAGATTATACCAAGTTTTGGATAAAAAGAGATTTTAAAAAATAATTCACATCGAGGTTGAAAAATTAATAAGCAGTTTTGTTGACTGTTCATACCCAAGAGCCAAACTAATTAGTACTTTACCTTTTTACTTTGAACCAGCCTGTAACATACACAACTGTGCGTGTCTGTACGGTACTTTGCCTTTTTACTTTGAGCCTGTCTGTAACATACACAACTGTGCGTGTCTGTAAAAAATTTAAACGCTTTACAATAAGAGACCTTGATGATTTTTATGGCCGTGCACTTATCTAAGAGATCAAAAGAAGAACGATAACAATGGTGCAAATAACAGGTGAAACTTTGAGCGCAGTTACAAGTACAGAATTGGTGTTCGCAGCTCTGTGGGAGTTTTCCACGTTAAGGTTAAAGCCTCATTAGCCTCCATATCGCTTCAAACAAACCCTTTTATTTTCCTCGTTTTAATTTCTAATCTCCCTCGGCATCACGCAGACCCTCGAAAACCCCTTCAATATATTCTGCCGACATTTCGCCCATTCTCCCTATCTCCTCTCTCCTTCCCTCTCTCCCTCACTCTCTCTCTCTCGCTCCTCCTCTCCCTCCCCCCTCCCTCCCCCCTCCCTCCCTTCCTTCCTCTCCCCCCTCTCTCCTTTTTCTGCGTTCTTCTTTTTCCTTCTCCTATTTATCTAACTGGGCTCCATAATTTTCTTTCCGTCGCAAACTCTCCTCTTGATTTACGTAATCCCATCCGGTACGCATGATTTTATTTTTTATTTCGTTCGACTTTTCGACCGTATATCCTTCGGGTTTTATACTGTTAGAAAAAGCAGCCATCCAGTCGCTGCGTTTCGCGATAGTATATATTCCCAAAATCGGTGGATGTTTTTTTTTTCGGAAAAACTCGTAATGAATTCCCTATTAATTTAACCGCTTTTGCGATTCGCGTTGCACGGCCGGCGGCGATCGTAGTAATATTTTCCGATTTACGCGTTCGAATTGAATTTCCGGCTGTAAGCGATTCCGTTTGAGTTCACCGATGTAATATTTATGTCCTCCTCTTCCACGTGTCCGGGTTATTTTTTATGGAGTTATCCCGTTTTGTAAACAAAAATCGCCGGAGCGAACTAGGCCAAGGCCTTTTCCCACCGGAAAAAAGAATTAAACGATCCAACCGGGGGAATTTTCCTGAATAGAGTTAATTAATACGGGAACGAGAATGATTTTTCTTCGCTTTGGTCCTTCAATTCGCTCCGAGCGACTTCATTAAGAGGAAGGTGGCGGACGCATAATTTGTGACCATTATTCGGAGCGCGGACGAAATTTTAGAAATCCCAGTGGACTTTTTTTTTTTATTAAGGAAACATTACCGTTTTATAATTTCTCGATCCATAAAAGAACTTGAATGGGGAATATTAGCGTAAAGCAAGTTTGCTCGAGTACGTTTTAAAATATTGTTCCATATAAGTTGTCTGAAATGTGCATCGAAGTAATTCTGACGATGCCACGAGCCTAAAAAAAGTCATCACTACGTTTTTAAATTTTCTAAACATTTTCTGCATGGCTTAACATGTTATTGTTGCCATTATCACTGCACAAAAAGCAAAAAATTACCTCGTCGATACTTCGCGAGATCTTTACAAACATATTTATTTATTTATTATATATTTTTCATTAGCTCTTAAACAGCACTTTCCCAGCCTTTTATGAAAAGATCTTTAAATCGGAAACAAAAACAACTACTCCCCTCCACGCCAACAGCTGGACCCGAAGAAGCGACTCCAGCGTTAAGACGTAGGGCGTGATATGCACGCCCCTCCACTTACTCCTTAGTCCAGTTTTTACTTTCTCATACGTAGTAATGGGAAAGTATTGTATTCATGAAAAAAATCGACTTCGAGATTTCAACGGAAATACATGTTTTGAGGTCCCTAGAACACGTTTAGACTATTTTCGGAATGATGTCTGTGTGTGTATGTTATTGTGGGCGCTCTAACTCAAAAAGTACGTGCTATATCGTTACCAAACTTCATATATAACACTTTAGCATGAGCACAAAGAACTGAATAGTTTTTGGACAATAACGGTTAACCGTAAGTCACGGTTTATTCTAAACCCGATTCGGTTTTTGCGATATTTCTTCGTTAGAACATCATTATTGTATATACAGTTCTATACAAAAGTTATAGAGAATGTAATTTCCTACAGTTTTTATTTGAAACAATTTTCTATAGGAGTTATTGTTTAGGAGTTATTTATAAATAACCGGTTTTTCGGTTTCCGTTAAATATCTCCTTAAAAACATCGTTATTGGTAATCTTCGTAAGGACCAAAGTTGTAGAGAATGATATTTCTTCCAAGTTTTGTTTGAAACTAATTTTCGTAGAACCATCCATTTCGGATATATTTCGCTTTATCTTAATACCAGTAAACAGCGCCAACACCATGTAGCGGAGAATTCTGTAAACATTCAAAATATAAGTAATTTACGGCAACAAGGACGATGGTATTCTTTTACGATACGAAATAATAATTTTGCCTTATAATGCTATTCATAATAATTTAAATATATGGAGAATATGGAGAAAGTCATGTGTTGGCCACATCAGATTTTTTTTTGCTAATGCCGTATACATGAATGCCTCTTCCTGTATAATTTTGGAACGATTTCAAATCATTATGAAACCTTATTTTTGCATGCTTCGATCCAACAATCTAAAACGATCTCCATTCTGTCTGCAGAGGTTTTCTCCACACCTTTCATCGAATCTTATTATTTTTACCGCACGCTTCCGGTTTAGAGCCTAACCGATCCGTAAAAATGTAAATTTTCTAAAACCATCAGCATTCATACGATAAATTAAAGGGTTGAAAAGAAAACCGGTAATCCAATCACGATCGAACAAAAAGACTCCATAATTGCCTTCCGACTCAACAATAGCGAACGTTAAATACTTTATGGGGTACATATTACACGTAGATTCCGTGCGGTCGCCCAGGATTGTCGGACGGAACTCGACGACGCTTCAAAATGGCTTCCTGCATTCATAAAATCTCGCCCGTCACGGATCTCTTTCGCGGCCCCTCGTTCCATTTTCGTCCCCTTCCCCCTAATTGCTTCAGACTCTCAACAGTTAAATCTTTGATGCACTACCCTAATCTATTTAGGCCTTTCATCCATCGCCTCCGGGGCAGCGGTCTGGCGATTTTTTTCGCTATTCATTTTTTTTTCATTCATTTAAAAAAATAAAAAAATTTACTTTTTATGACATAGCGCACTCGACAAGTAGAGAAGGGAATATGGATGAAAATACGGGAGGAGAGACGATGTGAAAAAGAGGTGGTCCCTAGCTTGAAACCTTTTAAGGTCGTAATCCTTTATTTTTGAGGTTCATGCACCACTCAATTTCGTGCCAACGTTACTCATCTGGTTTTTATTTTCTACGAGCCCTTGAGCCGAGTACAGCGTGAGCCTGGTAGATACAACAGGAAATAAAAGTATGACGTTTCGAACCGCGGGACTTCCCAGTTTTCTTTTTAGTGTGCTAAAAAGAAAACTGGGAAGTCTCGTTATTTTATCGTAGTCTAAACTCGTTCTTATTGTCATATAATGTCGAAACAATGACGGGTTCGACGATTTGATGTTCACGAAGATTCATAATTGAAGGCATTTCAATAAGGAACGTCTTGGAGCAGTGGTTCCCAAACGGGTGGGATGGCGTCAGAGAGTTCCAGGAGGAGCCGCGAGGCGATGAGAAAAAAAATCAATTTTTAATTATGTCAGATTCAGCTGAAATAGTTTAAATGTATTTTCCAATCTTCGCAACATGTACCAGATACATGGGTGAAATAATTACGAGTTAGTTGACCATGAATAATGATGTAAATACGGGTTCAATAAAAAACGTGGTGGGGCATGACAGGCTTAGTGAAAACCAAAATGGAGGCGTCATATCAAAAAGTTTGGGAAGCACTGATTTAGAGGTTTAGATCTGGATTCCTTTAATTTGTTCCCATAATCTACGGTTTTATAAAACTACTTTTGCATGTAAAACGTTCAGTTGCATATGTTTAAGTCGGAATCATTGCGTTTACTTGCTTATCAAAATGTTTAATAGCCTGTATTAGGCTCCAGTCTGTATCCATACTTGAAACTCACGACCACATGAAAAAGGCCGCATTACACGAGTTGATAAAAGTGCATCGCATGGCAGCCAGATTCGTGGAACAAATTTACTACCTTATTAGTCTTCGTTATTGAGGAATTTAAACTGGGAATCGAAAGAGGAGACCCGGATTTGGACAAACTAGAGAAATATAAGCATAAAAGCTCAACTGACCAAATATTCGGAATAATTGAAGTTCTTATTTACATAGAAAAGCACGACCAATACTGTAGGACGAAGCGGTGTTGGGATCTCCTTTATCCTAGAACGATTAGAGAACGTAACTGGATATTCAAACCTGCAAGCTTCTTACTTGTCTATTGAATTCGAGACTGTTAGGAAGTCTTGTGCACCCCAACCCCTGCCACACACCCACCTTATCATGGGCAGGGTCTGTATGTATATAATGTGTTATAAAACCTATTGTGATAATTCTGCTGGTATAATTTCTTCGTTTTATCAATTTCGTCGAAATTGTTTTGGAGTGAATTCGGATATTTTTCGCTTCGTAAGTTAAAATACACGTTGGCAAAACAAGCGATAGATAATGACAAATAATGCTAATTTTACGATATTTTTCTTGGGATTAGAATAAAAGGCGCATGCCTCATGTGAAAGAGTGGAAACTTGATCAAGAAATTTCTATTCGTTACATCCCCTACTGATCTACGTACATGGAGAAAACCGATCTCTCTCGAAAGGTTTTTAAAAAAACATAATATTCAGAAATTTCTCTCAAATATCCCACTTTGAGGTCCATAGATGGAAGAAATTGATTATATTTTTCTTCCGTATAAAAGTCTTTTGCGTAGTCCGAGTTGTCGCCAGCGATTTTTAAGTGCATCGAGAGGGTGTTTGGAATAGTTTCCGTCTCTCCTCCTCTTCTCCTCTCCTCAATTTCCGGTCACGGGCAAACTCCTTCGGACTCAAATCCACGATCGTGGACATTGTGTGTGTGTGTTTTGAGGCCACGTCGCAAGAATATCCGCTCTTGAGTGAAGAATACGTGGTCGCTGGAACGGATTCCTACTGCGCGGAGCAGTCTTGAGTCCCTTTTCAAACCCTTTGTACATGGTAGGCGACCTGCGGAAGGGTAGAGAAATTTCGATGCCTTTTCTTCGCAGTCCTCTTTTTCGACAAAAGGCTATGGAAATGTTTTCTTTAGCATAGTTTATTTTTTCCATTTTTAATGTAACCGTTATTATTTTTCTGGCACTTTAGTAAAATAGAAGTGTTTTTTCGGTGCGTGACAGCGTTTTTGTAATTAAACATCATACGTTCGAGGCTACGACGATGAATTGTTAATATTTTTCTCATGTGTATCATGTATTCCGTCAATTTTAATGATTGACTTTTTGAAAATAATATGACGTCATTTAGAAGCTACATAAATGTATCCGTCTTCCACGTCACAAGTATCCCATCAAGTATACGCTTAACCGCTTCGTTATTTCATAACGTTTATAACTTGGAGTCACATAAGATTTATGATTTCCCCTAATACATTAGATTGATCACAGTTTTTGCTATATATAAAGGAAAAGTCGTCCATCTTAGATTTCGTGTATATTTTTACCTCACCAAGCTCAAATAACTATAAACTTTGTGGAATTTTATAAATTCCTACGAAATGAAGGATGATGACCATAAAAATTTCGTTAATTTTCTAGCCCTCGTTAAAACATCGGATTAAAATCTCGAAACTCTTTTTAAGCTATTACAACCCAAACAAAAATAGCGGATTTATTTCAGTCGGTAACGAAGATCGTCACTTAAAGAGGAAAATGCTACGCGTATTATATATTGCTCGATTTATTACCCAACTCAACCAGGATTTCGTTTTTATGCTGAAATATTTATAGACAGTGTACTATTAATTGTTAACGACTAATAAATGACGAGTATGCCTGAATCAAATATTAAACTAAAATTAATACAATTCCCAGTCTCCCTCCATCTTTCTCCATCTCTTCCCCTCTCTTTTTAATTTTATCCTTTAAAAAAATTTACTGCTCCTGGATATTATGCCACCTGTCGTGCATATAGTTGATCCCAGACAAACAAACACTTTCTCAATTATAGTACGTCAAAATATTTTAGCTGTTTAATTTTCTATACTTTGCAGAACGGATAAAATCGCCTTCGAGATACCGCAAAAAATATAATCAACTACAGCCTGAAATTTTATGGAATATAACCGCGTCATGATCCGCGTTCGCAGACGCCGTATACGTATCCACCCACTTATTGAACGAATTGCGCAGTTAAATCTTAAGCGAGGAACAACAATTCCTCCTTGATCCTTTTGATCCCCGTTATGCAAAAGACGCGGTGGAGAATTAACATTTCCCTTCTCTGGATGAGAGAGTTGCACGGCGAAATTCCGCAGCGCCATCAACTATGTAGTTTTTAGCTGCTCCTTGAGGTAAACGAGTTCGTCATAAATTCATAATTAGCTGATCCTGCATCTTCCTCTCTCTCTCTCTCTCCTAAGACGAGAATTATGCCCTCATCCGACCTCCTTTCTCGAATCCGCCTCCCCCTTACTTAGCTCCTCGTTGATAGAATCCGTTATACTACTCGTTGAATATCATACTAATCTTCAAACGGATTGGTTGAGCCCACCTAACCGTCGCTAAGTTAAGAAATCGCAATTGTTGTGAAACGAGCTTTGAAAAAAAATAAGTATGGAAGCTTTCTTACACGATGGAATTCAGTCGAATTTTTCGAGCAAGAAGGGTTTTTTTTGTGTCAAATAATTAGTCGTAGTTACGTTGAAACTTGGTCGTGTCATTAAGTAATATGATGGAATTATTATGTATAGTTTATCGTATCATTTGTTCCCGAGTATTAGAGTTCCACAAAATTAAGACTTCCCTAGTGGATTATATTTTAAGCAGTCGTGTTTCGTCATCCATCGTTTAAATATTTTTTGGAAAATTATTATAAGGATAAGAAGCGTCTTAGATTTGTTTAAGGCCTAGAATATAGAGAAATTCACTGTATGGATAAATTGAAACAAGTTAGGGAAGTGTACAGCGTATCACAAATGGGCTAGTTTCGTTGAAAGAAATGATATATACGTGATCGTAAGGGAAATAGCGATGTACAGTTCTTTCCTTCGTCATAAATAATTCATTTTCTTCCTATTTAAAAATATTGCATGCACATGTAAGGAAATTAAACGAAGTAACCATGCAAAAAAAATTTTGTTTAACTCGAATTAAGACTTTCTTGGATGATTTTCTTGATAACGGCTACTCCTACGATAAAAATGTATATAAAGATAAATACTGTAATTTATCAGTTCTACAAATTTTATTTGAAAAGTATTTTGACATGAGCAATACTTTACGAGATATGACGAAAAGTTAATTTTTTGTCACCAGTAGTGTGGTACCCCTGATTGGCTTACATGATTCGTTAAAGTAATTTTTCTAATTATCTTTAACTGTGAGTCCTTAATATAGAATTTCATGATAATCCGTTCTGTAGAAGCCGAGAACGAACATGCGGACAGACGGACAGACCGACGCAAATAGGCGAAACGCTGCTAAAAATGTAATTTGGAGGATAAACACTATATTTACCTAATTCATATTATTGTAGTGTTAATTGCTTCGTTTACCATAATTATTAAGCAATAATTGAACGACAAAATAAACGATGTCGTTGTTCATTGAAGGCAGCAGCCGCGATATATACACGGTGTCCATTTAATCCCTCCGGTATCTTTTAAACCAATACAGATATAATAGAAAATGAAAAACAATAAAAATGTAGAACTAAAAAAAGTTTAAAACCTGAGGCTAATAAACTTCTATGTGTGCTCCTTTTGTCGCACGGCAGATTTCTAGTCGATAATCAATTTCGGCCAGGCTGCTTTGTTGCCAAGACACTACCCGTTTCTTTAAACTTTTCATACCACTGCCTGATCGTTTTATCTCTGTTTTATGTCTGTCTGAATTCTCTTTGCACACGAATCACTGATTTAAATTCAGCAAAACACAGAACGCACTGTGCTTTCACATGTGGAGTCTCCATTGCACTCAGACACAATGACACGTAGGTCAGACAGTGGTGAGCTGCGCAGACAACGATGCGCACAACCATGTTGCCAACTCCCTACCTAAAACTGTTTGAGATAGGCTTCAATTCGAAATTTGGCTTTTTTCGATATTTCTATTTGTTAAAAAAATAAAGCTTCTTAAAATACCGGAGAGATTAATTAAATGGCACGTTTCCGCTACCTAACATTGTCTTTTATTATATCGAGTGTGATTCAATCCTTCGTGGAACATTTTGCAAATTGGTTATCCTTCGTGTGCAAATCTTCTGCTTTTCTTCCACACGTTTAATTCAGCATATTATCTTAGCATAATTGTAGAAACGCGTATGGTCCAAAATTCGCTTTTAAACGAAGGTTCATAGAGTATGTTTGGATAAGACGCGAAAAAACAGGATGGGTGCTTCAGAAATCGTAGTGAGTTTCCAACTAGGTCTGTATCTATTACAAGCAGCGCGATATCCTCACATAACCTCGATTCCTCGCCGAATACTTAAGCACTTTTAAAAATTTTATTCACGAGGAATTGTGTAATGCCTAAAGCAAAGATACGGTTTGTACATGATAATAATACCGTGAGTAAACCCAGATTCAATGTTGCTACAATTTTGTTTTACATTCTATTTTCAACTTAAACTCATGGGAAACGAAGAATAACTGGATTCCGCATGCTTGTACGTGTTTTTTTTAAGTGTCCTATACACATTTTAGATTAACTAGCTAGACTTTTATGTATAATATATCGGTGATGGAAAATGATTTATTAAAGTTTTAGAATATAGCGAATAATTTGTACACTATCAACGTTTATAATTTTATTTTTCCAGCGTTGGTTTCATAATTCGTGTTCTATATTTTTACACGCTTCGGCATATGTAATATTGAATTAAAGTCCTACACATTTACTGTTACATAAAAGAGAAAAACTATTTTTTGCATATGCGCGAAAAATCCACCGTTTTTCTCTCTCACAAAGACCTCCATTTCCCAGGTAATTCCGACCAACTCTTGATGCAGGAGATATATAATTCCACGAAAGAGCACAGGGCACTTAAAAAGAGTTTAAAAATCGGAATTTTAAGAAGGAATCGAGATAACAGGGATATAACGGCTTAAGAGTTAACAGTTAATCGCAAGGAATGGGTCCGGGAGAAAATTAAGGAGAAGGAATAAAAAAAACGGACGTTAAAGTATCTTTCATTCCGCTCGGGTCGCAGAGGTAGGGAAGCAATAGATAATGAGCACTTTTAAGGAGAGATTAACGCAATAGATAAGAGAAAATGGTGTTTGGAGTAGGTGGAAAGACCGAAAAAATGGTAATGTCTCCTACTAGGCAACTTGGAAGAGAACAAACACGGCAGTCCTTTGAATAAGGCTTTTTGTTGCACTACCTACCGAAAATGGCCGTATCGGTAAAAACCGCGTTAGGCAAAACCGCCCTAGGCAAATCGTGTTGCGTGTATTTAAGAAAGTGCAGAAAATATACATGTACTAGCATATGCTACGAGATTTTTAAAGTAAAATGTCGTTCGCGCCCAATTCTGGACCTCATATGATTATTTTTGGCAAATAAGACACTCATTTATTTAACCGCGCAAGATCAATTCCGCGCTGAGGTAACTCGCGTTGGAAAAGGATTTTCCGCACAAATTGAAAGGCCACACTATTTAATAAAAGTATGTACTATATTAATGAATCGCTGTTTAATATGGCAGCCACCGTAATTATAAATATCATTCCTTGCACGGCTTTATTCAATTCATATGCTAAACATTTAAGGGTAAATGAATAACGTCTGGAATGTCAATTTTCTCAGGTCACTTGAAAACACGTGTGTCACTCAAAAAACATGAAATCGCTCAATTATATCAATAGAGAAGTGTTTGTTTATTTATGTAGCAATCGATGATCCCATAAAGGTTGAATTTAAAAGAATTGAAGAAAAATTCGATTAAACGTCAAAACGATTCTCAACTTCACCATTTGGTGTAGTATTCGCTTATTTTTTACTTTCTCATACGAAGGATCGAGAAAGTATTGTTTTCGCGAAAAAATTCGACCTCGAGATTTTTACGGAAATATACGTTTTAGGTGTCGCTGAATCCGAAAAACTGGTTTTCTCAATGCCGTCTGTCTGTCTGTTACTGGCTCTGGAGCCTAGACGGTAGAACGAAAATGAATTAAATCTCGTACTTAGGCATTTTATCATACTGAGCAGAGTATACACAGAAATGGTTGGCATTGCTCAATAATTAAGAGTAGTTTATTCTACGCATTTTTAGCAACAATCCGATTTTCTCAAAAACGGCTCTAACGATTTTGAGCAAATCTCGTACAGATACTTGAGTTTACGTCTTCAATAATACTGTATAGTTCATTTTTCTCAAAAAATGAATATAAGGCTAGTTTATTCTAGGCAACTTTAACAATAATTCGATTTTCTCAAGAACGGCTCTAGCGATTTTAATCAAATTTCGTACAGTTACTTGAGTATACATCTACAATAATAATATGTATTTTTCTCAATGAATGAGTATAAGGCTAGTTTATTCGTGGGAAACTTTAACAAAAATTGGATTTTCTAAAAACCGGCTTATACGATTTTCATTTTCTAAAGATAACTAAACGACGCATTATTATATGAGAAAGTTTGTACAATGTATGTTGTACCGATTTTTTTTATTCGGTGACGATGTCATTTCCACAAAGTTGGTGCTAATGTAGTTTAAAATATGAATATTAAAATGATTTCCTCATCATATCCTTCACTTGATATTTTCGCAGATATTATTGGTTTTACGTGAAAGATTTTTTGTCACCATCCACTCTATTTTAGACTTAAAACTGCTTCGATGATGCTGGCAAATAACAATCAGCGGATTGTGGCCGTCGCTCTTCAAATGACGTATTCCGAATCCCCAGAAATTATTTCCGACGCATTGCAAAAAAAACTCCATTTACCATAGATACTCATTTGATATTATTACTGACCAAAGGGCCTTTTATTTCTTATCTGCGTCCAATGCATTCGAACGATAAATTAATTTTATGTCAGCATCGGTGCATTTTTCATGCCCTTTGACTTCCGAATGTTTATAGGATCGGATTTTAGTATCAAAGAATACCTATGACTATGGTGATTCATTTGTCTATTCTATTGATGGTACACATTCAAATAAAAGACAAAATCATCGCTTTGCGCAAAATATTACCCTCTTTTTACAGAGTAGGATACTAAGTAATTAAATCGATTCACATGCCTTTTACCATTCAAAGAGTCCTGGAGATTTTTTTTGCGAGGAAAATGCAACCGAACCAATGGCGCAGGTACTCTATTGAATCATGTTTACCAAAGATACCAATCAAGGAAACCTACTTTGCTTTGTGTTGCAGTAATCGACCAAAGTATGTTTGTACCACTCAAATTG
The DNA here is from genome assembly GCA_036926305.1 of Uropetala carovei. NCBI lineage: Eukaryota > Metazoa > Arthropoda > Insecta > Odonata > Petaluridae > Uropetala > Uropetala carovei. Next base: position 31,758 of record JAXCHB010000101.1, on the reverse strand, counting down.
AGACTTAATTCCCGATGCGTCGGCCTTTGATCAAGGAAATAGATAAACTGTCCATCGGCTGGAATCTGTGCAAAAGAGAGATAAGATGAAGCCGGTGATGAAACATTATTTTACCTCAAATTTTTATAATTATTGCGATTTTTGTTTCACCTTTCGCAATGGCTTCAACACTGATGGGACATTTTGTGTAATAATGCACATTTCATTTATTTATTTTACCATAATAAAACGGAACTTTAGCGTCAGAGGTGTTTTGTTATAAGACTTTCTTATATTTTAACATAACTTTAATCATGCTGTAGGTTATGTTAAAAGAAAAAATTATTATACAATTTAGCATGTACATTTTCAATGTCTGTTTGGTTTGGATTTTGTTGGCAATTTATCCGTAGCGATGGTCCCAAAAATGTTAAGATTCCGGATCCACTTAACCCGTCAGCGTCGTCATGCGTACTGGGAACGTCGCGGAGGTCGCTAGCTTTCTTTATTTTTTTGACACAGTAAATTTTCTTAGATATGGATAACCTTTATATATTTTAAAAGAGGAACCTTTGGCCTTCCTATTGTGCTTAATTCTGTAATTTTTACTCTCCTTCTTTTTACTTTTATTATACGTTAAGTTTTGTGATTAAATTTTCACGTAGATAGGAGAATTGGGGAGTTTTGGCTTCTAAAAAAGCTCCTATTCAACGAAATCTTTGCACGAAAGCAACTGTGAGGTGTAAGAAGAGGATATAGGCCCCATTTGTCTGCTATCAGACATCTCCAAGTTCGGAATCAAAACCTTCGAGCTCTGTGATTTGACTGGCTACTTATGGTCATTTCTTGTATACACGGGGAAGGATACTGTGTTTCATTCGCCCCTTGTCTCAGCTAATGTAAACAAGACCATGGCAATAGTTTTGAATAGGTAGGCCAAAGGTTCCTCTTTTAAAATTATGAAGGTTACCCATATTTAAGAAAATTTACTGTGTCAAAAAAATAAAGAAAGCTAGCAATCTCCGCGGCGTACCCTGTACACAGGACGGCGCTGAGGGGTAAGAATCCTTATTTGAAGGTTTTTTTTTCTGAAAAACTTACGGGGAAGAAGTTGAAATCTAAGATAAAACAGTAGATGTGAAGTACTCCGTAAACTTTGAATAAAGAAAAACTGAGTAAATGGCTTCCGTGATTGAGTGAAAGAATTCATAGGCGTATTTCACGCGAATAATAATAACTAAGACGGTGTGAAAAACATAGGTAAATATGCATAGTTTTACGTAAAACCTCAAAAAATTTCAGTCAAATTCCATAAATATCTAATAAGTTACGAATTTTTATATGGTTTCGCGCAAAAACTGCGAATTTCCCTAAATCTCTTCCGACCTGCGTGACGTATTATAGTTAAATGTCCTCCGCGCTTGAGGGGTTAACAGTCAAAAGTACCGAATCTTATCTACACATATAATAATTACAATTTAGACAAATTTATCATCTAGTTAACCTTTTCGTATGAGTAGAACTCTCACGTAACATACATTTTACGAATTTATACAATAACTAGTATAAGTGCCCGTCAAAAACGACGGGGATGATCGATTATTCTGAAATAAAATTGAGGCAGTCTTCTTTGACCTGAAATCATACCTCCTGCTGAAAGGGTTGCCTTCGATCCGAACGAACGTTCGAAAACCTCGCCGCGTGTATCTATTGTGCTTCAAGAACTGATCTTAGTCCTCTCTTGCCAGGTATATTTCGGGTTTTCAGAGCGTGACAGAGGGAGTGACAAAAGGACAAAGGGACATTATAGGGCTTTTATATATGACCGATACATTAAAACGTTTCGTCATTATATCATAATGCTATTCTGAAAATTTCATCAAATTCGGTTCAGTCCTTTTCGAGATATTAAGCTTCAAAAAGCATTACATTACAAAGGGACATAGGAACAAAGGGCCAGTCTTTTATATATGTTTTACTATTATGATATAATTTACATTTCCTTGGTTTTTTCAATAGGATCAGAGAAAGCCATTTGTTATCGTGGAAAACCGTTTCGAAAACGCAAATTTCTCTCTCTATCTCTCCAATTGCATCGTTAGAACATGGAAAAAAAACATTTCGCAATCCTCGCGTAACAAAACCGCAAATGTTTACCCTGATTTGCTTCCGAAATTATTCGTTTAAATATGCAACGTTTACAAAACCTAAACCTAGAGATGTATCCTATAAATCACCTTGAACCTAAAAAAAGGAAAGGGACAGAAGGATGAGGGTATAATCTTAGAAAGGGAGAAAGGACGATAATGGAAGACGTGGTGGAAAGAGAAAGGTAAAGTGCGGAAAAAAAAGTGTTTTTGCGGTCTGCTACGCGTCAGATAAAAAAATAAACACGGTTCTCTGCACGCGTGTTAGGTGTTACCGTATCCGTTGAGTTTTGTAATTAAGATTACCTTGGATGGGTTCACGCACCTGGAGATGTTTTTCCTCTCTCGCTGTAGGAAGATTTTTCGTTTTTCTCTCGCAAGAGCGCGAGTTAGAAAAACCAGCTAGCGGAAAGTTTATGATCGCTCACACAGCCGCAATTTATGACGCGACGTGTTGATGTTTATTTAAAACGCTAATTTTCTATTTATTTAACTGCGTCAATCTCAACCTTTATTTTTTACTTTCTCATATACGAAGTATATTGTATTCGTGATAAAATTCGACCTCGAGATTTTGACGGAAATACACGTTTTAGGTGCAGATGAGTCCGAAAAAGTGGTTTTCGCAATGCCGACTGTCTGTCTGTTACTGGCTCTAGAGCAATGTTTCCCAAACTTTTTGACCACGCAAACACCCCCTCCTAAATATAAAAATTTTCAAGGATTAGGTATCTTTCTTGCCTGAGTATAAATTATTAAAGAATATATATTCTAAACAGTTTCTATATTTATTGATTTATGTATACAATGTTTATTATAACATTATTTCCACCTTTTATATATATAATTTTCCGTTGCATATTTGCGTGTTTGTAACCTTGCGGCCATATTAGTAGTAAGAGTAGCAGCGTAATTTTTATTTGCATATTAAAATTACGAAGAGTTATCATGAAAAGTTGAGAATTAAAACAGTCCAGAAGTACAAAATTTACTGTTTTTACTATTTGCGTACAATATTGTCTCAACATTCGTCCTTGTCCCTTTAGTTAACAGTGCATTACAATTATATTATTCGCCATGATACCGATTTGTGCATTGTTTAAAGAAGACAATGGTCTTCTATCAACTTATTGCTTACAAAGACGAAGGCCTATACAGTTTCCGTTGTTACAAAAGGCTCCTCAACATAGTGAAAAGGGAGCGATGATTTTTATTATGTAGGTTTAGCTCCAGACACATTCATTTCGAACTTCAAATAAAAGTTTGATGTAAATATTGTTTAACTAATGGATTATTTTGCATTTTAATAAAAAAGTAGTTATGTAGAATTTGTTAAAAATTTGAATGCCAGCAAGGACCAAATTAAGTGATTTATCAAAAAACTTTGCTCGCCATTACTGATTTTTTTGCCGCGAACCCCCTAAGACATCTTGCGAACCCCCTGGGGGTTCGCTAACCACAGTTTGGGAACCACTGCTCTAGAGCCTAGACGGCAGAGCGAAAATGAATGAAATCTCGTACTTAGGCATTTTATCATACTGAGCAGACTGTACGAGGAAATGGTTGACATTGCTCAATAATTAAGGGAAGTTAATTCTACGCTTTTTTAAACAACAATTTGTTTTTCTCAAAAACGGCTAAAACGATTTTGATCAAAAATTTCGTAGTTACTTGAGTTTTCGTCTTCAATAATATTGTATAGTTCATATTTCTCAAAAAATGAAATAAGGCTAGTTTATTCTAGGCCACTTTAACAATAATTTGATTTTCTCAAAAACGGCTCTAACCTATTTTTAAAATTTTCGTTCAGTTACTTGAATATACGTCTGCAATAATACTGCATATTTCATTTTTCTCAATGAATGAATATAAGGCTAGTTTATTCTTGGGCAACTTTAACAAAAATGTGATTTTCTAAAAACCGGCTCGTACGATTTTCATTTTCTAAAGATAACTAAACGACGCATTAGTATATGAGAAAGTTTGTACAATGTATGTTGTACCGATTTTTTTTTTGTAAGGTGAGATTGCGTCATAAACAACCTACTCCAGGCCGATAATTACACAGTTATTCAGTACTACATCCGAAATTTGCGTTTTCGTTGGGGTAGGGAAAGTTTTTTAAAAAAGGGGGGGGAGAAATTGTATGGTTAATAAAAGTGACTATAAATATATATAACGCTATAATGAGGATATAGGAGAACCATAATTACATCAGCTCTATAGTCTGACCGCGATTGAATAAATTTGTCCAAAAACATCACTGAACAAAATGTATAACTATGACTTTTATTGATACTTTTTTCATTGTATATTTTTAGAGTTTCAGGATTGGCCAAGAGGTACCGGAATATAATTTAATGCGACTTATAACGGCATTTGTTCAATACATAGAACATGACGCTCGCTATATGTAAGAATCGTTCCAACGTTTTCGTCAGTTCCGTAGTGTTATCCATAAAGTTCTTATTTTGATGGACTTCCACATCACGTACTTCATACATGGGTCTCACTTCATTTCATAAAGAACAAGACCTTCATGAAGAAGGCTTTGTGTTAAAAGAGCATAGGAAATTTCAAAAACGTCTTATTGTTAGTAACACATTAAACACAATTTTCGCCGATAAAGGAAGCCTAATTGAATTCTGCAATATTAGCCACCACTCACAAGAGTGACGTCACCAATAACCGAATCAAGCACGGGGTGACCTAACGTAGGGTAGCCAAGGTTCCGTTTCACCCCATCGGACGTTTTCGACGACAGAGGACCAGGGTTAGTTAAGGTTATAGCCGCGAGCGTGGCTCACCTTATTGTCAGCCGATGGTTTTGCGGAGATTAATGGCGCCAATCTTGAGTCGAACGCCGCACTGAGCAAATGGCCGACTGGTGATCGGATCGGTCCTGATGCATCGCCGATCTTATCAAACGAGAGAGGTGATCGTTCTTCCCGTATCCCATCACGATCGCCCCCCCCCCCCCCAAAAACCCATTCGGATGATCGAATTCGAGTGAGTGGCTGCGATCAATTTCAAAAGTGAAATCTCATTTACCTTTAGTATTAGCGTTATTTTTTGCAAAAAAAATCCGCTTATGCAGTCACTCTGTCTGTCCGTCCGTCTGTGCAGGCGATATCTCTGAAGCGGTTCAATCTAGAGAAACCGTAATTTCAGGATACGTTATTACATACTAGCGTAATACCCGTCAGTAATATTGACGATAAAAATTTCGACAAAAAAAAGTGTTTCAAGCATCTAGAATTTTTAAAAAATTTTATCACACAAAAATAATATCACAAAAATGGCTTTATCCCTGTAATAATTCTCTCAGTACGACATTTCTGGTAAAGGTTCTCTCATCATTGAATAATACCAAATTTGAGCTTGATCCATTCACTTTTCATCGAGTTATTGCGAAAATGCTTCAAAAATCACTGTTCAAAACGAACTCTTTGTATGGCAGCTACCTGGTCCTCTTCACCGATCAAGCGCGAATTTACAGGTACAGCTATATCTTGTGAGAAAAGCTTATGCTGAAAATTTCAGCTCAATCGGTACAAACCTCTGCCCAGGAGACATAAATTTCCATACAAAACATGTCCCCCCTTCAGCTCTTGTAGCAGCTCGAGATGGACCCATTGACCAAAATTTTTTTGCGGATCTAAATTTTGAAAGTATAACGAATCCAAAATGGTATATAACTTGAAAATCCATAGAGTAGTTCCAGAGATATAAGCATGTCAAAAGCGTTACGTACAGAGACACAGAGTGACAAACCTAGCTTTTTATATAGAGAGATGAGAGTTACATTTGGCAAGAATTTGGTGCACACAGGATCAACTGCTAGGGATGCGCTGGGCCAAAAGGTATGGGGCTCGTAAAAACAATCGCCTTATAATATCTGCTTTCGCAGTATTTTTTCCTAACTTGTTTATGCTATGTATCAACTTGTATCCCCATTTAATGCACTTTTCATCTCGTACATGCAGACGTCCATAATACTTTTCTCGCAGTTCCGTTTCAGAATCAACATTTAGAATGAATTTTTACGATCTAAATAGAAAATTATCGATCTCGTCTTATGGCTGAAAACAAACTCAAGAATAAGCAACTCAATTTAAAAAATTGAAAAAGTAAGCTCTTATGTTAGGTATTTAATATAGCCATAGGAAGGTTAGGAAAAACCATAACTTTTTTGCGGCTGTTGGTGATACCTTCTTTTTTTCGTTATTTAAATTGAAATGCTTATTCTCGAATGTACGTATATATCCGTATGCATGTATACACGCATCATCATCACCACTATCTGTTATATTTTTTATTTTAAGAGAGTCAAAATTTACGTTTTGTGGAAAACTTTTCCATACAAAGCAATTCCGAGTCTAATATTAACCATACTTTGAATTTATCTTTATATTTGCAGGTATCAAAGGGAGACAAATATTTATTTTATGCCAATATTTCAAAAGTCATAGGTTACTGCGGTGTACTTTATACAGTAACAGCCCTGATTGGTTTCAGTTTCAGATGTACTATACCTTATTTTTTAAAAAATTTGTACTCTAATTTTGTATCATGCAACGAATATGATTACCTGATCATCAGAATTTTGGCGAAATCTCAATCACATTGGACGCTTCTTTTATATATTTTTTTATATTTATACTAAGCCAAGCCAACATTAATGAAACGCTCGAACTTGCGTCGAAATTTGACCGTCCGACTTCTCGAGCCATGAGTGAACGCACGGACACTATTTTATGCATATATAGTACACAATTTTTAAAGGATTAAAAAAAAACTTTGGAATTATATAAATAGCTGGTCTTTTGTGCTTCAAACTTCGTTCACCTATCTTTGCTTGCTAACTTAGTTCCATATTTTAACCTCTAAGAACTTATTAATGTGCAAAATGCTATTAAAAACCTTTCCAAATTTAATCGCGTCTCATTTTTTTCCTGGTAATCGATAAATTTCATTAGATGCGAAAAGATAAAATGCGCCCGAAAAATTAATCCGACTCAAAAGAAAATGGTCCAATTTTTTTTTAATTACCATATTCGCACAAACGTTTAATACAATATAAATGCCAAAACTGGTGAATTGCCATTTTGGTTTCAAAAATAAAAAATTATGTACTTTAACCACCAGTTTTTTTCCTACGCACCCCGATTTTCTAGCCTTTGATGTACATAACGAATTCATTTTCGATGTTTTTTTATTTCTGTTCTCGTTATTTCTTGATCGTATATGCAGTATCCTCGTACATTGCGGGCATGCGATATTTTTTATTTATATCATCTTTTATCTCATTATGACCCACTTATATCCCCTGACCGAATGCATGATAATATCCCCAGATGGATTACCTACATTGATGCTACGTACAAAAGCGAAAAAAATAGAAACAGAATGCTATTATAGGAAATATCGCCAATACCTTTCCTCATAATTGCTTCCAATTTTATTTCCCTCCTCCAATACACCCATTTTCCTCCCTCCCCTCCTTTCACTCTCTACCCTCGTTTTTTTTTGTTTCGTCCTACGTCCACACAGCGGCGGATTTGATCCGTCTTTCGTAATTCTCTTTTTTCTTTTGTTGCCCGGACGCTAAGTCCTCCGGGGACTCATAAAATAAAATATTACGAGTGCGATTGCCTTCAATTTTCTTTTCCCGATGATGCCTTGGTGTCCCAATGGAGAGAGGGAGAGAAGGGGGGGAGGGGGGGGATAGTGGAGAATGGAAGAGGGAAGGAGAGGTGGAAAGAGGGGAGAGAAAACCACTCAGGTCGTAATCCATTAAGGCAAATCGTTGGAACGGACGAAATTATATATATAAAAAAAAATTTTTTTTTGAAGGTCGAGGATAAAGGTATGAGAGGAAATGAATGAGGTAAATTTCTATTTAGCCGCTGCGATCCGTCGCAACAGTTCAAGGGCCAATTTAAAAAATGCGGCGAAAAGAGGAGATTCCGACGGAGTAATGAATTTTCATCCTTTTCCCAGGATGAAGTAAATGGATGTACATAATAATACTCTATATTCTCCGGGATAAAAGAAAATCGGCGGTGAAATCGTCGCCGTGTTTTTAGGCGCGTTTTGCTTCCAGACTGAGCCCTCATTATAGCTTCGGTCTTGTCTTTCCTTTCGTCCGTAAGATCGTTCTTTCTCGGATTCTACAACCGAAAGGAGTGATTCCGAGGAAGTGCCAATTTTTTTATATTTAATAATTCATTCCACAGCCATTTCTTTTCACTTGAAAACGCTGTATGTATATGTTGAACAAATAAAAAAAACCTAGAACTTTTTTCTAAGTTCAAATTGAAATACAACTTTATTGTTCGATTTTCTTGAAAACTCGTTCGATAAAAAAGCTTAGGACAGAGATGTTTTGTTATGCCAGCTCTACAAATTTCGCTTGAAGACTTTGTCACCAGTAAAGTAGCATTCCCGATTAGTTTACATGAACCATTTATATCATATCCTTATTTTCTTTTCCCTAAAGTACTTAATAACAAATTTCAAAAAAAATCCGCCCAGTAGTTTATGCTGACGGACATGACCATAAGGCGCTAATTTTTTACTTATAGTAAAGAACGCCTAAAAAATTCTATATAAACACTGAATCCGTGATAATAGAAAGCCTTAAATAACACGACAATCGTTGTTGTGGACACACTGTTTCCATCGGAGACACACTGTTTCCTTCGTGATACACCAAGCATACACGGGTTATGTGTTATGAAAATTTTGCGTATCATGCGAATTCGTGTTAGGTGAAGCTTTACATGGCGAAAGGAGCGTTGCCGTCCATACCCCTTCTTCATGTGCCTTCCACCAAACCCAAAATTACCAAACCACTCTCTTCGGTACACCTGCTGTACACTTACAACGTAGAGCGTTGTGGTCGATTATCTAAGCTTATAAACAAGTACTTCAGCCCTGCGACACGTCTCCCGCATCAATCTGGAATCCCACATCATAGGTACGACCAAATCGCGTTGATGTGAACCATAATCCGCGTAAGAACCAGCGTTACAGGAGGGCTAAGTGTAGTTGAATTTCACTGCTATGTCATTTATACGTAATTTGCCTGGTATATATTTTTATTCGACTTTTCCTAAATGTGTTCCGATGCGATGGATGCGTTCCAGTGTCACATCAAGTGGTATGCATCTTTCCAAACTCGCTAACACTTTAATTTGGCGCAGTCAACTAATTTGTGACTCGTTCATCCTAAACTCTACGCCTTACGACAGATGCGCCAATTTATTTAGCAGCTTAAAGCAATGTTTTGGTTACGTGATGCAAATAGAAGTTACACTTTGTCATTTAGAATAATTTATATAATTTATATAATTAATACAATCGATACATCTCGTTATTTATTCTGATATCCGAGTACTGTTATTCGTTATTATGGGTGTTTTAGCAAGCCGAGTACAATAGCTTAATCCTCCGACGCGAATGAAACTCGGATAAGAGGTTCACACATTGCAATAATTTCCAATTAAAGTTTTATTTTGCACCCAACTCGGAGTCAGAAGTGCATCTTACGGTAGGAGAGGCAGCGCAAAAACAAAATGAAAGAGCATAGACTGGGTACGCATTGAAATTTTTTTGTTTGGAAAGCGGGTTAGTAAAATATAGGAATATTTTTTTATCTTTTGCAATAGCTACAAGAAGAAAAGGAAAAATTATATTGAAAAATCTTTCTCAAATTTCGTTGTTCTATTCCGACTTCTTCTGAAAAAATACGAACTTATTCAATGTAGTAACTCACTTTCCTCGCAAAAATTTTGTTTTTGGGGTAAAGATATTAATTATGTAAGGATTACAATTTTCAGAAATATAATTCGCGTTTTAATTTACACCTTAAGGTCAAAACCTGACCTAAGTATCATCCTATGTATTTCAAATCTATATTTTTACTCTGATGTGTTACGTTTCTATCTCTTGGAACTCCTTCCAAGGCAATAAATATTTCTGGCAAGTAGACAAAACAACCGAAGCTCGTGTATAATTCAGCGAAAATCGATTAAGGAAAACAAAGAAGGAAGAGACAAGAAAGGGTTTCCTATGAAGGGAGAATCAAATCGTGGAGACGAAAGACTTTTCAACATACGTAAATCGACAACAGCTAAAGAAAACCCACGATTCGTTCATAGTTTGCATTTATAGCGCATTGACGTCACACGGGCCTATAATTTTTAGAGTGCCCAGTACCAACTGTAAGCTAAAAAACCAACAATAAAGAAATAATCCGGTCCTACAAGTTCTTCTACATCTTTGCATGTTTCTGTAACATTTCAAAATTTAAAATTTACTGGAATTAACACAAAGGCGTTTGATTTATCCCATCGGATACCGAATGGCATTGCCTTTGTTTTACGCACTGCCTGCTCAAGCACCTAATAACGTCAATTTTCTATAATGTTGAACTAAGTAATGAAATTCACGCTGAAAATTTAGACATTTAGAGCATTTTAAAGAGTTGATCATTATATCATAAAATAATTTTTAAAAAAGTATTTTTATTTATTTAAAACGGGATCCCAAAATAATAAATATCACTTCAAAATGTTTCCATCTATGTACATATTTTACTTATTTAAATCATTTACATGATCAACGACTCATTTTATGTTCCACAAAAAAAACGCGTCTAAAAGTGCTATTATTTATATTAAAAGCTTGGAAAACGAAGTGATAACATAGAGGCAATTTGGCATATGATTATATGGAAATTGACTTCATTATTCCGTATTTATAATACGGAGGGAAAAGTTTTCACAACACATTTACACGTCAATGTAGATTTTTCCCGGTGGGACGATGAATAACAAAATATTAGGAAATATGGAGAGTGAACGAGATAAAGATACAGAGAGCGTGAGAGTTAGATGAAGGAAAATAACTTTATTTCGAATATTCCTTGTTCTTTTTTTTAAATAAAAACTAATTATCCCTCTTTCCTTTACGGGTACCTGGATAACAACACGTTGCTTTTTCTTCATAAAGCTGTCGATAATTTTTTTAAAGCCAAGCCGGTTTCGGTGAAGTTCATAAGTTTCGTAAACTTTGTCTCCACTAAGGGAAACCAAAATGTGATTCGCCGCATCGTTTTATTTTGTCAGCGCAGTTAATTATTAACAAAAACTTCTTTAGCTGAACAGTTAGCGATATGTACGTTTTTAAAATGTATGTTTCGACTCGATCTTTACTTGCCTCCATCTTCACAGACGTTTTCAGAAAATTTATAATTAAACGCAATTAGATAAAGCTATCTATATCTATCAGTTTTGAGTTAGAGCCACAACTCTCTATTTAAATAAAAAATACTCTCTGTATCATATTTTACAAACGTGTATATGCATTTAAATAATTTTTATTTCGAATAATCGTAAAGTAATTCAAAGAGTTGCTATTTGCTCGATGAACGAATCATATTTCATACTATAATATAAGAACAACATTCGATATCTTAACCATTTTGTTGGGAAATAATCTCACCACCATAAACATTCTTCACTAAAACTAAGATAACCAAGATGAGGTTAAATAAATCTTGTTGATATCATCCCCTTTCACCAACCGACAAAATCGAGGCAATCCTTTCCCACGTGATCTATCCAAAGTTCGCAACTCATCTAAGCTTAGAACACGTACAGCGTCGGTATGACCGTGCTAGCCATTTGTTCCCCCTTCGTCGTCTTCCCCCTTCGCAATCCCGTAAATCCTTTGAATAAACTGCACTTACGGGCGGTCATCGGTTATCTCGCAGCGCCGAGGTTATTAGCGTTCCCCCCGAAGGGGCTTCACGGCCATTTAATACGACTCCGAAGGTTTTCGCGATCGTAATCGATTATGGGGTTGTGAACGTTTTTGATTAATACGACGGTCCGATAGGTGTCTTTTCAAAATTTTCTGGATGATTATAGTCGTCCTTTCTTAGGTATCGCGGAGTTATTCCCCCCCCCCCCCCCCCCCCCTCTTCATAACTCACTCTGATTCGTCCATCCTTTCTCAGACAGATTCTCTTAAACCTTGTGCCCGTCATACCCTTCCCAATAAAAAAGGGAAAACCCCCTTCCCAGACGAGAGCCGGTCTTGTTTTCGGGGGAGCCCCGCCCCAATTTCGCATGATCGATCGCAACCCGTGCTGCCCTCTATCTTTATCCCTCTCTCTCTCTCTACTACTACTTCTCTTTCACCCCCCACTCTGCGCGACGACCAATCCTTTTCGTGTATTTTCACCGTCTTTCTTCTTCAAGAAGGCCTCCCTTTCTTCTACTTTTCACCTCCGAACCACTCACCTCTTTTATCTCTCGCTATTTCTCTTTTTCTCTCTCTCTAGCTATATCTCTCGACACTTTCTCGCCATATCTCTCGACACTTTCTCGCTATATATCTCCATCCCCTCTGGGCTGTGCATTCGTCTCCCTTCCCCCTCCTTCCCACCTACCGCTCCGCCCACATTCTTCCGCAATGCCTCGGTTCCCCTTTTTTCCATTGTCCCAGGCCGCCACCTCTCTCGCCCTCTCACATCCGAAAATATCCCTTTTTTCCTCCCTCCCGCTATTTCATTCTCTCCCACTCACTCATCTTCTTGTCTCTCTCTCTCTCTTCCCCCACCTTACCTTCATTGATTCAAACTGGTCTTTCCCACGCTCCCCTCGCTTACTCCACCCTCTTTAACCTGTCGCAGGGGCGATTCTTTCGTAGGCTTCGCCCGAAACCGGTTAAAAATCTTTAACTCGATGCGATGAATTCGTAATCGTTGCATCTCGCTCTCAAAAAGGAGCTGGTACCCGTTACCTATCTAATCCTTCAAGCCGGTAATTTTTGTGAACCCTTTTATTACCTCAAAGTGGCTATTTTGATTCGTTTCCGTAACCATAGCATTTTTCTGTTGAAGAATAAATAAATATATGGTTATGAAGTTTAGGTTTGAGTAAAGAGAGTCAGGATCCGTACACGCGTACGGACAACCGACGCAAGGCCCGGACATTTGTATGTCAACCCGGTTTGAGAGGTAAATACATCACATGGATTTTTAAAAACTCAATGCTCGTATCTCTGTTCCTGCGAACCTAGCGCAATGCGAACACTTGGATAAGTAGATCGTGATTTATCAGTCAGCTTATTTGTGGTTTAAAATAATATTTATTCTTCATAATCCGCGATTATTTTTCGAAATTTACAATTTTTTACTGGCGCATTATTTCTGCGTCGCATTAAGCGTTTTTTGCTGAAAAATAAAATCTGTTCAAAATTCTAACCTTATAATCGTCATTACAGTTGAAATTGAACATTTATTTTGACCGCTCCATTATTTTTTTATGAACAGTGTGCGCAGTGGATTTCCTAAGTGTGATTCAAACCTCATATATTTCGCGATGGTGCAAATTTATTTATCTTTCATATTCGGGGATAGGGTTGCGGGATTTTAGTTTGGATAATATGGGACAAGTAAACGATCCGAAAAAAATTCTAGACGAGAGAACAAGATTTTTCCTATCAAGAATGGAAAAACTCAAGAGAGAGTCTCATGTATAATGAACGCTGCACACTCAGAATTTAATTTTAAAATAGAGAACACATCATTTAGGGAGAGGAAAAGAAATATGACAGTTTTGCCATTACTTTTCCAAGCAAAAGTTAACTTATAACATTTGTGCGAAATCATTGACGAACTCGGTTTTTGTTTAAGGTTATATTTCTCTGAAACCTTTGCATTTCTATGCAAATGTTTGTTTCGTAGAGTACAATGGTGAAACTAAACGCACGAAGGATTACAGAACTAAGTCTACCGTAGATATGTCCAGTGATCTAAATTGTCGTTATTTAATCCCGGATGGATTTATTAAGCATTTTTGTAAGTTGATGTCTTAGTTTTAAAAAATGACGGTAAAATAAAAAATACATGGAAATGGCGTCCCGTATAGAGCTCGTACGGGACGCGGGGGCAAATACTGAACATACAGGGACAACGCGGTCGATGCGGTACGGTTGGCAACCCTATTCAGGTCTCTTATCGAGTTTCGGATCGCGCCAACTTTTGGGTTATACCCTAGAGAAAGGGTTGTTATATCACCTCGTTCATTGTTTCACCTCTGATAATAAAGACCCCATTTTATGAGAGACGGATATGAGATTTCACGAAATACCACTTTACTGTATCCCGCAACATAATTCACAAGCGCAGCTTACTCAACGATTTATCTATTCGTTGAAAAAAAATAGTCCCTGCCTCGGTCCAGTTTTTCGACGTAAGATTAAAATTACTGTTCGTGTCCGAGGTAAAATTTTTCTACCATCATCCTTTCCGAAGCATTTGAATAATATATTAAATACAAAAATACTTATTTAATTTTTATCTCTTAATGTTCATTTTTACACTTTATTTCACATGCAATCATTCTATTAATCCCGATTTTTTGCTGCTCAATAATGGCGGTGAACCATTAAAATCACTCCCATTACGTCTGACGCTAAGCCATGCAATAGCACCAGTAATAATAATCATTGCGGTGGCCAGTTCTCAAAAACGTTATCGATATATTATTTTTAATTAAACTATTTTCGGTTAGCGCGCTTCAAGAATAAAAAAAAAACTATTTGTCAAAAAAGGACACTCCGAAAACCTCGTTAAACTCTAGCGGTTTTTTCTATTTTTTCCCCAAAAACCTGTCTGAGAGAAAGAGAGAGAGAGAAATGTTTTCGTAATGGCCAAACGAAGTCGTTTCGATACTAACTGTTTCAATTAATTTGAAAAATGCGCAGTTGAAATGGCAGTGACCATTTTGGAAGTATTCTAACCCTTCATTTTATTCCCTCGTATATCGTTCGCCAAATTCCATTCCCGACAAACAGGCGTAGGTGACATATATATAGAGAGAATTAATATAAGATTTTAATCGGTAAAATTTAATTAATTAATTTAATTTAAATGTTTTCAGTATTCGAGAGTCGTTGATCTTGCAAACCACCAGAGGTTAGGGCAGTGGTGGGCAACATTTTCTACGTGTCGGGCCGCATTGGTGGTTTTCATCCCTCGGCGGGCCACATTCCGATTTGTCAATGCTTCGGCGGGCCAGATTAGACTTCAAATCGGACGTTAAATAGAGATCATGAGGTATTATAGCAGTGAACATCAAGTCTAAGTTAAGGTTTACAAGCTAACACTTCAATATCAAGTATTTTGCTGTGGTGACTTGAATGTATACCTATTATATAAATGTGTGTAAAATCTCTATTTAATCGTAGCTTCGCGGGCCGTGGGTTGCTCGCCACTGGCCAAGGGGATTCCCAAACAACAGTCGCCTAGGATCCTCGCAAACCACTATTAAATTAAATATTTTAATGATAAGACTGAGTCGCAAAAGATAATATTATAGGAGTAAGTTGGGAGAGAGAGAAAGAGGTTATCAGTTACATGAGAAACGTTAAGGATGCGAAACTTTTAGCTGAAACTTTTGGTTCCGGTCCCCCTTTGTGATTTCGAGGATCTACTGCCGAAATATTTCCCGCTGTATCTTATACTGTTTCATTCGCTCCAAATAGATTCGATAAAGGGAAACGGAATGAGCGATATCGGAAATAATGGCCGGTTTTTTGCCAATTTTTAAGATTAAATGTTTTTTATTTTGGAAAAGGGTTCACACCGTACGAAGATAAATAACTCGGATTATTGGATCGGCTCGCGTACTTTAAAAAAACAAACTGTAAATGTTTCGATTTTTGTTTTTCTATATTTTATTATTTTTCGTTTAGAAATTTCGAAAACTTTTTTTTTTACTCGGCAGGACGAATGTTAGAACATTTGGCTCCAGGTGTGTAGCGCTCAATACTTTGCATTTTTTTTGTTGTAATAGCTTTTCTCAATGACTTCCCGATAAAACATCGCGTTTCTCCCTATTTACAACAAAAAAAATGAAAATTGTATCGCAAATGTGAAGATTGAGAAGGAGAAAAATGCTGAACTTGACCGGGACTCGAACCCGCGTCTGCCACTTGCCGGGTAGATGCTTTAACCCCTAACTCGAGAATTGAGAATTAGTCTGGCTTGGTAGCTTAGTTGGTTAAAGCATCTTACCCGGCAAGCGAGAGAGTCCTGGGTTCGAGTCCCGGTCAAGTTCAGAATTTCTCTCCTTCTCAATCTCCACATTTGTGATCAATATTATGCACACACGCATATAACTTAAATTTCCATTATTTCACTCTTGTTAAAATTGTATCGATTCCAACCTTCCGCCACCCTGTCAGTGGCCCTCACGGCCGAACTGATCCGTAGCATCATTTTCTCTAAAAGTAATGCGTACTTGGAAGCCTATGTGCTCTTTGTAAGGGTATTATTATGTTGCACATTTTATTATTTTTAATAGTTATTAATAATTCTAGAAGAACATTACTCGCGGAAACTGGACTACTACTGGGAACCCACGGGGGTCCGCGGACCCCAGTTTAAGAAACGCTGATCTAAAATAATTCCTTTAAAACTTAATTTAATCTTCATCCGTAAGATGTCAGTTAACTTCGGAAACAGTTTATTTTCCCTGTACCTCATCCAAAAATAAAGACTTTAGCGATGGATCTCATGATTCCTATACCCTTTATTTCCAGCTCTGATCTTCCAATCAGAATCGTTCTAGGCTTTCATCCCCCCCTCCCCTTCTCTGCCTCTCCTTCCTTTATGGCCACGATAAGAAAACATCCGAAGAGAGATAGGGGGAGGGCACGAATCCAAAAAACTTAAGATGACTTCACAACCCGGAGGCTGGGAAAGCCAGCGCAGGAAATATTGGCCCACCCTTTTTTATTTGCAGTGCCCTTCAGAAGAACTTCCCAAAGAGTATGATTGATCTCGCTTCCCTGTTCTAAATCTCAAAACCGAATCCGTCCCTTTTCTCCCATCTTTCTTTATAGTGCACCTCAAAAAAAAAACCCCCCGAACTTTTACGCGGTGTAAAAATAAAATAAAAACTTTTTTCCTCCCCCATTGCCTTCGCCTCCGCAATGACAACCGTTCGATTCGAGCACCCCC
The DNA here is from genome assembly GCA_036926305.1 of Uropetala carovei. Classification (NCBI taxonomy): domain Eukaryota; kingdom Metazoa; phylum Arthropoda; class Insecta; order Odonata; family Petaluridae; genus Uropetala; species Uropetala carovei. Next base: position 14,589 of record JAXCHB010000101.1, on the reverse strand, counting down.
TATTACGAAGGCATTTCGTTCACAATGCGCGTTGGTTCGTTTTTCTCCCCCGGCTTCTCCTAGTCGTCCTCGAAAATTGATATCACCTTGCGGTTATGCGTGTTGTTTCATTCCTCGAGACCTGAATATTCGATACCAAACCTTCCCTATCGTTTCCACGGCCATATTTTCATTTTTTTGTCATTTATCTACAGTTGAAATTTAATATACACTCTTCAGGTGGCGCTACGCTCATTTCTTACTTTCTGAGTAAATTAAATATTATTTCCACAATTTTTTCGCCAACACAGACTCCATCGTTATTTTCAGATATTAACATTAAATGGTAAAAATCTCTCTTTAATTTTCTTTTAAAGATGTCGAGAATAATTGCGGTACTTAAGAAGGAACATTTTATGAAAATGGCAAGATGTTATTTTTGTTATATGAGTATGTTTTCTGACATTGAAATCATCGTGGTACTAGACAATAAATTTTTGAAACTGACCAGCTGTTCATTGAACTACCTATTACGTAAGCAAGAGGAAATCAGCAGGTCGTAAAAAAAAACACTGATTCATGTAATCACTATATTTTTGGTGTTCACTGAAATTGCAAGTCGATTTTCTTCCTAAAATTTTGAAACTGACCAGCTATTCTACCCACTAGGTGTAGGTAGGCGGGAATCAGCAGGTTGTAAAAAAAACACCGATTCAGCGAAAACTTTTTCCTCTTCATATAAATTTACGTGATTGTAAAATTCAATAACAAATACGGCGTATTTCAAGCTGCGGAAATACAACAATTCTTTCACAGAGGCAATTTAAGTTTCTTGTGTAAAAATTCCACTATCTCGCCGAAAAAAATAAAATTAAGTAAAAATACATTTTTAGTGTATACACACTTTTACTTAAACCTGCACTCAACGGTAGAAAGTAATTTTTTCCTGATCAAAAAATATTATCTAAAAATTTGTATGCTTCGTAAAATTGGGTGGCATTAATATGAGTATATATTAAGTGGCCAACATTATGAACTAATTTATGAGGCAGATGAAATGTAAGAATTAGAAGAGAAAAAAGCCACCCGCTTTTACGAAGCATACAATTTTTTTAATAATATTTTTTGTCTAGGAAACAATTATATTTCTACCTTGGAGTGCAGTTTTAAGTAAAAGTGTGTATACACTAAAAATGTTTTTTACTTAATTTTATTTTTATCTTTTTCGTCTTATAACTGTTATTAATAATGCGTTTATTTACTTGCAGGAGAAATAATTATGGAATATAGAATTTAATAAATTTGGAATAATTGTTGCAATGCTGAGCAAATGCGTAACGAAAAATTTACTTGTTTTATCTGACTGATGAATAATTTACGAACGTTGTTTACTTCGGTTGCTATGAAAATAATTTCCCTCGTCTTCCTCTCCCCCTCTCTCCTATCTAAAACATGTTTATACCATAAGGATTTAAATAACAACTAGCAGCCCGTTGCAGCTACGCTTGCAAATAATCTAAATAGTTCGGCCCTAGGTTAGATCTTCTTTGTTCCCTTTTCATTTGACGTGTTTCCCTATTTCCTTGTCTTTCTTTTACTCTCCGCTCCTCATGTACACGGGCAATCCTATGAGCTTCCGCATCTCTTTTTCTCTCTTTCCTACAATACTCTTCCTTTGATCTCTGGCTCCTCTTCCTTTCTCTGGCAACTGTAGCTGGGCTAATAGCTCTCCTTTTCACTCACTCCTTTGGCATTTTTAAATTTTCTGCGATTTTACAGCAATATATTAGAGCAATTACGTGATCACAGTGTTACAGAGTTATTCAATGCGAGTTTAATATCGCGGTATATTCAAAGGGGAAAAATTTTTAATTCTACTTTACCTTAGTTCCAATGATTATCGTTGCACCCTTATAGACGAGCTCACAAACAGTTGCTTTCCTTCGAGTGTCTATCAACGACTGCTTTTAACTTCTTACAGGATCTGCTATAAAGGCGAGCGTTTATTTAGATTATCAATGAAGAGAAGATAACAATTACGCTTTTCTTTCGTCTATTTGAGGGCTTAATTGGCCTTAAATAAATCGGAGGCAACAATGAGAGTCTCCTTGGCAACGCCCGGAATGAGTACGAAAAATACGCAAAATTTCGGAAAAGAATGCATATTTCTTAAGAATTCGACAATATAACGTGTAAACATTGCAAGAATAAGATAGTATAAAGCTTTAGCCGTCAAATAAAGCAAAAAATAAAAACATCGGTCCATATTTACGTATTTTAATGAACGAAGGAAGAAAACCTTGCACTCTGAAAAATCGAAAATCCCGTGTAAGTTTATGGGAAAATATAATTGTCTCCTGGATTCGAACCCGGGACACTTCAGCAAACGAAAATATTTTTCCAGGGACCTCATAGCCAGTATAAACAAAACGTCGTTTACCGCATATCTTTACGACGAACGGTTCTCGAGAAATACGCCGATATAATTACGCGAGGCTTCATACGCACTGACTGACGGACGGACGCAGCTTCACTACGCGCATAATATATAGGATATGATGTCGATGTCTAACAATGGAATTGGTAGGCAAGGCAACATCCCGTTAAAAATGGCAATATTTCCTCATACTGTGTGAATTAAACGTTTAAATTGAGCGATTTCGAACTGTAGGCGGAGATAGATGGACAGAATAAGAAACTTTATAATGTTTCTTTAAAATGGTTCATATCCAAAGATTGTAGGTAAATTTTTTCTAATCTTAATATCAAATAGAATGAAAGCCTGCACGTCCAAAAATCTATTTTTACGTGTTACCTTATGGGAAATAGAAATGTCTTCCTTGGAGTCGAACCCAAGACTTTTTTAGTGATTTTTTTCGTCATCACCTTAAAGTATGCGAATCGAGAATTTATGCCAAATTTAGAGTTTTTATCTGTATTCTTTCTAGAGTTATTCGCATTTTTATAGCGAGCGTTGATGTGTGACAAATAAATAAATACGAGGGGAAGTTAAGTAAAAGTGTGTAAAAAATGGTTAAACGCCCTGATGTTTGTTTATTTGCAGCATTTTCTCTTGGATAAACGTAATACATAACGATCTTTTTCTAATGCTAAGTTAACTTTATAAACTGCTACCAGCTCGCCAAATCACGCCTCTTTCGATCGATGTTGCCCCTTTAACTTATATAACCCACATAACAGATTCCCCCGTGTTCTTGCACTTCCCACATAACATCAAGTGTCTAAGGTTACAAAATAAGATGCGACCTCAACACATGCTTTCTTTGAATACACTTTCTGGCACGCGGTAGCGCAAGCTGCACGTCCACATTGTTTTTCCCGACACAGTATGCTTTTATAAATTTCACAGCCCTCAAATACCTTCGATAGTTCATTCCACGGCAATAAGTAGCGTTTTCAATAACTTCTTTCTATTGTCTAAAATTAAAGTAGACATAAAATAAAAGGATTATCTAATTAGACGTCGTATTATCTCTCACAGAAATTTACATACGCAAAATTGATTTTAATCCGATTTTAAATGTAGAAAATTGGTTTAGCCTCCGAATTACGTTTCCGTAAAGCGAATTTGAAGGATTTCCACGGCATCCGAAAGTACTCTTTTTAAAAAATAAACTGTCCAGTTTTTCGCCAGGGTAAGTATCCAGACGCTGGCGATGGTTTTGACACGTAAGCCGATTTACTTTTCCTCGTGGAATTTTTCAGGCGCTGAAGGGAAGTGAAACCGAAAATGCCGCATTAAATTTTCACCGGGATGATGTCTTTAAAAGCTCCCAGCCGCCTCTAAACCGACGCCAGTTTAGTTGAAAAATGAGCGTTATAAATAAAACATTATGACCCCATAGCATCGCAGAATGTATGCCATGTTAAAGATGATAGTATATGTTAAAAATCATAAAAACTTTATGGTTTCATTTGGTGTAACAGATACTAAATCTTAATATATTCGTGCAATATTCGCGTCCAGTGATTTAGGTGAATTGAAAGTATTTTCTCATTGAGTCGTACTAATAAAAACAATCATCGTCGAAAATGCGGGTGAAACAATATTAACATGCAAAATAAAGCGATTGATTTTTATCTTCTTGTAAACGCATTACGACATTCATCTATCAGATAAGCTTTAAAACCCACTTGAGTAGTTTTTAGCTTGTATAACACTTGGATTTCTAAGACTAAAACCTAAGAAAAACTTAATAAGATTCTTACACATGTATTTCAGTCGTCCGAATCCCGTAAAAACTGTCGTGCAATTGAATCGATATAATGAAAAACATTTAATGAGTTTTAAAATAAACCTCTCTTCACACATAAATACTTGCATACAACATATTAAACCGAGAGTCGCTTTTTATTTTTATACCTCGCATTCGAAATACCGTGAGCCTCATCATTATTTTGGCGCCATCTTCAGAGTTACCATATATATTTTTTTTTTAAATAACGTATTCTGCGCAACGGCATATAACCAACTACATCATAATCCTCGTGGCACAAGGTCATACCATTCGCAGCGCACAAGTGGTGAAGGGTGAAAGGTGAGACAACGTATTATTATTGTCCGTCTCGCTCATCGCGAGAACTTCGTATCGCTTTCTACGAGGCGAACATCTTTTAAGAGGTCTCCCCCACCATCTTTCTCTTCCATCTCCTTACTTCTACCTCAACCTTCTTTTTTCTCCTATGCCACCTTTTTCTTTTCCTACCTCCATCTTTCTTCCCCTCTGCTCCACTCTCCTTAGCAGGACTCCGAGCCAACCTTGCTATGGGTGACACCTGCCCCGCACGAAACTCCTTGACCCACTTAATGTACGCCCATATCCCGCGCAGTGAGTTGAAGGCGCTCTTCACGACTTCCTCGACTCTTTTAATTAAAAATCTTCCCAAATATCTCCATTCGCAAAAATAGTTTGTTTTTTTTAGAGTATTTTCTTCGAATTTCACGTCACTCGCGTTCGCTCGACTCGTACCTTTTTTTTTTTTCCTCGAATGAGAAACAAGTTTTGAATTCTGGACTGTTACACCCGTTCATGTATAACATTTTCAATTTTATTAAGGATATCTTATATCAGGAGTCCCCAAACCACGGCCCGCGCAGTGATTTAATCCGGCCCGCCAGCCAAACCCAACTCAAACCCTCCCCTCCCCTCGAAATAATTTGTAACGGTGAAATTTCTCGATAACCTCCCCCCCCCCCCCCCCCCCCCCCTTCGACACTTCCTCTTTGAAGTTTTCACACGGCCCGATCAGTCATGTTAATAAGTCTTAAGTGGCCCGCGCTGTCATACATAAAGCCTCTAATGTGGCCCTTTCAATAAAAAGTTTGGGGATCCCTATTGTCTTATATACATTAATTGGGAGGGGGTTTGCAACAAATCATCAGGGATTTTATTTATTCTCGAACGCATTACGAAGGTTCAAGTCACACCATTAGTTGAAGAAACGTAGTAGTCCTTCCATACACGAATGAGTTTCGCTACTGGAAAAACGGTGCGAGAAACCGCGAATGCAGATATTGTAAATACTTACGGAAGATAATGAGATTTCGTCCGTTTCGTTCTTCTCACACTTTTCTCAACGCTCGTTCCACTTCCTCAGCAATTCGGAGCCATTACGATATTGCACATAATAGGACAATGAGATTCCGGTTGATTACACGCGTGCGAACAGAAGAGGGCGATAACGCCACATAGTATTGAATCGCAATGGGTATCTCGCTTAACCAGCTCCCACTGTCGTTCTCCGCGTGCATCCTTTCGTCCCTACTCTTTTTGCTATACTTATTTCGTGCTGCGTTCAATTGGCTGAGCGGTGTGTGTGTCCTCCTTTTGAGCGGTCGCGAATAAGTCAAGTTTACCATTTATACCTCTAAAATTTTTAAAACGCCGAAATTATTTCCGTGATATTAAATAAAACAAAGAGCATAAAACCGGCGAAACCACACCGCGTTCCAGTTCACCTTCTTCGCCGTATCGTTAAATTTAGTCTGCTAAATAAATTTAGTAGATGTGCCGTATCTTTCGCGATTTTTAAAGTATTCCATTTTACTGAACATATAAACTAATAATATTTCTAGGAATTATAGATAGAGTTGAACCTTTAAATATAACTAATATCTAGCAATTCATTTATGGAAAAGTTTTAATTATGTCGAACATCTTTCACGAACTGTGAGATAATGCATTAAAATTATCGACCCATAATTTGACCTTCAGAGAACGATATCCGTATATAATAAGTATTATTTTATATTTCAGGAAGAGTTTATTCCATAATATAGAGAGATTCTTGTTTCCATGGAAATAATCAAGAGCATCCTAAAGATAACCTTTTTGAAAATATTTTTATCAACCACGACCATAATTAATGAGAGATAATTAAAGGAGAAGTATTCCTTTTCAGTTGAAGAATATAATCCTTAAGCATTAAGAGGTTTTTTTTTCTAGAGCAAAGTCGACGTCCAGATATCTTGACCCAGTTTTAAGACATAATAAGCGATGCGTGTAATATTTTCGAATCACAGCGAAGGAGAAACTTAGCGAGACGAGTGGGGAAAAGAGATGAGAGAAATAGATACACTTCGGGATGAATCCTGTACGACGTGCAGAATTTTTTGCGTGTAAAAACTGCACGTCAGACGCGTGAAGTATTGCGTCTTTCTTACTGGGAAAACACTCTAAGAGTTTCGACATTTATCTTATGGAGTAGAATTTTTTTTAAAAACTTTTTCGGCGCGTAAGTTGTCGCTCGCAAATGTCTTCACTTCGCTTGTCGTTACTATAGCAACACGACTAAAGAGTATTTAAAGGAAACAGCCTTTATTTATACAGTTTTTAATGCTTCTACAGTTTACGATTATATTAAGTGTCCTCTTAATGTATTTGTCGAGGCTTTTTTGAAAAAAATCAGCTTATGCGTTCTATTTGTCCGTCTGTCTGATGCGTTAATTTTTCTTTAAACGAAAGCAGCTTTAGGCTTCGTTTTTTTTTGCCAATGGAATTAGTATCCTTTCTCGTTCTGCACGTTTCCTTCGTCTTTCTAAAATCATTTGGGACAAAAAAAACATTTTCTGCCTGATTCCTAACTTAATATATAGTGATTGCAATTCCTTGTCTTTTAATATGTATGTGCGCGAAGATTAGGAATGGTATACCGCGCTCGTTTGATACAAGTGTCGGCAAATAACGGATCGGCATAAAAAAAACAAACACGATGAGATAATTCTTTGGGTTGTAAAAAATAAATAGTGGAACTTTTCTGTTTTATATGTATGTATTAGTTTTTTTTAATACCACACATTGTGCCTAAATCCAGTTCAGAAAACCAATAAAACATTCTCATTTAAATATTTTCGGGTAAAACTCACGCTAGATAAATTTGATCGTGAAAAAAAAATTTATTCACGCCATATAATTTTTTCTTCAAATTCTACCGAAATTTAATGCGTTTATTGTATTTTCAATTAACTAATATATAAATATTGAAAAGTAGAACGATTCAGGGCGGGAAAGTTTTTCTGAAAATAACTCGCGCATCCCGTGGAAACGCCCCGAGGTCCTAATTTCCTCCGTCCCGAAGCACGCGAAAAACCAGGACGGGCCGCCGGAATTTCCCCACAAATTGAGGGGGAAAAAATAGACCCGAATTTTTACACCACCCGAGCACAGTGAAGGAGAGAGAGAGGATAATCTCGGAGAACCGAAAAATCTTTTCTCACACGTGTTAAGTTAGTATCGCGCAAATGTCCCGTCTCATTTCTCCCATAAAACTTCACAGGGGCCTCAGTAACGGAAACTCGTGAATGAAAAGAGACGAAATACATGGGTATATAAAGATCTCACGGAAAAAATGCGAGATAAATAAATTCGCGTCGATCCTACCCTTAAAGGTGTGAAGTTGAGACAAAACTGACATAAACCCAGATACAAGGGTAAAATTTTCGTATTACAGAGTATTTATTGACGGGCGCAAGTTATGTAACATCATTTTTTCTTAATATCTAGTGAGAAATATACAGTGACACTCGGTAATTGAAAATTTTTTTTGTAATCCCCCTTTCATTTTTTCTTAATATCTAGTGAGAAATAAACAGTGAAACTCCGGAGAGCACGTACAGTATATAAGGCCGTGGACATTCTAGAGCGAAGTATACATTACTTTATGCTTGAGTGTACACGGTAGTTACATGAGACAATGGCCCTTCCTCTCGGAAACACACTCGTCCACACCCCGCACGCCTCCGAGTACGTAAATAGATACACACACACCCTCTTCGGTGAAGTGCTTCCACCTAGCGGTCATGAGGTAAATGCCGTAAAAATAACCAGCTTCACCGAGCAATATTTTCCATTCTCCCGCGCCAATTACTCACTTCCTCGCCTCACAGAACCCTTGACGTGTCTCTTCTCTCTTCTTACTACAAAGGCCTTTTCTTTTAGTAGTAGCAAAACATCGGGGAGAGTCTATCCCCTAGAGTGATCCCATTTCTGACTCTTTCTTCCACACCATGCCCACTGTACGTACCACCCACACTTTCTTTATTCTTCATTCCACTACCTCTTATCGTTATCTTACTGGCTCGTTTTCTCCTCTGCCACTTTCCCCTCTCTCTCTCTTCCTCATTCAACATTCCCCCCTCTGTCATACATCTCATTCATTCTTCCTTTTTCTCTTCAATTCCTGCCCTTTACCTGTATTCCCATCCTATATTTTCCTCCCGCCTCTATTTCCTCTCTATTATCCCCATGCTATATTATCCCCATCCCATAATTTCCACATCCTATATTATCCCCATCATTTATTTTCCCCATCCTTTATTTTCCTCTTCCTATATTTTCTCCCTACTACATTATCCCCATCCAATATTATACCCATCCTATATTATCCCCATCATTTATTTTCCCCATTATTTATTTTCTCCGTCCTTTATTTTCCCTTTCCTATATTTTCTCCCTACTACATTATCCCCATCCAATATTATACCCATCCTATATTATCCCCATCATTTATTTTCCCCATTATTTATTTTCTCCGTCCTTTATTTTCCCTTTCCTATATTTTCTCCCTACTACATTATCCCCATCCAATATTATACCCATCCTATATTATCCCCATCATTTATTTTCCCCATCCTTTATTTTCCCCATCCTATATTTTCTCCATCCTTTATTTTCCCTTTCCTATATTTTCTCCCTACTACATTATACTCATCCTATATTATCCCCATCCTTTATTTTCCCTTTACTATATTTTCTTCCAACTACATTATCCCCATCCTATATTATACCCATCATTTATTTTCCCCATCATTTATTTTCCCGTCCTTTATTTTCCCCATCCTTTATTTTCCCCTTCCTATATTTTCTCCCTACTACATTATCCCCATCCTATATTATACCCATCCTATATTATCCCCATCATTTATTTTCCCCATTATTTATTTTCTCCGTCCTTTATTTTCCCTTTCCTATATTTTCTCCCTACTACATTATCCCATCCAATATTATACCCATCCTATATTATCCCCATCATTTATTTTCCCCATTATTTATTTTCCCCGTCCTTTATTTTCCCTTTCCTATATTTTCTCCCTACTACATTATCCCCATCCAATATTATACCCATCCTATATTATCCCCATCATTTATTTTCCCCATCCTTTATTTTCCCCATCCTTTATTTTCCCCATCCTTTATTTTCCCCATCCTATATTTTCTCCATCCTTTATTTTCCCTTTCCTATATTTTCTCCCTACTACATTATACTCATCCTATATTATCCCCATCCTTTATTTTCCCTTTCCTATATTTTCTTCCAACTACATTATCCCCATCCTATATTATACCCATCATTTATTTTCCCCATCATTTATTTTCCCCGTCCTTTATTTTCCCCATCCTTTATTTTCCCCTTCCTATATTTTCTCCCTACTACATTATCCCCATCCTATATTATACTCATCCTATATTATCCCCATTCCTTATTTTCCCCATCCTTTATTTTCCCTTTCCTATATTATTCTCTTCCTATATTATTCTCTTTCTATATTATTCTCTACCTATACTCTTTCCTTACCTCGATTCCCATTTCCTACCTCTTCTTCTAGGCATCTTCTAACACCTCTCTATCTTTCTCTCAATGTTTCTCTCCAATTCCTGTTGTATTTTCCCTCCTCTCTCTCATTATCCTCTTTCACTTTTCTTTTTAGTCTCTCTCGTAGATTTCTACCCATTTTCTAACATCTCTTTCTCCTCTCTCCCTAATTTTCTGTCCCACATACCTTTCTCATTCCCATCTTCTCTTCGCATTTCCATTCCTCTTCTATCGTTTCCTCTCTCTAATATTCCTCATTTACGTCATTTCCACTCCCATTTTTTCTTCTTCCTCGATTATTCCTATTCTATTACTTTTCTTGTTATCTTTTTTTTTACGATACCTCCTAAATCTCTCCATCATTCTTTGCTACCCCCATCTACCCCTCATCCCTCATTCATGCGTCTTCCCTTGTTTCCTTTCATAACTACTCCCTCTTTTGAGACCTTTTTTGGCTATTTTTTTATATCCGTCTTCTCCCCCTCCTCGGAATTTTTATTTCCATTCTTGCCTTTTCTTCCTCGCTCTGTTCCATCTCGTCTTATTCTATATATATATATATATATATATATATATATATATATATATATATATATATATATATATATATATATATATATATATATGTATGTATGTACGTATGTATGTGTATGTATGTATGTGTATGTATGTGTGTATGTATATGTATATATATATGTATGTATATATGTGTGTGTGTGTGTATATATATATATATATATATATATATATATATATGTATATAGCTGTCACGTCCCATTCAAAACGATCCCGTTTCGAACAAATGAGGGAATACAGGAGTGGCGGTTTTTTTTTAAAGAAGGGACTAAGAATTTCTCCGGAAAACAACACTTTTTTTAGTTCTCAAAAGTGTCTTACTGTTCCCAAGGAAATAAAAAAAGAGGGCTTCGCGTTTTGCATACTCCCATAACTCTTGTCGCGGTCCGGCTTTTCGTCACTTCTCAGCAATAGAATGCGTCTCTCCGCCCCCCCCCCCTCCCCCTTCCCTCTCTCTCTCCATGGGTACCAACCAGATCGATGAAGGAAAAGGCTCGTATTTTTTTAAAAAAGGTTTTTCGGTCGGTTGTTTCATATTCTGTGTTTTCTTTTCCTGCATCAAACGTCGGGGTGCGCTTCGACGCAGTGTGATCGCAATGTTATGAGTGTTCGTTTCTTGAGTTCAAATTTTTGTCGTTGAATTTTTAAATTCCTTGAAATATATATTATATATATATATATATATATATTAATAATAGGTATTAGGTAATTCTTTGTACGTGAGATACATTTGAGTGTTTTCCAAAGTCGAAACGTAATTCTATTAAAAACCTCCTCCAAAATAAATAAAACGCCTCTGAGAAGTCACATAATAATAATAATTAAATGAAAATAGAGGCGATCTAATCATTAATTGTCCATTTTTAAAACAAATAACCAGCTCTATAAATATTCAATCGACGTGAGGAGTCAAATATGTTTTCGTCCGTTCCACTGCTTATTTTTAGTCTAATTAATTAAAATCAAAAAATCAAAACTGCAGTCGCATAATCTGTGATCATTCAGTGACCCAATTACGAACGAAGAGGGTTTTTTTAATGCAGGAATTTAAAATATAGCAAAATTTTGAGATTTTTTTTATATTACCCCACCCCTTCCCGTATGAATCTATAACGACTTCCAACACATAATTCAACGCCGAATTCGATATAAATTCAGGGATGTCTCAGGAAATCCGACGGGGAAGCACCCAAACAAAATATATATAACGTAATACACGCATGAGTGATTTATACAGTACGTTGAAATTCACACCGTTATTAAAACCATTGACAAAAGTTTTTATCGGCACGCACAAATTTACACATACAAATGTCATGAATCATCGTTAATTAAAGGGCATGCCACGAATGCTAGGGAGTTTGCAATTTTAAAAAAATGCTAATGAAAAGAAATTGACTCCAAATCATGCCGCAACGCACGGTTGCATATGATTATGCTTCTTCATATTTTGTGGCGGTATATAGGATCAATACGTAAGAAATTTAGATGTGTACGTGTGTATGTATGTATATGTATATGTGTATGTATATATATATATATATATATATATATATATATATATATATATATATATATATATATACATACATACATATAGTTTAGGGAATCTGCCACTAGCCCTTTACAGAACTACTTCTAACATAAATTTCATAATAATATTTGTTGTGTAAATGAAATATTTCGCATGTTAGGATTATTAACATAGGTTTACTGTGTTGATTGAAACACGTAGCATATTAATTTCCGTTAAAGCATTAAATCGACTTAGTTATTATGTATATATTGTAAATTCTCATTTAAAAGCATTAGATTCGTTCATATAGTAGTAATAATTTTGCATGCTTGAAAATCATAAAAAATTCACTTGTGATGAAAACGAAATTTTTACGCCATTTAGTCACAGATTTGAACTTTGTCTTTAAGAAAACAATGTTCGGACTTCGTTTCTCAATTTTAATTAAATTAAAAATGCAATTTTATAGAAACATTCACTGGTCGCCATGATTTTTTAGGCGCGGGAATAAAAACTGGGGTCGGGATAATTTCCCTAAAATAAAAATCTTTGAAATTTCAGAAAACTTCGCGTCGTTTGTAACAAAAGTCCTACTATAAGGCCAAATATCCTATCCGTAGCACTTCTAGAAGTACTTTTAAGGAACTTCATCATGTAGTAAGCAGCTGTTTATGATAGAGAAATATCGTTTTCCCGAGGCCCGAAAGGACATCCGGAACTCTCGGCCCTCATACAGTATATCGGTCAATCTGCCGCTGCCTACAACAATGGTTTTCCTCGAATCTCGCAATCGCGACAAACGGACGCAGCTCATAAACTCATCGCTCAAAACGGTAGGTTGCAATCGCAATATAGCGAGGAAAACGCGTGCATCATCATGTCTGCGTGCGTTCATGTAGTACCACCATCGGTGGGAGCGTAGGATGGGTTTTATCTCCGAACGAATTCCTCCTCCTAAACCATGCCCCTTTGGCACATTTCCCCTTTCTCTCTCCCCCTCTCTACCTTCCTCCCCTACTTCCTCTCTCCCGCTCTCGTCATCCCGCAGAATATAACCCCAGCCATGCGTACCAAGTGCATCCGAATGACGTCACTTCGGGATGTGTAAGAGAACAAAGGAGGTGGGGGGGGAGGAGCGAGGTACGGGAGTGTAATAAGAAAAAAAAATACATAAAGTGTTCCAGATACATAGACCAAAGATGAGAGGAGTTCGGAGGAAGTTTTTTTTTTTAGACACCCTATATCGCTTTGATACGGGTTAGTCTTTCATCCGCTGGTACAAAGAAGGGAAGGAGACATTTATGACAAAAAAAACAGGTAGATATAGTAGTCGGTGGGCGCGTTGGCGTATAATCGTAGAGGTGAATATTTCGGCGAAACGAGAGGAATCGTAAAAAAAACAAATGTAAACAGATATTGCGAGACGTGAGTGTCCCACTTTCTTCACGATCCAGTACCGTTCCTCAAACCCTCGAGCTTCTTTGTTTGCTGCAGTTTTCTTATTATATTTTTAGGTTCCCACTTCTCCTCCACGTTTCTACCTTTACGCTTCTACATCCTCTTTTTTTTGTAACGTCCCAGGAGAAATTTGCCCTTCTCCACAGCAATTCAAAAAAGTTCGTTTATTTCCTCTTTCATTTTCGGTTCTTTCCATTTGCTCAATTTCTCTTTCATATTTTTCTCCCTTATTTCCACCCTCTTCTTCTCACACCGCTTTCTTCCCTACATCTCTCTAACATTACGTAGATCCAATTCCTCATCCGTCTTCGTTTCCTTCCCAGATACAGTTGCACTATCTCAGAACAGACTAGCAAAATTCCCATGGTTTTCATCTTCATTTGTTTTACTTAACAGCAAGGTACGCGATTTGGAGTTTTTTTCGAAAAATAAGCAAGAGAGAGAAAAACATTTTATTCGAGATTGTAAAATCTTAACGGTGATCTGTAAAAAAATTACTATGCGCGCGGCTTCTTCTCGTAATGCTGTCGCCATCCTGACTTACGGTCAGCTAGTGATTTTTATATGGTAATTATAATAATGTCTCCGTAAACTTCTATTATAACAACAATCATGTAATTACATAAATGTATTTCCATATATCATCAACATTAGTATTATGAACGCAGACGGGGAGGGGGGGGGGTTGTTTCTCATTCTCCCCAAACTTGTATTCTTACTAACTCTTTCTCTTTCAATTCGTCCATCAGATGAAATTCTGGTAATATTTTGTTAAATAACAACTTTCATTTCCTCGTTCAATTCTGTCACAATGAATTAAATTACTAGTTATTCCTAGAGTGTCTGCAGAAATGATTTTTATCTCACCTTGGTGTTATCTGTCGATAAAGGTGTGTCTCGTCATGTTAATAGCGTAGAACAGTGATGCCGCAGGCGATTGTTATGGG